>OZ023331.1:8379043-8541543 GCA_964007535.1 Brachyptera risi
TGGGCCATACAGAAAGTGTCCGATCGAGAGTATCTTCTCACCAACATTTATTATATACCTACCTGGACGGTTGTAGTAATTGAATTTAGTGACTTTCTGCATGGCCCATTCCGTGAGCCCGAGTGTTTCCGACCTGCGTGACGTCAGTTGGAGTCCGGCTGTCGGCCGCTGATTGGCTAGTAGGACGCTAGTCAGCGATTTTTGATCACAGTGAGTCTCAGCACACGGCCCGCTTGGAATACAAACGCCCCAATCCTGATCGAGACAGCTTAGTGGTATTCGAATAACCTTGAAGTTGGACCCTACTCTCGTGGGTGCACAATTGAAGGCATCTACACACGGCGTAACGCTTTCAGCGTCAACGTGGCATACAAACGATCGTAGTGGCTTTCCGGATGAACATATTGTAGTGAAACTGCTTGAGCATGCAGAGAAGTATATTAAATAAAACACTGTCATCCGTGATACACATTCACAATAAGTGTTATTTGTATGTAAGGGTTCGTGTTGAGGTAAAACTCAATGATAAAACTATCTATAGTGTTACTGTTACATACTAGTGAACTTTCCACCTTTGTTATCACAAAATTTGAATTATATCAGCAATTTCGTTGAATATTGTCCGCATCTTTGAATGTATTTGTTAATTTTATATCTGCCACAGGTCAAGTTTTATGCTTGTTTATCTGTGAAATCCCCCTGGCGGGAACTTTTTGCCCTGTGGAGACTGGGGACCCCTTAAGACGAGATCTTGAATGTATTTGATATTAGCATAACTACAAACGACCATGCAGTATAGGCCTACAGTCGTGTTCCCCAGATGCAGTTAGCGTCAGGCAACACACGAATCAAGTAATAAAGAGTGCAAGATAAAATAACTTTCGAGCATATCTTTGATCAAATGTCAACACTAGGAATATTAAAACTCGCTATATAAATGTTTGTTTGGATGTAATTTCATATTTCAGCTGAAAACGTCAACAGTTCTGGCAAACCGACAACAAAAACATTGATATACGTGATATGAAAAAGTGACAGCTTGACAGCAGAAATATTAGGAAACAAATTCTGTATTCCTCAGTGAGTATTTGTCCAACAGGTAGAAGATGACTGGTTCTCAGAATCCCGTGATTGGCTAATTGATTAATTATCAAGAACTGCCCAATTAGGAAGAAATCAAATTGATTAGAGTTGATTTAGTGACATCAGTTGTTTGTGATAGGCCCAACTTTCGAACGGTGTGAGATATCGAAATGATAATAGAAAGAAACACAGATAATTATGATAGCTTCAAGATAATAAGTTGTAACTATCTCATATCGCCTAATTGTCAAGCGTGTACTGCATAAAACAGCTGAATATTCCACTATCGACAATTGCTTGACGACTTCCGGTCAAGAATCATTCAAAAAAACTTTTAAATAATTCATTGTGAAAAAATGTATTTATAATATGGATGAATTTTGTAGGCCTAGGCGAGATGGCCTCAAATGACATAGCTATAAGCACTAAAATACATAGGGGAACAAGTTTACATATAAATTACAAACTGATTTTATGTGCGTATCGGTTATTCGGTTATTGATTCATAAAAAATACAAGCAGCATATTTGTAAGCACCATTCATTAGACGAGCTTTAGCGAGGATTCAATTTGACATACTGAAAAAAATTGGTGCTCGTTTTTATGTTTTTTTTTTTTTGTTTTTTTTTTTGTTTTTATGTTTTTTTGTCGGTTCTCCACAGGTCAAACGGCTACAGCTATCAACTTCAAACTTTTTTTCGTCATGGTTCCTTATCTCACTTAGATCTGTATAGTTTTGTGGCATTATCGGGTGATAACTTTTTTTTTTATGAATTTTAGAAATTTCAAAAATCCCCATTAGAATAACCCGGAGGAAAATACTTGAAAAATCAAAATTTTTCAAGACCTCTCAAATTTTCGCCGAATATAAAGGAAACTATTAAGCACATTTTGAGAGATTTTTCGCATCAATCGGATGAGAAATAATGAAGAAAACGCATTTATAAAGCATTTTCCCATCAATTTAGGCTATTACGGGAACCAATTAAATCTATAGCAACAAGTGTCACCAATTAATTCAAAACGATTGAAATGAATGAAGAGGAAGGCCGTGACATAACTGATTCTCGTAAGGTTTTTGAACGTTTGGAGTGATCCAAGGTCTGTAGATGTAGATTGGGTTGACAAATTATTTTTCATTCTAGATTTCTATACCACTAAACTCGTCAAACAACGCGCATCCCGCGTTTTCCTAGTTTTAAATAATTACATAACCCTTACAAAAACCATTTTGCTCAAGTATCTGGGGTAAAATAGCATAGGCATCATGCCCACAGTGTTATTTTAGAGTTGATGTGCATTTATAACCTCCCATGTCGGCAGTGAGTCAATATAAGGTAATTATGATGCATAATAATCACTCTCTAGCACTCAATTATTCATTTACGTTCTAAGCCACTCGAGATTCTGCTACATGAACATCAACACAATATCGTAAGGGCGACCTCCGTTTTATATTTTTAAATTTTAATTGCTGAATGTGTGCAGAGATGTCTATGCGTCAGCCATTTTATTTCGATGTCTTTATACCACTTATACCACATTTAAAAAATACATTTCCCTACAGAAAGTGCTTGCAACTATTAAAACAACCTTTAATCCACATCTCTAATCTACATCTATAATAATATGAATACTTTCAAAATATCTCAAAATTCAGTACAGTGGCATAACACACGTGGGTGTGATCCAAATTCACTTGTATTCGTATTCCTAAAAGAAATAAACAAATTGGGCAGAAACACATTGACTACTTGGGTCCCAGAATATTTAATGAAATTCCACCTAATATTCGTTCAAATACTAATTTATCCACTTTCAAGAAAGACATTCATGAATTCATCAGAACTACTCATTTGTAATCTATTTTAGCATGCACGTGATCTCTGTACTACTCATTCATTACGTACGACTACTTGTGTCTTGATCTACGAACTATTTTATTTCATTCAACTAATATTATGTTTGTTTTGTTATATTTTCTCGAGTTGGTTTCTACGTATTTATAATTGTATATATTTGTATTTTTTTCATTATTTACATTTGAAAAATCAAGGACAATGAAATAGGATTGAATCATTATTTATTATAGTTTCGCCAACATGAATATTAACTTTTGCTACTAATGCCCGCACACAAGATTTAGCTCATACGCGGGAAGGCTTCTTCTTCTTTTCTGCTTTTTTTGATTTTACAATGTTGGCTCACATGTATATATTTGGTTCACTCATTACTGTTTGTATTGTTTTCCTGTTATCCTGTTTTGAATAAGTTGAAGAATAAAAAGATTTATAAATTGAATTGAACCAATGTGTCATTTTACCCAAGTGTGTCATTATGGGCCATTCTCCCCTACTGCATGTAGTCACAAATGTTAAATTGAGTTATTTTATAGTTCTATTCGAAATGGATTTCAGTAGGCTATACTTGACGTGTAATCCGTATGGTGCTCATAATTAATATTTTCAAATGACACTCTGTTTTATTCGATATATTTCAATGTTTTAAAATGTGGTTTTATATAGTATGTACTTTGAAGTGTTTCTAGATGTGTTGTATCAATGTATTTCATTCGATATATTTCACTTTCAGTGTATCTTCAATTCTTTAATGTCGAATTTGAATGAGTATGACTGACAAATGTGAATTTTGACTATCCTTATACGTTACATTGTAAATCATTATTTCTTCACAAAATGTTGAAAATGAAACGTCGTCATCAGGGCCGTATTAAGGTTTTACTCCGCCCTAGGCAAATAATTTTTGGCGGCCTCCCCCCCCCCCCCCTATATTTCGTAGCAATTAATCTAGCCAATGGGGCTCACTTGAAAGTATAGGTCTCTAAAGCTGCTGACGTCGCACCTTCCTTCACAGCAAAGTTGCCATTATTTCATAATCTATTCTACGACTTTGTGATTGTGAGGACTTGCATGTGGGCCCAATACAAGCTTCAACTGGTTGTAATAACATTGTTGGCGGGTGACCACAGGATTTTAATATTTTTAAAATACAATGCAGGGCTCACAAATAAGGTGACTGATCATCCTCGAGTCCTGGACCCCACTCGACAAGTGTAAAAGAATGGAACAGAGAAACTTCGAAATAACAGTCGTGACTTACCTCTGATCATGTGGAGTCAGTGTCGGACTGGGTCCAAAAGGCCCCGGCGGCAACGACATTAACCTAAGATTTTTTTCTAATATTTATATTTTAAGCGATTAAATATGTAATTTAATTTTTTTTTATGTTATTTAAACTCTCACAACTGCACATAAATGCGCGGTGGCAAGTTCCCTAACTGTATCCCTGTATCCCTCTCCCACCTCCTCCCTAACCCTCTGACGGAATAACTTTAACCAGTGGCGTAACTACCGCAAGGGCAGCCGGGGCAGCCGCCCCGGGGGGGGCCATGCTCCATCATCAGAAATGCGTTTCAACGATTACCGAAAAAATAATTAACGTATTTATATAACTGAAAAAATTACTTTTCAATATTATCTGAAATTACTTGAAAAATAAGTGACTAATTTTTAAAAAAAATCTACCATGAGGAAATTCAAGTTGAACTTGATTAAACAAGTGTATTCATACGAATCGTGTCAGAAACACCGTCATATTTTTTCTCTGTATTTACAGCACTTGGAGTAAATATGAGCTTGCTACTTTGACTACATTTTGGCAGGGCCGACGTTAGGGGGTCTCAGAGGGGGCGCCCCCCCCCCTCCCCCCCAATAACGTATCCTCCTTTAAAAATATTTAATGTTGACCTACAAATAAACACACAATATAAAATATGATGCATGTTGATGACTTATTAATATGAATTGTATCAGTATACACTCCACTACTTTACACTTCCTTTTTTCTTTTCGATAGTGGTCCAATTATTAGATTCCGAAACTGCTCGTGAATCGCAAAACTCACTTGAAAAATGACCATATTTCAAAAAAATCACTGCTGGGAATTTTGCTGGGAGAAATCGCGAAAATAGCTTTGAAAATGTCCATAATGATTAATCTATCAAAAATAACTTTGGTAATGTCCATAAGTGATTCGATCATTCGACTCCAGAACCGCTTGTAAAGAACAAAAATCACTCAAAAATGGCATGCGTCTATTCTCTATTTCAAAAAATTCCCTGCGGGGCTTTGCTGGGATAAATCGCAAAAGTATAACTACGAATGTCCATATTTTGAAAATTTTCCTGCGGGGCTCTGCTGGGGGGCTTATGCCCCCCAGACCCCCTTTTTGCACGTGGCAGATGTCCAACTGGCTGGTCATTTTATTCATGTGACCTGTGCGCCCCCCCCCCTCCCCCCCCCCCCCCCCCCAATCCTAACGACGTCTCGGCACATTGATTTGGGTGAAAAGTCAACACTATTTTTCCTCTCAAGAGTAAGTGTTATTTGATCTTCATCTTCAACAGAACCATTTTGTTTCATAGAATGACATAAATGTGAATGTATTTCAATCATAATTTTGAGTGTATTCTAATCGTCTTCAATAGTAGATTGGGAGAACATAAAATATGGAGGTTTCATGTTGAGTGATATCGAAATTTCGTCATTTGAATTGATATTTTTTTTGGGGGGGGACGGGGGGCCCATGCGAGTCCTTTGCCCCGGGGTCCAAAATTCCTAGTTACGCCGCTGACTTTAACCTAATTTCATCCCCTTCAAAAACACTTCATTTCAGCCCATTCCACACCCTACCTGTCATATTCCCGAAAGCGAATTTACCGACATCTAATCTAGTCCCCTTTATGACTACTGCTGTATCATGACCTCGCCTACCTCCATACCCTGGGCCTGACTCATTCCTGTAACTATCCTATCACAGTAGAATATTCACATTATCTATTTAAGACAAATGATCTTTCTTATAAGCTACAACTATATGGTATTTGTATCAATGATAGGCTATAAAATAGTTGTGTGAAAAGAGTTACAATCAAAGCAATTATTGGTATGTGATATGCTGCATTTTTCTCATTTATTGAAAAAAGTAAGCGCTTTTAAAATATAAATTGGAACGTATTAAAAGAATCTTGCATATACAATGAACTTGAACATCTGATGTGGTACCTGTAATGTATTGTAACTATATTTTTTCATGGTTCTTCTCAGTAAAAAAAATGGTTCAACTGATTGCGCCTCAGAATTATACTCAGAATTATACTCAGAATTATATGTCCGAGGACATGCATGCCGAGTGTCTTCATTGGAGAAATATCAGTTTTTTGATGATAACTTTTGAACGGTATGAAATATCGAATTTCTAATACGATGGAAACATAAATAATTACAATACCTTCAAGATGGTATAAGTTTTAATCATTCAACTCATATTGCATAATTGTCAAGCGTGTGAATGGCTAAAAAAAAATTTAGCCATACACGCTTAATAAATTATTATGCGACATGACTTTTATAGTTGAATTTCATACCGTCCTGAAGGTATTGAAAATAGCTGTTTCTATAGTATTAGAATTCCGATATCTCATACTGTTCAAAAGTTAAAAACTGATAGTTCACGTTTCCCACTACGTTTAAGAGGCTACTGTTTGCATAACGACCCCACCAAAAGCTAGGTAGTACGGGGATACGGACGAGGTAGATGAAAGATTTGTAGAAATACCCATCACTTATGCGGGACTCGAACAGACACCCGCTTGACCTGCGTTTTCGATGCACAGCCATTATTTGACGAGCCTAATTGATGAGCGTAGCGAAGTCTCCATCCTACTCTTATAGGGCTTTGTCCGTGTTTTTTTTTTGTACGCACTCCACAGGTTGCAAGGGTTGACTGATCAACATGAAACTTTTTTTGTACACGCAAACTCATCCAACTTAGAACTGTATAGTTTTTGGAATGAATCGGTCGGACCGATTTTGAGTAAAATCATTTCAAAGTTTATAAAACCCCATAAGATTTGGCTGGGCGGAAAATGTTGAAAAATAAAATCTCTCCAAATGGGATGAAATTTTCTCTAAATGTGTATGCATAGATTTTACACATTATCACGATTTTGTATGCAATTCCAATCAGCCGTTTTGAAGAAGAAAAAAAAATAACTGATAATATTCATCAAATATATCATAAAAATTGTGACAGAATTAAGCTGTCGAGATTCTCTCCTTTCTAGATTCAAGAGTTGACCAACAATGAAGTATTTTTTATATACATCAAGGTGTGTAGAATACCAGAGTCAATGAAGTGGCAAGAGTAGAACTACTTCAACGACTTTTATAGCTTATTCAGATATCAAGGTGTGTAGAATACCAGAGTCGATAAAGTAGCAAGGGTAGAACTACTTCAAGGACTTTTATACCTTATTCAAATATCTCGCTCATCTTACAACGCATATTTCGCGTTCGACTAGTTACATTAATGTCTTGATTTCTCAAACGCAGTGTACCAGGTTTGAAAAAAACGTGAGTTGAAAAGGATTTTTTCAAAAATCAGAAGATAATCAAACACAAATATAAATTTCAGTTCATTTTTTCTACTTGGTGTAACCTTGATGGAGAAAAAAACATCACCGAGACGAGTGGTCGAGTGGTTAATACAGTGAACCGTCATTCAGGAGACCGAGGTACGATTCCCGTCATGGTCAACCATCCTGACAGAGGTTTTTCATGGGTTCCCTGAGGCCATCGTTCAGGTTGATATTGGAATGGTCCCTTAACAGGCCACGATCGACTCTGTCCCACTATCCAAAACACTTGATGAAATAGGATTTTTCCCAGTCACCAGTCATCATTCACCGATGCAAATAGATCCTTACACCCAATAATATGTTGTTTTTTTTTAATCTTGAGCAAAGGAAGTAACAAATGACGAGAACAGAAATATTTTTTCAACAGTATGCAATGTAGAACATCAATAATAATCAATTAATAGATCATAAACATTCAAACTGGAAAGATGAGGTGTGGCTTCACGAAAGATGTACCATATGTCCAGTGTTTTACACGAGATTCATCTTCAATTTACCATGGAACAGCCTCCATTTCCTTCATTGTGGCCTTTTATAATGTCAAAATATAAAATGAATATAAGAAGATGAATTTCAACTCCCATTCAAACACCAAACGTAAACTCTCTACACAAACTTCAGAAGCAAGTGTACAGAGAAACCTCTAGATCCATTGTTTTTCAAGGGACCAGGAAAATAAAACAATCCATCCAGGAAAATTCAACATCGATTATATGGGAGTGGGGCAGGAAAAAATGAATGAAACAAGCAGGAAAACGATAGATCCGGGAACAATGCATAAAGGCTTCATTGTGATGAAATATGCTGGAATGTTAGATAATTGTGTATGGTATAGTTTAATATAGTTTAGTTGTCATAGTAACTTATACATGATGATATTCCGATGAAAAAGAGTGGGCCTGAATGATTATCACTCATTATCAGTTACCAGTGGAATGATATCAGTTGAAGCCTCCATTTCCTATATAGGCCTATTGTCGCATTTAATAGGTAATTCTCAAACATAACCTTCCAAGTGTAGGCCTACAATCTTCAGACATGAGAAATCAAATATACCAGTACTGGAATGTTGTACAACAGTGTGATATAGTTTAATTATATAGTAACTCATACATAATAATACTGCAATGAAATAAAAAAAGAAAATGGGCCTAAATAATTGCCGGAAAAATTATCTTCGTAGTAGAATAATATTTCAAAATTCAATTATTCACGTACGGTGATATAAAATTTATATATAAAATGTAGATATTCGTAGATATTTGCCACTGAGGCATATTGGGTGTAGGCCCAAGTGTTGATACGAACAACGAACCTTCATGCCCATCAGTGAAACTCTTCTGACCTTTGGCACGCATACAAAAATCTAGACATTAGTAGAAATAAAAAATTGTCATCTGATTCAGATATGGATTTTTCACTTACATCAATTCAATTACATAAAACACTCACATCTAGAGAAGATTTGGACATTTTTCCTTCAATTCCTTCAACTGTCGTTCATATTCAATCTTATCAGCCAATCGCTCGCTCTGGATCCTTGCCAACGTATCGTCAACCCACGTACGATGTTCCTGCACCTGAGACGGAGTTAGTGTATGTGTACCTGCGTCAAGAGCCTCTTGCAAATCCATCGCACACATCTCCAGTTCATTACGCGCTTTTGCATCATCCTTTCGTTTCTTATCTGCTTCACGAAGATTCTTCGCAACGTCTAGCATCATGCTCATCTCTGTTGAAGATAAATTAGATGTTTTGTTGAAAATGATCATACTCTCAGTTTGTTTGGAGGTATTTTCACTCGCCGTTACCTTTAATATACCGTTGGCATTTATTTCAAAAGTAACTTTCATTTTTGAGGTTCCCTTAGGAGCTGGTGGTATACCAATGATTTTAAAAGATCCAAGGAAGTTATTGTCTTTCACAAATGCTTCCTCACCTTCATATACTGGAAATCTAACTGTTGTTTGGTTATCTTCTGAAGTCCAATATGGTTTTGATAATGAACAAGGGATGATTGTGTTTCGAGGTATTACAACAGTCATAGCTCCACCAACACCATTATGCCTTAATAATAATAATATGTTTATTTGATAGCTCAGAAGCCAATTTCATACACTTCATTACAAACAATGCAGTTGGTGTCATGTCAACAAGAAAGAAGTTCTGTAAGCTAGTATCACCCCTCATCATGGCTGCCTTGATCGCTGCACCGTATGCCACTGCTTCATCTGGGTTGATATTCATATTCAACTTCTTGCTGGGGAAGAACTCTTGGAGCAATGCTTGTATCTTGGGAATACGTGATGATCCACCGACCAATACCACGTCATTGATGGCATCCTTGTTCAACTTGGCGTCTTCCAACGCTTGCTTTACTGGCTCCAACGTTGAGACGAAAAGAGCTCTACACTTATCTTCACAACGAGAGCGTGTTAACTTGGTACTGTAATCAATACCCTCCACAAGAGCATCAATATGAATGAAAGCTTCCGTAGTGGAGGAAAGTGTTCGTTTGGCTTGCTCAACTGCTGTTCTTAACCGTGTCAAGGCTCTTGGATTACAGAGAATGTCTTTCTTGTACTTCTTTTTAAATTCATCAACAAAATAGTCGAGGAGAAGGTTGTCAAAATCCACACCTCCCAAGTGCGTGTTGCCAGCAGTAGCCAAGACTTGAAAGTCATTGTTCTTAATCTTAAGAATCGACACATCGAGGGTTCCACCTCCAAGGTCAAATATCAGGACGTTGCGTTCTTTGAAGGATTTACCCATGCCGTAAGCCAGGGCTGCGGCTGTGGGCTCGTTGATGATGCTGAGTACATTTAGACCGGCAACAGTTCCAGCGACCAAGGTCGAGTGGCGCTGGGCGTCATTAAAGTACGCCGGTACGGTGATGACAGCATCGCAAACTGTGTCACCGAGATATTCTTCTGCCGTCTCTTTCATCTTTTCCAATACCATGGAGCTGATCTGTTCCGGGTAGAAGAGCGTGTCATCTCCTTCGTACTCGATCTCAATCATGGGAGCGTCGGAACTGTTTACCACTGTGTAGGGCCAGTGGCGTCTATCAGCTTGAACCTGTAAGGCAATTTGCAATATAAATATACTATTATATTTTATGACAATAGGTGATGAAATAGGATTTCTTCTATTTATTTATATTGGGTTTATAGACGCACTGTACTGATAATTAAGATCTATTGGAACTGGTGAATGATGAATGAGATGATGGGATGAAAGGTCAATTCATTAGGTGTTTTTAGATAGTGTGAAAGGAGTCGGTCGTGGCCTGCTGTGAAGGAACCATCCCAGTATTGACCTGAACGACGGAGGGAAACCACGAAAAACCCTTGTCAGAACGGTCGACCACGGTGAGAATCGAACATCGGTCTACTGGATGACGGTTTTGTATGCTAGCCACTCGACCACTTGTTAGTGATAGGACTTCTGGAACCTACATGAAATATCATAAAACTATCAAATTGACTGCCTTCATTTGAAATTAATTGCTGTATTCATTGCAACATAAAGCAGGGTTTCCAGTTCCGTTTTTTTTTTGGTCGTCTGACACGATATCGGTACGATTTTTGTTATGCCTGTTTCCACTTGGCTGTACTGTAACGTTTTTGTGACGTCAGAGGCATGGCCTGCATTACCTCAAACTCACAGACTTCTTTGAATGTGAGGAATTGAGCTGTCAGATTACAAATCGACGCACTTTTCTCAAGTTACGCAATTGTAGTTATATACAAACATGGATTGTCCTGAACCACCCGAATAAATAATTTAACTGGATGAAAAATTCAACAAAGTGATTCTGAAAGCGTGGTGATGTTTGAAATTGCAGTTTTCATGGATAGATGAATCGATATTTTCGTGAGTCGATTCTTTTTTACGGTCGTTCGATCGCAATCTCAGTGTAACTTCCGGTAGAATCGTAATTTCGGCCGACGAGAGTTGAAGGTGAGTCAATAATCACGACACCGAATCGGTGTCGAAACTACCATGAATACTGAATATATTTTGTGTTTTTTTTTATTATTTCTTCATGTAGCCTATCCATTTTTCAAATATATGAATTGGGTGAAAGGGAAAGAAAGAACAACAGCTTACCGAGATTTATGAGTAGAGAAAGGCCTACTCATAGTGGAAAGCCCGTTGATAGAACACAGAGATGAAAGTTACACGAGGTTTCGACGTTTCGGCTATTGCCTTGTGACCACTTGAGGCAATAGCCGAAACGTCGAAACATCGTGTAACTTTCATCTACTGTGTTCTATCAACGGGCTTTCCACTATGAGTAGGCCTTTCTCTACTCATAAATCTCGGTAAGCTGTTGTTCTTTCTTTCCCTTTCACCCAATTCATATATTCAGCCTCAGGCTTTTTTCCTATACACACCAAGTCATTTTTCAAATATGTTATTATGAATAATATGTGATGTAAAGGTAATTAGCGATAAATTATTCAGTATACCGATGTGTGGAAACGCTATCCACAAATATATTGAAACATGTATTATACCTGAACTTCAAGCATTAATAACTCTGAACAATTATTTACTATAATTTGAGAAGCAAAAATCCTACTCCTTCCACAATAATTGATGGATTTGTGTGAAATTTTCAGGATATGTTCAAGATAAAATCAATAACAAATTTAAGGATGGGTTTTTCCATTTTTTCCTTCTACCACCTGCAAATAAATAAAAGGTAAACAGATGCGCTGCTGCAAAAAGAAAACCATTTTTGTTTCCTTCTTTGTGTCTCAAATAAGAATGATTTTGAAAGAAGTGATGCATAGATTTAAACCTTTGAGTACTGTGAAAAGTTGAAAAAAAAAATTGAAAAAATGGAAACTGAGAAAGAATTAGGGATTTATTTCAAATGTCACATTTTAGGGGGTAACCAACACAGTTCGCCGCCCCGATTTTTTTTTTCAAATTTGAAAAATCCCATTTTTCTTCTACAAATGAGTTTCAGAGTGAATTTTTCTTCTATTCCCCTATTTGAGAGACTTTTCAGTTTCACCTCACTGTCCCCTCAAGAATATAGGCCTACAGCAGAGTAAAATATATATTATTGTATTTTAAATTCAATTGAATACTCTACTGAATGATGTAATAAAATTCTACTGTCCCAAGTCATCACGAATTGGAAAGTAAAATGATGAAAGGTGAGATCATCTGTCGTCACATGTTGACATGGTCCACAGCAGACGTAGTCAATGACAGATAACAGATAAGCCTTCCACTCGAAGCAGATTATCGGGGTCTGCACAATGCTTTGGGGTCATAAAATAATGAACACGACTACATTCTACAAATTTCATAAAATCCAACAGTCGATAAAGAGTTAGTAGAAAATAGACAAAATAATATTTTATTCACTAGTACAGTACGGTACATTATTTTTCAAATTATTATTATGTTGAAATCCGTGTTGACCGTAGAGACCAAAACTTCTCAATTGTTTCGGATCAAGTTTCAAAAACTGATAGGTATTCTTAGAAACGTGTTACTGGTTCTAAAAAATATGATTTCTATATTTTTAAATCTGAAAATAACATAGGCCTACTTGACCTCATTTCCTCTATAAATCCAATAGTATCCATCAATTTCAACGAAATGTATCGCAACCGAGTACAAGCAGATTTATTGTTGAAATCAAGATTATTTGCTATGAGCAAAATTCAAATTATTATTCTAAATATGAATGGTAGTATGATCTCAAATCAAATCTTTCTTTTTTTTAATATTGGGTTTTAACGACGCACTATACTGATGGCTACGATCTATTGGCGTCGGTGGATGATGAATGAGATGAAAGGTTATTTTTTCATCAGGTGTTTTGGATGATGGGAAGGAGTCGGTCGTGGCCTGTTGTTAAGGGGGTACATGAACAGGTTTTACACAATGGTGAAATTCATCTTTACTATTTTTTTATATGTTCACGAACCAGCGACATTGGACAAAATGTATATGAGAGCCAAGATAATTTTATGCTCACATTATTGATATCACATTATTTTTTTTTCATTCAGTCAGTTTTAAGAAAATACCTCACGAAATACAAAAAATGTGATGGAATTTGACCATTGCTGTGATATTTCACAAACTCGTCACTTGATAGCATTGTTTTTCTTCTCAAATGTGTATCATTGTACCACCCAGAGGTTGTTCCAGCTTCAAGTATACTGTATACAGTGTTTCAAGTAATTCGATACTGTATAGTTTTGAGGCGCGATCGGTTGAACCACTTCTGAGAAAACTCATTTCAAAGTTTTCAAAAATCCCATAAGAATAACCCAGAGAAAAAAATTCAGGAAAAATATTTCATCTGAGAGAATTCAAATTCTCAGGGAATTTGAATCTGATAATGATACACATTATTCCAAACTTCCACTCAAATAGAATCAGCCGTTTTGATGTAAAAAAATATATAATGTAATTTTTATGAATCATTCAAAGCTATTAAGGCCCGGTTTTACCAATCTTAGGCCCGGTTTTACCAATCTTAGGCCCGGTTTCACGAAACAGGATTGAGCAATAGTTAGCGGATTAACTTTTTATCACCATTGGTTGCATGTGTTATTTTCGTACCTTTAATTAACAGTTAGTGGATTAGCACCCTAACTAAGATTGGTAAAACCGGGCCTTAGTTAGGGTGCTAATCCAATAACTATTAATTAAAGGTATCAAAATAACATATGTTACCATTGGTGATAAAAAGTTAATCCGCTAACTATTGCCTAATCCAGTTTCGTAAAACTGGCCCTAAGATACCTATTAAATCCAAGCTACAGGTGACACCACTTAATTGTAAACGATTAAAGCAAAGCCTTCTTTATTATCATAGAAATTAATAATAGAAAATAAGATGGCAGTGATGTAATGGTTTGGATCTCAAGGTGTATATATATATATATAATAACAAATCCAAAGATAAGTTTATATGTTCCAGCTCATCCATCAACGCGGCAACACCCAACACGTTTTCCTAGTAAAAATAGCAAACTCCCGAACTGGAAAACAAATTATACTTGACTGACAACAACAATAGTATACTCTCAGTACTGTCACTACAACATTTATTGCGTCATTGAAGAACAGTCGTACATTTATTTTACAGTCATCAGAACCTTGATACGTTATCAATAGTGTACTCGAGATGTTGATTTGATCAATGTGTTCAATAAAAAAATCGTCAGCACCAATAGTAGTTCCCGAGTTCTAGTGCAACCACATTCATGCCGACATTGAATAAAGTTACAATCACATAAAGTTTCAGTAGTCGTGAATTATTCCCAACGTATGGATCTAATGCGTAGAATACTAGAGCAAAAAAATAAAGGAAATGAATAAACTTGAATTCAAATAATTGAACGAACATCGTGGGTTCGATGCAATTTACTCAATTAGAACTGTACGTATTTTCAGTTGTTGAAGAATGTTGGTCACTCATGAGAAAATTAAATTCGTGAATCACACATCCACACAACACATTAAAATCAGATTTTAAAAAATGGAGCATTTTTCTCACAATTCGAAAATTCTGCAGCTATGTTTGTATCATAATGCAATGTGGAGAAATATTGCAGAAATACACGTTTTTTTCACGATTTCATACACCCACGTGAATCGTACATTCACCAACAAGATCACATACATTTTGTTATGCTAGGTATAAATAAATTCAATGAAAAGTAAGTCTACTACTGAACTTGATGGTGAAAACATTTTACAGATATCGGTGATTATTAATTGAACCTTTTCAATTCATAGTGGCGTATAAGTACGTACAGTACGTATGAATTAAATACCATCACCAACATGTTGAAAATACGTTTTTTATTCATTTTCATACTCATTAAAAAATTATGTATTAGGCCTAAGCGTTTTCAACAATTTTCATCCATTTTTGCCCAAGTGGTGGTAAACTGAAGAAATAAAAAAGGAAGTTTATTTACAATAAATAATTATCATCGTTGAAATCATATTGATCACAAATGTTTGAATCATTGAGATGTTTCATTTGTGGGATGAGCCAATTGATTTGTCACTGAATTGAGGCTTTCAACAATAGTTCTTGGTCTGACTAGGTAGAAAATATATTTCGGTGGAATAAATGAGAGATCTGATTTTTGTACGATTATTTCGGCTATACTTGGACCATATTCGAAAATTAAAAAATTGTTTTCATCAGAGTATCTCGTGTTCTGTAATGTAATGACAACAATATGCATAATTTAGATGAAACAAAAATTATTCACGAGTGAGGATGTATTCATTCAACAAAAGAAAGGGTACACGACCCTTCCTGGCTGGACAATAGGTCAACTGCGAGTCTACGGTGTAAGATGATTGACGTGTCTGAGGAAGGGTAGATGGACAAAGTGTGGATGTATCTTGCAGTCGGTGCGGGGGAAGCAGTCTTACACCGAGGAGCGACGTTAACCTTCTTCGACTATGGTCTGAGACCAACTGAGCTGTTACAAGTTTTAGGCAAGCCTGTACCCCCTCAAGGAACCATCCCAGTATCAACCTGAACGACAGAGGGAAACCACGAAGAACCCCTGTCAGGATGGTCGACCATGGTGGGAATCGAACCCCGGTCTCCCGAATGACGGTTAAATGTGTGTTACCATTCGGCCACGCATCTCGGTACGACGATTGGATATGCTTAGTCAAAAATTGAAGAATAATTCTATTATATGGAGCAATAATTGAATCGCTCAATTCCTAGTTGTGAACCGAATAATAATAGAAATAAGCTACAAACGCACATCTCCAAGGTCAAATTTGCTTATCAATATTTGAAATCCTGATTCGCCTGTAATTTTACAGTTTTTCCATTTTCCTTGGCCAAAATGTGTACCAGTAATGTAACTAGATTTTGTCCAAATTATAAAATTGAAGACTCCTCCATCTAGCAGTAGTTACTGGAACTCTTTCAATATTATCCCCAGACACTTTTCAACCCACAACCAAACTTTTCAAAGCACATCAAACTTGGATCAAGCATTTCGAGGAGAAACCATTCTCAGCTAAGATGCAGGCTCTTAAAAGCCTCTATTCGGTGTAGAAAATTACATCATAATTTTTTCTCAAAAACAATTTATGAAAAACTTGGGAATGATCCACTATGGTCAAACTCTGTAAAAATTTGATTATGAATTCAGAGAGAATATTTTTCTTTTCAAATTTGTTACCAGCTGGTTTTCTCTCATGAGGGTTGTCAAAATGTTTAAATGGTTAAATTCTCAAAAGTAGTTTAATAAATTGTGCCTAAGAACTCGACAGATCGAGTTAGATCAGGAAATATGTGCATGCCTAGTTTCATCAAAATGTGCGCTTTCGTTTGACAGGTGGAGCACGAGATACAGTAGTAAAAATACTTCCATTTTTCAAGTACGGTGAAATTAAATCTTCATCCAAAAAGGTTATACCGTATATACATATGTGGGCCTATATATCTCAAACCCAGATAACGAATTAAATTGGGCCAGGGGGTGTTTCCACTACTTTTTCTAGGGCAGACTGACTATACCAATCGGTTCCTGCCAGTTCCGACTTCTTCCTCTTCTTCACTATTACTATCCTCTGTTTCTTCTTCTCTTCTGTCGAGTTCCCTCCATCGTTCTCTATCCTCCCACCATCTCTCGTCTACCACTTCCTCCCATTTTTCTCCTCGCTTGACTACCCCAAACTTGACTCCCTCCTGCCACCTTTTTCTTGGCCTTCCAGCTCTTCTCTTAGCTCCATGGTTTTCTGCTATTTCAAACATTGCTCTCGGTATTCTCTCCTTTTCCATTCTCCGAATATGCCCGTACCACCCAAGTCTCTCCCTTTCCATTTTAAATAATTACCTTTCCACTCCCACTTTGTTCCTTATGTTTCTGCTTCTCTTCTTTTCCCTCTTTGACACTCCTGCTACGCTCCTTACAAAGTTCATTTAACCTACGATATTATTTTATGCCATCAATTTTAAACTTGATGATTTTGAAGAATGTGTTAACTGATATGGTTTCATCACGGAGTTAATTCCTAGCAGGACAACTCTGTGTTAGTTACTAAAACCTACCGTCGCATCGTTGAACCGTCTCCCAATCAATCGTTTGACGTCGTACACCGTATTGGCCGGATTCATCGCTGCTTGATTCTTGGCGGCTTCTCCAACAAGTCGTTCAGCTTCACTCTCTCCTTCAACGCATCTCGTAAAAGCCACGTAACTTGGTGTGGTTCTGCTTCCGTGGTCATTGGCAATAACCTCCACTTTACCGTACTGCCATACGGCAACACACGAATACGTTGTACCCAAGTCTATACCAATTGCTGGCATCTTGGACGACATTGTTACGTACTCGGTGAACCTATAAGTGAGAATCAAAGACACTTTCAAATGTAGTTTATAGTAATTATTGATAATTAAGAGCCCGCATCTTAGCTGAGAATGTTTCTCTTCGAAATGCTCGTACCAAGTTTGGAGTGCGTTAAAAAGTTTGGTTGTGGGTTGATAAGTGAAAAAGGGATAACATTGAAAGTGTTCCAGTAACCACCGCTAGATGGAGGAGTTTTTAATTTGAAAATTTGGACAGAATCTAATTACATCACACATTTTGGCCAAGGAAATTGAGAAAACGGTGGAATTACAGGCGAATCAGGATTTCAAATAATAATGAGCAAAGTTCAACTTAAGGATGTGCGTTTGTAATTTATTTCTACTATTTTTCGGTAACCGGGAATTAAGCAATGAAAACCATCAAATTAGGCTCACTTTGATTCAATTATTGCTCTATAATAAAATTATTCTTCAATTTTCGACAAGGCATATCTAATTGTGAGGGTATTGTTTATTCACTGCATTTTACCGTAAGTCCGTAGTGTTTGTAGTTCTTGAGATATATGTAGCGGAAGTGCACCCTGTAAATCCGTGAATGAATGAATATTAGGGTTTTGAGGCGCATCGACAGCGAGGTCATTTAGCGCAAACCGTCTAAGATGCGGGTTCTTAATCTTACCTAGATTGAGTCTAAACTCTTATTGATAAGTACATGTTATAATTAACATCTTGCAAGACAGAGGTCCACCTAACTCGAGTTCGAGTAGTATTACTATTGCCATCAGATAGCTTCTTTGTGCTGCATTGGTTTTGACTTTATTGCTTTCTCAAGTAGGCTAAGATTTTTATTTATATTTTTATATCATTTTAAAATTATATTATTTTTACATACATTTTTATATTGTATATTATAGTCAGATGCACATGGTGTTTTTGGATCTGGGGAAAGCATGCGACAAGCTACCGAGAAAGCAAGTATGGCGGAGATTATTGGAGAAGGGAGTAGAGAGAGGTATTATACAAAGGATAAGAAGTATGTACAGAAATTGTATAAGTTGTGTCCAGACAAATGCTGGTATAACTTCATGGTTCAACATCAACTCTGGTGTAAGACAAGGGAGTGTCCTGTCACCAGGGGGTCGATTGTGTAACTCTCTCGACAACGATAGCATTCGATATCTCCACCGACGTGTCAACTAAGTTGTCACTCACCCCTATTGTCTAGCACTTTCTTTAGACTTCTCACAGTGACAATTCTAGTCAATACGAGATCTCTTTTTACGGATGTTTTTGGTGAAGATAGTTCATCATTCACCATGGCAATATGTGATCGACCAATTGGAGTGCGATGGTCAAGCGTAGAACATAGAACTTACAGAAGACCGTGGTCGAGATTTTCATATCTGCCTCCTTGATGCAGTCCAAATTGCTGAAATATAAGTCAAGAACCATCGAAGGCCGTGCATGCAAAATTGTTTTCGTGTTTTCATAGTGTTGTAATAATAACCGCTTTGTTTTCTTTGACAGCTGTGCCTAGATTCAACTCATAGTTCTGTTGTTCAAAGGATATACATATTGAACGTTTTCTGCCATATAAAGAGGCATGTATTGATTCCATGTGTATTGTAGATAATTGTTCAGCAAATATCAGTCCTCATTCATGATTCATTCATTTGGAATATATCTCGAAACTTTTATAGTGTTGCCATTGCCTGCCATTTGTTGGGGTCTTGTTGAAGTGATAACTAGAAAACGACATGTATTTGAGTTTCGTTAACTTGTCGGAGGAGTTGTCGAAGAAGGTGATCGACAACGAGTTAGACAATAGCCATTTTAGATGCCGATCGAGATGATATGATATATCGATCGACAAGTGAAGTAACAAAGATTACACAATCGACCCCCAGTATTGTTTACTATAGTGAGAGATCAAATGCTGAGGGGAGTAGAAGATAGGGTGGAGGGAATAGAGTCAAGATCATTGATATATGTGGACGATATCATAATATGGGGAGACAATGGAGAAGAAATACAGGGAAAGATAAATAGTAAGTAAGTAAGTATTTTTATTGTCTTTAAAATCAATTTTATGTACATGACATGGTTGAACATAAAAAGATATAAACAACCTTTGAAAATTCAGTGTAAAATACGAACATTAATGGAATGAAGTAACAGAAGAATATGGAATGAAGATAAGTAGAGAGAAAAGTGAAACATTAGTGATGAACCGAGGAAAGAAGGCGATATGGGAGAAGGTAAAGTTGCGAGGTGCAGCATTGGTGGAAAGTAAAGAAATGAAATATTTGGGTAGTATAATAACCAATGATGCGAAGATGGGCAAGAGAGGCGAGTGTGCGTGTGTGCGTGTTATTAAAGCAAACGACCTATACCAACAGACTCGGAAGTTATTATGGAATGAAGATTTTACCCCAAAAATCCAAATTTTTAAATACAAAACTTATTTTTTACCAATATTAACTTATGCAGCTGCTACCTGGACTTGGGGTTGGAGAGAAGAGAGCATGATAGAAGCAGAAGAGATTTTTTTTTTTTTTTATAACATCGAAACTTGATAGAAAATCATTGTTCCCCAATTAAGGCAATGGATGAAAGATAGAATCGTTTGGACGGGGCACCACAAGGGCGATCTTACCACCCCATTTTGATTATTTAAAAGTAATGAACTTCAACACCAGGACTGCGCTGTCTGTGACTATAATTTATAATTAATTGATTTAATTGATTGTTTTTTTTATTGTTGATTTGATTTACAAGAAGCATTGCAGAAGTATCAAAATTGGAAAGAAAGAGAAGCATTAGAGCAGAGGTTGGTGTGGAACGGTTATTGTTCAAGCTAGGTAGGGAGAGACTGAGTTGGTTTGGACATACTAGGAAAACATGGGATACGCGTTGTGAGATGAGCTTAGAAGTATAGAAATCTAGAATGACAAATATTCTGTCCGCTCAATCCACATTTACGGACCTTGGATTTCTTCAAATGTTCAAAAACCTTACCTACAAGTTCTCGATATTTATAGTGCTGCAGCCTGTCGCATATACACGTTGCAAAACCTGTTGATCCTGATATTCGATAAAATGTACACTTTTATTGCGTTTTCTTTGTTATTTCTCATCCGATTGTTGCAAAAATCTCTGAAAAGGTGTCTAATAATATTGTTCATATTTGGTGGAAATTCAAGAACTTTTGAAGAATCCTTGTTTTTCAAGTATTTTTCATTATGAGGATTTTTCAGTGTTTCCGATTTTTTTCCAGAAAAACCATTCGACCGATTTTTCTGAATAACAATCCCAGCCTATTCTGGTATGACAGAAATATGTAGAAAAAGTTTCAATTCGATTGGTATTTTTTCCTGACCTGTAGGCCTATGCCGTGCACAAAATTACAAAAAAAAAAACATAAAACGAAGCCCATTTTTTTTCGATATGTGAAATGGAATCTTTGCTTTGCTCATCTCATGAAAAGAATGAGGAGAAATAGAATACTCATAGCAGAATACGAGAGGTCGTAAATGTACGGAGATAAAAGAAGAGTGGGGAGACCAAGAGAGAGACCGGCACAGTGGCTGAGTGGTTAGCTCACTTGCTTCGTGTGATCTGGGAGGTGAAGGGACATATGGGACCCGGTTTGATCCCCGCCACCGTCCATCTTTACAGGGGTTTTTCGTGGTTTCCCTTTGTAGTCTAGGCTAATGCCGGGATGGTTCCCACAATATAGGCCACAACCGCTTCCTTCCCACTATCCTTCCCACTACCCATAAAAACCTTCATCTCATCATCCCATCATTAATCATTCATCCGACGCCAATAGATCTTAGTAATCATTACAGTGCGTCGTTAAAACCCAATATATAAAAAAAAAAAACAAGAGAGAGAGAGAGAGATGGAAGATGGGAGTGAGAAGAGCTGTTGAAGAGAGAGGAGAGGTATGGAATGAAGTTGAGAGGTAAATGGTGGGAGAATAGAAAGAAATGGAGGGAGATGGTGAGAAGAGTTGAGTTGGAAGAGGAGCAGCAAGAGCAGAATCAGACAGACGTGAGAAAAAGAGGACTTGAGACCAGTTGGCAAAATCAAGTCGACATGTTCATGTTGTGCCCTTGTGAATTGGACTTACCGTAGGTACCTAACTTTGTTTGAAAAAGTAGTAGTTGAGAATAAAAAAATATATATATTCCGGTAGGCCTATTATTTATAAACATGCAATTTAGCAATGTAATATTCATCAAATAATAACCGCCCTCTGCAGCTCAGTCACTCTTTGGAAACTGAAGTCAAGTTGAGCATCGGTTCAAGTTCGAGTCGGGCATAGGCATGGGTTGTTGTAAAATAACCCCAAATAACCCAGCTGTTGGTGTAGTTATTATACTCACAATAATCATCAATGAATAACTTACATTTAGTAAAATCCTACATGCAAACATGGAAAGAATAATGTTACCAGTATAGGTATGCAACAGGTAGGCCTACCCTAGTGCAAATTACTATTGAAACCTGTAAGACCACTTTAATAGGTTTCTACAAGATATATCCGTTTCCAATATGCATCAACAGGAGACCAACAGGTGAAACAGAGCAACTGTAGAAACCTATACACCACAGGATTCTACAGTAAGAGTTATCAATAAGTTTGAGCAGGATTGAACCGTACAAGTTACCCTCAGATAAGGGATTTGTATAGTTTTAATCAGTTTTGTACTGTAATTTGAAGGGTTTAAACATTTCACAAGTCTAAGCAATTTTCTATAATTACAGGTCCAAACAGGTTCGAACAAAAACCAACATGTTTTTTCACCCTATATGTTTGAACAGTTGAAATAATGATCACGATCCTTTAGGTTCTTACAATTATTTATAGATTAATTTATCTTACATGTTTAAACATGTTGCTAAACTTTTTTGTTCTTATAGGTATTAACACAAATATACAGGTTTTTCAATCTTATATATTTAAACAGGTTAAAATAATTCAGGATCCTAAAGTGTTTTACACTACTGTATAGATTTATTGATGCTATATGTTTGAACATGTTGCTTAAGTTCTATATTCTTATAGGTATTAACAGAAATCTATAGGTTCCTCATATTATATGTTTTGACAGGTTGCAATAGGATCACGATCCTACAGGGTTTTACGATTATTTATAGATTTATGAGCCATAAATGTTTGATCAGGTTGCTATACTTATATATTCTTACACGATTTAACAAAAATCTATAGGTTTTTCGTATTATATGTTTCGACAGGTTGCAATAGGATCACGATCCTACAAGGTTTTACGATTATTTATGGATTTATAAAGCATACATGTTTGATCAGGTTTCTATACTTACATATTCTTAAACGATTTAACAAGAATCTACAGGTTTATCGTATTATATGTTTTGACAGGTTGCAATATGGTCACGATCCTACAGGGTCTTACAATTATTTATAGATTAATTTATCTTACATTTTTAAACATGTTGCTAAACTTTTTTATTCTTATAGGTATTAACACAAATATACAGGTTTTTCAATCTCATATATATTTAAACAGGTTAAAATAATTCACGATCCTAAAGTGTTCTACACTACTGTATAGATTTATTGATGCTATATGTTTGAACATGTTGCTTAAGTTCTATATTCTTATAGGTATTCACAGAAATCTATAGGTTCCTCATATTATATGTTTTGACAGGTTGCAATAGGATCACGATCTTACAGGGTTTTACGATCATTTATAGATTTATGAGGCATACATGTTTGATCAGGTTGCTATACTTATATATTCTTACACGATTGAACAAAAATCTATAGGTTTTTCATATTATATATTTCGACAGGTTGCAATATGGTCACGGTCTTACAGGGTCTTACGATTATTTATGGATTTATAAAGCATACATGTTTGATTAGGTTTCTATAGTTACATATTCTTCCACGATTTAACCAACATCTACAGGTTTATTGTATTATATGTTTTGACAGGTTGCAATAGGATCACGATCCTACAGGGTCTTACGATTATTTATAGATTTATGAGGCATAAATGTTTGATCAGGTTGCTATAGTAAAATATTCTTACACATTCTAACCAAAATCTATACAGTTTCGTCCTATTATATGTTTTGACAGGTTGCAATATGGTCACGGTCCTACAGGGTTTTATGATTATTCATAGATTTATAAAGCATACATGTTTGATTAGGTTTCTATACTTACATATTCTTAAACGATTTAACAAGAATCTACAGGTTTATCGTATTATATGTTTTGACAAGTTGCAATATGGTCACGATCCTACAGGGTTTTATGATTATTTATAGATTTATAAGGCATACATGTTTGATCAGGTTTCTATACTTACATATTCTTAAACGATTTAACAAGAATCTACAGGTTTATCGTATTATATGTTTTGACAGGTTGCAATATGGTCACGATCCTACAGGGTTTTATGATTATTTATAGATTTATAAGGCATACATGTTTGATCAGGTTTCTATACTTACATATTCTTAAACGATTTAACAAAAATCTGTAGGTTTATCGTATTATATGTTTTGTCAATGGTCACGGTCCATTTGAATTTTTGGATTTGGAATTTGGATTTGAATTTTTGACGGCAATTTTTTTTCGTGTCTGATGAACGAAATTTCTACCTAATATGGATACACATTGAAAAAGAACAAATCTGAAGTTAAATCCAGATCGGATGGATGGTTGTTCAAATATTTTTTTTATGTTTGATAAACAGGCGCCAAAATACGCAAAAAAAATCTTCAGCGGGTATAAGAAAACGAGCCAAAGAAAGTGGAAGTAGGCATATGCACATTTATAATCTCTTTCTGAATTAAATAAATCCCAGTTAATTCAATGTAAAACTCATCCACATTTTATTTTTATCAATAATTGCAAAAACTCCAATTATTCTTCAGGAAATAAGTTGTAATTGATTGTTTGCTTCCACTATTGCAGTCAATATCTTCCTCTCTGACAGAAAAAGAACATAGATATCTTCCTCTCTGACAGCAAAAGAACATAGATGAAAACACAAAACAAAAACTTGAATTTTGTTCATGCTAGTTTCTCATATTTTCATATTTTGTTGTTTCTCAGTTTCAAATTCAAATATCATCCACTCACTACTAGCGCGCCCCTCGTTAAACACTCGAACGAACGCTCTTCAAAACATTCAAGTCTTAAATTGTCAGTTAATTGACGCTTCGTAAATTGGTGATGTTGAAGTGTTAAAAGTGGTAGGCAGGCTTACTTGTGGGTTGTATACCAAAATTGGGTTCCACAGTAATACTTTCGTTTGGTTTCATAGTTGTTATATGTAGATGCTCAGTTGCGTCAGAATGAACGAAGCAATATTGATACGCATGACTGCGCCAATTCGTTTTGAGGTTATATTGTTAACTGTTGTCTGTGGGAGTTATAGGCCTGCCTAGGCCTAGTCCTGGGATAAGGTTTGAACCTTAAAATCACAGTGTTGATATCCATACCCTTTTTAACCCAAACCGTCATGTAAAACCCAAAAAATACAAAAAAGGTTGACCTAGACCCAACACAATCATAACCCTAAACAGATCGACGCGGCTTATCTCTGCATGGGTATAGGCCTAGGCCCAGGCCTATTCACCTTTTTTCAGTGGTGTAAGGCTCGGGCCTTTTGCTGCTGTGTGTTAGGGCCTATGAACAAACTGAAGTGACGGGCTCTATTATTCGTCATGTTGTCGTCGCACTCAACCGTATGTAGGCCTATACGCTAACATGGCTAGAAGTTCAACATTCATATCGGCATTGAGTATACTCATTATGATGTCGGCTCCATTGATGCAAAATGAATTCTATGAAGTGAAGTGAGTCTATTACCGGTATAGAGGTCATCGCAACGTAGATCAACAAGGTGTACCGGAAACTGAAAATTGGTTTATAACCGTTGAAAAACTAATAGAAACAGTTCGTGAACTGCCGCTAGAGATCACCGGAGTTCCATGGCAGTTTCATCAGCATTGGATACAAACTTCCCAACATACCGATGGCTGCACAAGGTAATTATAAGATATATGTTCTAGGGCTAGTCAAGTTACAAATTCAATGCCTAGGGTTAAATATAGTTAGGCCTATTAGGCTCTACTTCTTACAAGACAAGTACCGGTAGATCTATAGGCCTACCGTACAGTATCCGCAGCCGATTGTTTTTAGTGTTATGTTTTGTAGATTTCTAGTGGTGGTTAGGTTAGTTAGGAAATTGAGTTTAAACCCAATGGTTAAGGAGAGGTTTGTGTTGGTCAACGATACAGTATGCGCACTTTAATTTTTCGATGCAAACTTTACCCGACGGTCCATTGATTTTGTGACTGTTGATTTTGTGAAAACACTTGGTTAACACACCTACAGCATAATCACCTGTCATAGATATAGGCCTAAGCTTAACTTGTACAAAGTTGTGAGTTCATCACAAGATTTTGTGTCTATTAAATCTTACATTGAAAAATTAAATACCAGTAGGGCCTACTGGTATGACAAACTCATAAGTTGAATAAGCCCCCTAATGTGCCAATTACCAGTAATTGAATCTGAAAGTAATACTGAGGTACCAATTTTATGTTTTCCAGTTACCGGTATCAAAGACAACATTCAATCAGTAGCAATTATTGTCGCTCAGGAGGAACATCAAGTAAGAATCCAACTCTTCAGCCCATGGCTCCTAGGTCTACACACCAGCTCTGAAGATCAAATTAGATCAAGGTAAGATTAATTTTGCCAATTATTGTCTGTACCCACAAACAAAGTTTCGGACAAAGACCGTGGGAGGGCAGTGCTGGCACTGTCATTTCCACGGCCTTCATGTCGGTTCGTTTGACTAGGCCTTGTGAATTTGGTGTATTCTAGTCTTATTGGCACAAACGGGTTGTAGGTGTTGCACATGTGAACGTACATTTACAGTTCAGCGTTAAACAACTTCTAACAGCAACATGCAACTTACAATATGTATTGGCCAATTCTCAAGCGAGTTGCATGATGGCATCTCAGCATTGTGTCGTGACATTGAAAAATAAATTTGGTCCATCTATTCTAGTTGCAAGGACTTGAGCGTTGAAAGCGCCAGCTAGAAGTTTGTTTTTCAAGTAAACAGACACAGCTTATTACAGTTAGAACATGTAATTGTATGTCTCAGGCCTATCGTAACGATAGCAAAATTTAACTCACCTAAAGACAATCATTCATTAGAACTCTCATTTTTCGTTAAATATTCTATAAAGGTTATGTTTGATGATGATAAAAGATATAACATCAATGTCTGCATAGCTCTGTATAGCTACGGTGCCTGAATCATATCCAGGAAGTCGATGGTACGAATCACAGCGAGAGTAGGCCTACCTCTTTTTTATTTCTTCAATAATTCTTCATTTTTCAGGACCCAGAGTAGGCCTACGTTCGTCGAGACCCAGCAATTCTTCCGAGTCCAACACGAGGCCCGTACGACAAATGTTGGAAGATTCATCTTATACAAAGTACCACAGCAACCGGCCGATATTCACTTCTGATGGGTAAGTGCCGGCACAACATAGCAGTATCTCTCTTGCTCTCTTTCTATTTCCCTCTTCCCCCCCCCCCCCTTCTCTTACTCTTTCACTCTGTCTTTCTCACTCTCTTACTCTGTCTCACTCTCACTCTACATTTCTCTCTGTCTCTCTCTCTCTCTCTCTCCCCCCTTCCTCTCTCTTACTCTTTTACTCTTTCTCACTCTCCTACTCTGTCTCACTCTATATTTTTTTCTCTCTGATCTCTCACCCCCCCCCCCTCTCTCTCTCTTACCCCCCCCCCCCCTCTCTCTCTCTTACCCCCCTCCTCAATCTTACTCTTTTACTCTTTCTCTCTCTCTTACTCTGTCTCTCTCTGTCTCACTATCTATATTTTTCTCTATCACTCTACATTTCTCTCTCTCTATCCATCTCTGACCGGCACATGTAGCTGAGTGGTAAACGCACGAGTTCGCTCCATGTGATCTGGGAGGTGAAGGGGAATATTGGACCCGATTCGATCCCTGCCACTGCCCATCTTTACAGGGTTTTTCGTGGTTTCCCTCTGTAGTCTAGGCTAATGCCAGGATGGTTTCCACGATATAGGCCACGACCGCTTCCTTCCCACTATCCTTCCCGATACCTAAGAAACCTTCATCTCATCATCCCATCATCTCATCAATCATTCATTCGACGCCAATAGATCTTAGTTTAACATTATAGTGCGTCGTTGAAACCCAATCTATCCATCTCTGTCGATCTCTCTGTGTCTCTGTCTCTCTCCCTCTCTCTCACTCTCACTCTATATTTTTCTCTCTCACTCTCTATATTTCTCTCTCTCTTTCTCGCTCTCTTAAAGCCACTTCACACGATCGATTAATTTCAGAAAAGAAGAATACCTACGTTCCTATATTGCCACTACACGAGAACGGAAATATTGCAATTTCATGCACTAATTTCACAAAGTTGAAATACGCTCACCTTTTCTGCAATCTTTCACCTAGCCAAGCAATGAGTAAAGAGCCTACTGTCACGTGCTTTTCCGTTGACTCCGTATGGGTCTACAAACCGTGAGCTACGTCGTTATCCAACATTGAACGAAAAAAAAAAGATAAATCGCCAATTTGACATTGGCTTTTTAATTTTCATGTCATGTTATATCGATTCTGTATGAGCAAGCACTTATCTGGGTGCAACAAAACTGGAAAACGGCACATCACAATTGTTGTGGTTGAGTTTGGTCAAGTGGTAAAGTTCAACGCGTTGGTAAAGTTAGTTTACATGTATATTCCTAGTTGCGGTACCTTGACACTGGAAGCGCGCAGGAAAGTAGAAACTCCAAAAGTCGATCGATCTGAATTCTAAAATCTAAAAAAGTTCTCAAATGTTGCCCACAAATGTCGCTACTGAAATTGAAATTTCGCAACAGAAATTTTGAGCGCCATTACACCATTAAAAATGATTATTCTTTGCAATTATTGAAATTTTATGTACAACGAAAATTGATCGTTTGAAGAGTGTTTTACTCAGGTCCGTTTCGCTGGCACCCCTAAATCGAAAAAGTCGAATTATTTTTTCGCCAGTCATTTGTGCTTCGTTTGTGCTTGAAACCGCATCGTTTGTGCTCAACTTGCTCGCCTACTAATTAGAATTTAATTTGGGGGTGCCAACAAAACGACAGCACCCCCAAATAAAAAGATCTGTTTTTTTGCGCCAATCGTTTGTGCTCGTTTGTGCTCGAAACCGCATCGTTTGTGATCAACTCGTACGCCCGCTAATTAGAATTTAATTCGGGGGTGCCAGCAAAACGCCAGCACCCACAATCAAAAAGTCGACTTTTTTCTCGCCAATCGTTCGTGCACGTTTGTGCTTAAAACCGCATCGTTTATGCTCAATTTGTTCGCTCGCTAATCGAGGATCAATTTGGGGGTGCCAGTAAAACGACAGCACCCCCAAATCGAAAACGGCCAAATTGCACCTCCCGAAAGACAGAATGGATTTTTTTGTCAATCGTTTCATGCTTCGTTTGTGCTTGTTTGTGCTCGAAACCGTATCGTTTGTGCTCAACTCGTTCGCCCGCTAATTGGAATTCAATTTGGGGTGCCAGCAAAACGACAGCCCCCCCCAAATCGAAAAATCCATATTTTTTACCCCGACAATCGTTTGTGCTTCGTTTGTACTCTTAACCGCATCGTTTGTGCTCAACTCGTTTGCCCGCTAATTAGGGATTAATTTGGGGTGCCAGTGAAACGACAGCACCACCAAAACGAATTGCACCCCCAAAATGGAAGGAACAAAATTATTTTTTTGTCAATCGTTTATGCTTCGTTCGTGCTTGTTTGTGCTTGAAATTTCATTGTTTGTGCTCAACTCGTTCGCCCGCTATTCAGAATTTGATTTGGGTGCTAATTCTAATTAATTCTGATTAGCGGGCGAACGAGTTGAGCACAAACGATGCGGTTTCGAGCACAAACGAAACAAACGATTGGCGAGAAAAAAAGTCAACTTTTTGATTTGGGGGTGCTGTCGTTTCGCTGGCACCCCCAAATTAAATTCTAATTAGCGAGCGTACGAGTTGAGCACAAATGATGCGGTTTCGAGCACAAATTAGGCACAAACAACTGGTGAAAAAATAAACGACTTTTTCGATTTGGGGATGCCAGCGAAATGGACCTGTTTTACTATGTCTCTCTCTGTCTCACTCTCACTCTATATTTCTCTCTCTCTCTCTCTCTCTCTTCCTCCCATTCTATTTATCTCTATACTCTCTTTCTATTTCTCTCTCTCTTTCCCCCCTCTCTTTTACTCGGTCTCTCTCTGTCACTGTCTCTCTGAATCTCTCTCTCTGTCTCTCTACCACTCTGTCTTTCTCTTTCTTTAACTCTCCCCTCGTTATTTATCTCTCTCTGTCTTTCTTTCTCTTTCTCTCTCACTCTCTCTCTTTTTATTTATGTATGATTTTTACAACTAACTGTACTGATTACTAAGATCTATTGGCATTGGTGGATGTTGAATTAGATGATTCAAAAGGTTATTAAATTGGATGATTCTGGGTTGTGAGTGGGAGTATGCCAGGACTTGTTTAGAAACCATCCCAGTATCAACCTGAATGACAGTGGGAAACCACGATGCATCTGTCCGGAGGGTCGACTGCGGAGGGAATTGAACCCCGGTCCCATGAATGGCGGTTCAGTGTGCTAGCCATTCTTATTTCTCCATCTCTCTCTTGTACCCTTTTGCCCTCTCCATCTCTCAGTTGCTCATCCACCAGTACAATGAGTTTAATTTGTGGTTTTAAGCTGGCCTTCCATGAATGCGATTTGCTCAACAGCTTAACAATCGGAAATCGCGTCGCTCTCGTCACTGATTGGTTATATATTATATGATTGGCATGTCCTTCACACGTCCTTTTTTACTATTTATGTATTTATAAATGTTTCCCCAGCTTTTGTTCTAATCACGTTTGTCAAACATACCTACAAAAAAAATTCCTTCACCTTCTTCTCTTCCATGTTTAGTTCTGCTCTAAGCCTGTTCATTTCTACTTCCCCTCTTTCTCCTCGATATTATATTATTATGTAATTTCCTACACTTCTTCTTCAGTGCTCTGATTTTTTGGTTATAATAGATGGGATCTGGATTGCTCTGTGATATAATTCTATTAGGTACATACTTCTCTGTTGCCTCAATACAAATGTTTTCAAAACTTTCCCATTTATTGCCCCCTATTTCCGTTTCCTAGAACCTACTTTTTTTCTGATGAAAATTCTTTAATATAATTCATTTTGGCTTTTTGTAGATCCAAATCTTCTTTTCCCCCCTTTCTTCATCATTTTTATCAAAGATATTAAACAGTTCTACGGTAGGAATTTTGTGGTCACTTACGCCAATGTTTACCCTTGTCATACCCAGTTTTCTGGTGGCCTTACCAAGATAACATCCAGAAGATTGCTGCCTCCTGTTCTCGTTTCTCTTGTCCCCTCCCTAACTGTTTGTATAAAACCCTCATTCATTATTTCAGTTATTAAATCTTGCCTCTTGCTTACCCCCACTCCAACACTTCCCTCTTCCCAAATTATCCCTGGTATAGATTAAAATCCCCTGCCACAATTAGGTTTCGTTTGTTATGATTTTCTAATATCCTATTCCTAATTCGTTCTAATATAAATTCCGTTGTATTGGGGGGCCTGTATCCCGCAATTATCACAGATCCTATAGTCCCAATCGTAACTTCTATTCCCATCAATTCTGCTTCTTTTTCTGTTCAAACTACTCTCCCTGATAATTCATTTCTACACCCCACCAATACCCCCCCCCCCCCATTTTTATTCCTGTCTCTTCTAAATATACCGTAACCCTCCACCTCTATTTCTTCATCTGTGAATCATCCATTGAAATTTAATGTACTTCAAAATTTGTTGTATCCTTTTTTCCCCTTTTTTTGTATCCTTTTTTTTCCTTGCCCCGTTTCATCTGTCCTTCATCAACCCTGTTACTAGCGAGTCTCTCTTTCGGTATACAGTCACCTCTTGTCTCCAATCATCATTCTTTCTGCCACTCTTCCCAACAGTTCCCGTATCTTTTTAGTCCCCCAATGATTTAGATGAACATCGTCCTCTTTCAGGACAGTGTCCTTGATCCAACAGTTTGTTTCTACGTACAACACTTTCTCTTCTTCACACATTCTTTCTGTTATTCTGTTTACTTCGTCTACTGTTTCTTTCTTTTCACTCTTTCTATGTACAATTCCACTAACAGCGACTCTTCCTTCCCCAATTTTTTTCTTTGCAGCAACTATCAATTCTTTCATTCCTTTCTTCATAATATTCTGACGATCTTGTCCCCTTCCCATCTCTTCTAGGTCGTTTCCTCCAACATGCAAGATTACTTCCTTTCCTTCTACTTCCCTTTCCTGCATCGCATCCACTACTCTCTTCATCATAAATATTCCAATACCCGGTATCACGTCAACGACTGTGTTTTCTCCCGAACTTATGCTTTCTTCCCGCACCAACGAGCTCCATATTATCACTACTTTTTTAAATTTGCTTCCCATTTGCAATTTGTCTATTCTTTTCCTCTCTTCTCTCTTCTTCATAGCTAAAGCTTCTCTCTTCTTTAAAACCTCATCTTCTCTCTTCTTTGTAGCTTCATCCTCTCTCTTCTTTGTAGCTGCATCCTCTTCTTTGTAGCTGCATCCTCTCTCTTCTTTGTAGCTGCATCCTCTCTCTTCTTTGCAGCTTCAGCATCCCTCATCTTATACCCTTCCTCCCTGTACCCTTCACAACTCCTTTTTAGGCCTGTCACCTCCCCAACTACTTTGTACTGTGCTACAGTAATATTTTCACAGGCCAAATGCCACTTTTGTGTACAATTGGCTTCGCAGCATTCAACAACCTTGTCGTCCTTACAATTACCAAGCTCACACTTTGCACCACAGTTAATAGAGTTGGGCCTAGTCTATTCCACTGTGCTTTTCTTCACTCTTCTTCCACTCTTCTTCTTGTCCTTGACAAGAAGAAGTTCAGTGGTAACCTTGTCCTCGTCCGCCCTACCCTCACTTTTGCACCACACTCCACTCTTAACTCCACTCGTACATACTATACACACCCATTTCCTTTTTCCCTCTTCTGTTTTTCTACTACATCTGTACTAGACGCCATCTTCACCGACCTAACTGATTGGCTATGTTCCTCCGACCATCCTAATAAAGATTCCATAGTAGTTTTTAATTCTTCTATATTCACACGCATCTTCTTCTCAGCATTAAACCTCTCCATCTGCGACTCCACTTTGTCTTGCTCCAATTCATTTACCTTCTTTACTAAAGTAATTACTTTTATTTCCATGTCCATCTCCCACATAAATCTATCCGCTAATGCATCATATAAATCTTTTTTATTTTTCTTGTCCTTCAACTTCATTTCTTTGACCTCTTCCATAAGTTCCATCACTAATTTCACCATTCTTACCGCACAGTTGACTTCATTCTCTTCCTGTTCTTCTTTCCACATCTACACACATAAGACATTTATCACAATCCCATTTTCTATTCTTCAACTTCTTAAATTCTTTCAGTACCATCCCAGCACATTTATAATGTCTCCAGCTTCCACACTTATCACACTCCAATCCCGACATTGTTCTTTTCTCACAAACTACACATGGATGACTCATTAGTATTTAATTGTAGTCACTTTCTTTCAGATGGTTTCGAAGGGATAATTATTTCCCACATTTTTGCTTCATCGGTAATGTCTTCTCTTAGACTGTACTTGGAGTGTTTTTGTACTATTGTCTTCAAGTTTTAGTGAAATTTTTCTCAGTACCGGCAATTATTTTTCAGGATACATTTTAATGGTACTTGATCTACCACTTCACTTGACAGCAAGTGCAAGCCTTGTTCTTTCATAATATTCATTGAAAAATTGTACTTCTATTTCAGAACTGACGCAACCGAAGCAATTGATATGAGGATTGGCCACGCCGTACGCGTCGTAAATAGTGTAATTTTTTGCTGACTCCTTTTTGTACATAGTAGGCCTACTTGTAATAAAGTGTTAAATATTATCGCATTGAAATCTACTGCCTCATTATATTCAGTAGCAGAATCTAGATAGCTTGATTGGTAACTGCTGTGCTAATCAGTTCATCAAAGTACAACATTTCATCTTAGCACGAGAGTTGCTACTGATGAGTTCTGTAGTTAATAAAATACAAGAACAACATTATATCAGTACTTTGAAAGACTGGTAAACTTGGAGCTAGTGTCGTGGCGCGATGACCATATAAATATAAATGTTATTAAATAATTCAATTATCAAATGATAAACCTGTACAATTTTTTCCATTTGAATGTTTTATCTAAGATCTAGTATAAGGCCTACAACATGTAAATATGTAGAAAAAGTTATTGATTCTCTTGCCAAATCAAGCTGTAAACTTCTATTCATAGATGACAACAAAATAATTCCCTCATAACCTCTATTTATGTAACCTAAGAAACAAAACACCTTTATCTTCCTTCTCTCTCTAACTGACAAACACATCATTTCTCCTAGCCCTTACTACCTTATAATTGCTTTCACTTCTTCTTCTCCTCCACTCAGTTGACTATAAAAGAACAGAAAAAGCCCTTCGATAGCAAGTTGGCAACTCATTAATCTCTATCTCTCTTTCTCTCTCTCTGTTGATCTCTGTCTCTTCTTGTCTCTATGGAAGCCTTATGGTTCTAGAGTTAGCTTCTTTTCGATCTCTATTGAAAGCCTTATGGTTCTAGAGATCTTTAGATCTATATTTTTTTTGCTCTCTTTGTTTTTCTCTCTTTCTTTCTCTATTGAGCCTTATGTGTTCTAGAGAAATTGTTTCTTGTACTAAATATCTGTCCATGTGTGACGCTTGAACTAAAGTAAAAAACCAACTTCAATCTTCTATCAATTCGTCTCCCAAAGAAAACCTACCAAAAAAATCCCCTGTCAAGTGAAAACTTAAAACTTGTGAATTTTCTCTTATATTCAGGTCTACTTGATGTATCTATAGGCTCTAGAGAAAACTTCCTCGTTCTTTTATAATTTGCGTTAATTGTATTATCTAAGTGTGATTCTTATCTTGATAAAACCAACTATATCTGCTAACTGGGTAGGCCTAAGTCAAACTTTTGGAAACTTTACTTAGGCTAAATAAATCTAGCTTGTACTCCTTCCTGAATCTAATAGCGACCAGCTGACGTTAGTGTCAGGCCCACCAACCTATCCCGAAAAAGCCTATCAAACTAATTTTTTTTTATCTCACGTGAACATTAGTCTTTCTCAACTTCTTTTTAATGTTCTAATTGTCAAAATAGCTCGCGCCCCGTGACACTAGTTAGTAATCAATCACAATAGTATCACCTGCTAAAATCGATTTACAAATTGACCTCTTACAGTCGAATTATGGAACATTCTGCACCTTTCCTTAACCCCTTTCCCTGTGGCCATAATATTGTAACTATATTGAATGCACTTTGGCTTTTATTTGGTCACAAGTGCATGTATTGCGGTCACCAATTGCACACCACCAAATAATATGTGGTCACCTAGTGGTCACTGCTAAATAATCTATTTATTCTTGTTTAAATACATGCATATTGATACCTGTTGAATCATACAGAAACCTAATGAAAACGTCCTGTAGAATTAGGAAGAGACCTATTCAAAACGGTTGATAAAAGATTATTGCAACCTGTTCTTTCTTTTATAAACCTATTCAAATAAGACTATAAAAACGTGTACAGATCTGTTAAATCTTTTTAAATACATACATGTTAATACCTATTGGACCATGCAGAGACCTAGTGAAAATGTCATGTTTAATACTTAAGAGACCTAATAAAAATTGCTTGAAAACTGTTATTGAAACCTGTTATTTCTATTACAAACCTATTCAAATAAGACTGTTAAATCCTGTAGAAATCTGTTCAATCCAAGTTAATGTATGCATATTAATACCTATTGAAACATACAGAAACCTAATGAAAACGTCGTGTAGAATCCTTAAGATACCTATTGAGAACGGTTGAAAAAATGCTAATGAAACCTGTTATTCCTTTTACAAACCTATTCAAATAAGATGATTAGAACCTGTGGAAATCTATTTATTCTTGTTAAATACATGCATATTAATACCTATTGAAACATACAGAAACCTAACAAAAATATCGTGTAGAATTCGTAAGAGACCTATTCGAAACGGTTGAAGAAAGGTTATTGCAACCTGTTCTTTCTTTTATCAACCTATTCAAATAAGACTATAAAAACGTGTACAGATCTGTTGAATCTTATCAAATACGTACATGTTCATACCTATTGGATCATGCAGAGACCTAGTAAAAATGTCATGTACAATACTTAAGAGACCTATTAATAATTGCTTGAAAACTGATATTGAAATCTGTTATTTCTATCACAAACCTATTCAAATAAAAGTTCAAAAACCTATAGAAATCTCTTTAATCTTATTAAATACGTATATGCTTCAAACTGTTGGAACATGAAGAAACCTAATAAAAACGTAATGTAGAATCCTTAAGAGGCCTATTGAAAATGGTGGAAAAACTGTTATTGAAACTTGTTATTCCTATTACGAAAACTATTAAAAAAGGTTGAAAATGGGTATTGAAACCTGTACAAACCTGTAAGTGAAGTCTGTTCATAAGTAAAGATTCCTATTCGTACCTATTCAATCTGTGGAAAACTGTTATGTAGAGACTTTTTGATTCCTATTAATAATATTTTGGCTGATATTACTCACCTGTTGATTCCTGAATTCGTGTGTCAAAAATCGTGTTAAATCCTATAGCTTTAACCTGCTCAAACCTTTAGAAAACTATTCATTCCTATCCTATAGAAGCCCTACAGGTTTCAATAATAATTTGTACCAGGGTACTTTACCCTAATTGGTACCTGTTGCAAATTCAACATGACCAACTAACAGTACTGGTACCTCCTAGTTTGGCAATAAAAGTATTATAAGTAACATTCAACAAAATTAATTGTTAAATCATCTCTATTTAAAATTATGAAGAATATTTGAATACCACCACCACAAACAATAAGTGGCAGGATTTGAATCGGTTTTGAAAGACTGCAGATGGACCTGGTCATCGACTTCAATACACACATTGGCTAGGCCTAGAGCTTATTATTGTCAATGGCTACTGGAATGCTGAGCACTGGTAAGAAGGTTTTGTTTTACAAATGTGGGCCTTTTCATCTGATTCGCAACCACTAATTGCACACATCTCAGAGCATTAAACTGGAGCATACCAGTATAATGACTCCGCAGTATGTAACGCAATCCGCTTTATGAAGAATAGGGCCTACAACTAAAACCGTAATCTTTCCTGATTGGTGATTATTGTTCAACAGCCCCATTACCAACGGCTACGTTACTTCCGGCCTCTGGGTACGAACAAGTGGACGATGAGATATGAATGGTGCTGACAATAACACATGTATTATGGGGACTCAAACCCAATCTTGACTTGACTTCAGTTGCCGAAGCAGCACTACAAACTCAATGGCGAGATTGACTGAAAAGGGGGGCAAATGCAATCTATCCCATTTTATTTCTCGTTTCGTTTTTTATTTCATCTTACCCAACCTAGGTCTAGGCAATTGAATTTGTAATGTCCAGGCCTTCCAACTCGCAATACAACAAAAGCTACTGATTAGACAATTAGAACATAGTATAAAACATTATAAGGTATTATAGACAATGGCAATAAAAAAACATGGCGTAAAAATGTCTAATGTAAGCCTACTGAGACAGACAAGATAACCACTAGAGCCTGTACTCACCCCAGCCTTAATAAATCCAAACTTTTTGAATTGATACTGCAACTATTACTACGATATTTGTAACTGAAGTATGGTTATAAAATAAATGCTTCAAATTCCACCTTCAGATAGGCCTATGAACAACCATTTGGCGCGATTTGTTAGATCATAGATTGATTGATTGATTATTGTTTGCTCAACGACCCCACCAACATAGATCATAGAGAAGATGTGTGGTTCCATAACTACGAATAAGTCAGCTTGCTATTTTGAATGACTACAATCGAATATGTAGTATACCTAGGCTACTTACTTGTCAGAAGCAGAATTAAATAGCCAGAAATTGCAGGCGTTAGGCCCTATCGTAAGTCCAAGTCTCAAGGGCTTTCTATCAGTAAAACTAGACTTTTTGCGAGCGACAGCAACAGCGAAGTACCCAAAGATCTTTATATATTATGGAAGTACCATGCGAAGTATGGTATGATTCAACTTTGAACTTGTTGCATTGGGATAGAACTAGAACTAGAAGGCTGTAATTTGTCACGTGTTACGGTAAATGCGCATGACCAAATATTTTAAAATACACACACTTTCAGTGCAGTTCGTTCTTACTAGGAAAATGCAGTACATGCATTTTGAGATGAGTTTGGAAGAATGAAAATCTAGAATGCAATTTATTCTGTCACCCCTTTCTACATCGAGGCCTAGGCCTACATACGTTGGATTAATTTAAAAGTTTCAAAACTTGACCTACTACTTGTTGCTGCAGTTGCCAACTGGTTATGCAACCTGTTGATCTTTGGAATAAAATGTATGCTTTAATTCGTTTTTCGTTATTTCTTATCCGATTACTGTAGAGATTAGTAGAAAAATTAATATGTATGATAGAGTTTTTTATATTCAGTATAAATTTTTGAGATTCCGATGAATTCTTGTTTTAAAATATTTTCCCTCCAGGTTATTCTCATGGGGATTTTCCAAAGTTTCCAAATTTCCCCGAGAAACTGGCGAACTGATTCTTCTGAAAAACAGTACCAAGCTATTCTGGTATGACCAGACTCGGTCCTAGTAATTTTTCATGAGTAAGCCTTTCACATCATTTGTAGAAGGAACTTATGGTTTTATTGTGTTGATATATTGTTGTACTTTGATATGTGAAACAAGACATTTGCAGATATAGAATAGAATAGAATAAACTTTATTCATCCTGTATGTATAACAATTTATAATACATTATAAAAGGGCGAGGTTCGGTCGGGAGGCCGCTCTTCCACCTAACCTTATCAGAATTAAGTTTTTAGCTATAAGTTTTACAGAAATAAAAATATTGAAATTATGGTAAATGGTAATAATACAAATAGTTGATTTCTAAATGTCAAATTATTAACAAAACATAGTATTTAATGATTATTTCTATATAAATTTCACAATTGAGAGTGTCTTAAGGAAGTATAATGATACCCGTGCTGGTTTGATACTTAGGCCTGATACACATGGTTATAATCAGAAGTAAAATTAAAATTAAATTATATTATAAAATATTATATTATTATATTATATTATGAAATTATATAAGCACTGTATTAAAATCATTGGTTATAAATAAATAAGGATAATACAGATACGCGTGCTGTTTGGTTTCTAGTTTAAGTATTCAGCAACTGTGTAATACGCTTTTTCTGTCAGATACTGTATTACTTTGGCACTGAAGGCACCTTGAATTTGTGTGTGTTTTATATGCTTAGGGAGTCGATTGTATAGTTTGAGTGCGGCAGGACCTGGTGGTTCATCGGCAAGTTCAAGTCGACTTGCTCTGATATGAGCATCTCCCTTCTGCCTCGTGTTATGGACGTGTATGTGCTCATTGCTGACATTTAGCACTCCCCGGATCTTGCCAAGTACCACAGTGTTGTGTATATATGAGCATGCATGGTACAGTAAGGATTCCCAAGCTTCTAAAATGTTGTTTGCGTGATTCTAGTTGAGCTAATTTAGCTATTATCCTGATTGCTCTCTTTTGAATGTGGAAGATGCGTTGTGTGTTTAATTGTGAGCTGTTGCCCCAGGCACTGATTCCATATCTGAGGTGAGATTCAATGATGGCGTAGTATGTTGTTAACAGCATGCTGTCACTACAATGATATGATAGTCATCTTAGTACGAGAAGCCCAGAGTTCGTTCATTTGGTTAATTGGGCTACATGGCTGTATCAACTCAGTGGCTCATCTATCTGCAGTCCCAGGAAAGAGATGCTAGTAACTTGATCGATTGAAGTATTGTCTAATTTTACATAATGTCACACACCTCTCGCACTCGATTACTAGAATTGAAAATCATATATCTAGTTTTATTTACATCAAGTGTGAGCTGGTTTTGTTTAAAACATTGCATTATTCTATTTACAATCACGTAGGTATCAATTTCCAGGATATTGGAGCTCTTATGAGACACGCTGATAGTTGCATCATCAGCGTAAAGTGTAATTTGTCCTTCGGTTGGTCCAATCAAATCCACTACATTGTTGATATGTATGTATTAAACAGGGTGGGTGCCAGTACCGATCCTTGAGGCACACCTAACCATATGGATTTTCGTGGTGACTGGAATATTCTCTCTTGACCTTTTTTGTCTCATCTCTTTATCTCCACATACTGTTCCCTGACCTCAAGGTAGGATGTTATCCAGTTGTGAGACATGTCTCGAATACCATACCTATGTATTTTCTCTAGCAGAGTTTTGTGATGTACACAGCCTTTGAGAGATCCATGAAAACCGTTGGAACTCTCTTCCCTTCATCGATTTCTCTAATCGTCCAGTCTAGATAGCTGGCTATTGACGTGTTTGTTGATTTAGCTGTTCTGAAGCCGTGTTGGTTGTCTGCTATCAACTTTCTTGATTCTAGAAAGCATTTTATTCTGTATTCTATTGCTTTCTCAAACACTTTGGATATGGCTGGAAGAACTGATTTCACTTTCACTTAGCGTTCAGAGGTTTGTCAGTTTGACACATTTAGCCTAGAACGATGTTTTGGAATAACAGCTAACTGTATTTCATCATTTTCCAATACATTAGCATATTACGGTATATTGGCAAGAAAAAAATTATACTTGTTTCCCAATCTATCACCCACATCTCAGTAGGCCTACGTCTGATGTCAATGTGACGTCATTTTGTCAAGATATAAAATGAAACGTTTTGGAATGTGTGAGGAAGCGAATATCCGCCAGCAGCCGTCAACTGGTTGTAAGGACTCATTTGGACAACACACAAATCATACCAGTAAGTCAATCTTACAATCTCTCGTATTCTTTATTCATATTTCTCGATACAAATGGTTTATTTATTTACCACTAATATCATTCATAGTACAGTATGTCATCTTCAATCTTCAAACATGAACACTTGCTCCTAAAAATGCTTTCAAAAATACATTTAAAAAGACGAAAATGAAAAATGGAATGTATTTCACATAAAAATTAGTAAATGTAATAATGTAACTACTATTACAACAAATTACAAACGAACATATATTGGCAAGATAAAACATATATAACTCAGACAAAAAAATATATATAATGGATGGATAAATGGAATACTCTTTCAACGCGCGATAACGCAGGGAATAATACCTAGATTAATGTTGCACATTTCATTAGAAGTAATCAAGTACAGTGAAATCTAAAAATTGCATAAAAAACTAGATTATTTACGTTAATTCACAAAAGGTATTCACATAATGAGAGAAGAGTGAACCACAAGCTCGTATGCTAATCTAAACGTTAAATAACTATATTTATTAGTAAAGTTTTGAAAACTATAAAAATAATATTATATATATATATTAGGTAATTAAGTATTATTGTGTTAAGGAACTACTGGTACAATCTTACACTCAACTTACGAACTAAAATTGCAACGTTGAAAATTGTTACAGCCTTTATATAAAATATAAATCAATGAAATACGAATGCTTTGTACAACTAGAAATTACACGAGGGTGGAGGGGGGAAGGGGATTTCCCTGACTTGACTTAATGTACAGATCGCCCGCAAATCACATCTGTCGCAGGCAGACAAACACGACGATTCAATCAAATGGATCATTCCACGAGTATCAACATTTTCTTTTTGGTGGAAAGTAAAATTACGAACACGGAAAACACAAATACAAACGCAGGCATTGCTGGAGGCTCAAATACACGCTCGTAGGCCTATATGCTACGTATGCATCTTGATCACAATGTGCCATTAAAATCCCAATAGAATTTCATATATTTTTTTCTTACCCTAAAATTTTCAATAGGTCCAAGAAGACAAATTGAAAAATAGTTTCAACACTTGTAAAGGTTTACTCATGTTTTGGTTGAAAGCTCTCCACATCTTGGTCAGCGAGCCAATAATGTAACGAGTCAATACTTGTTGCCTAGCAGCCAACCGTTAAGTAGCATCAATTCCAGCCAGAATCAGATTCTTATTTACGCATCACATGTACTACTAGGATTGCCAAGAGATGTCGAAAATTAAATCAATTGACACATTTATTAACGATAGTCGATTAGGCCTATTTGAATGATCAAAAAGACGATTCACAAAAGAAACAACAAATATATAATATATGTATATCATAGACCTATGGATGAATAATTTCTTGAAAACAGAAAAATGGTCGCTTATATGCATAGGTAGGCTAACTGTGCTACGTTGGGTTATTTTGCACAGCGTGAACTTTTCAATGGAATGGAGTTTCAAAGAATCGATGAATAAACTAATGAATGATAATCGCTGATCGATTAATTTCAAACCTAGGGCCTATATTGACTGCTGCAGAATGATTGTCATCAAATATATGACAATATAGGTGGCAGCATATTATATTACAGCATATTATATAATAGAATAACATTTAGCACATTTGGCATATTATATTACAGTCAAACCTCAGTATGCATTATTCCTGCATCCATCGTTTTCCTGCTTCTATCATTCGTTGTTTCCGACCCTACTCCCAAATAAAGGATATGACCAATGCTAAATTCTCCCGGTTGGATCATTTTCCTACGTAGATGTTTTTTTATGGTCTTTTGAAAATGATAGATGGAGGTGATATATATATCATATAATATAATATTATAGCCCATGCTGATTTCTCTCTGCATGTTTGTGAAGGTTAGTGGTTAGTTCAACATCTCATCTCTGTATCGCTAGTCGCCATGCATACAAATCCTTTTGTCGCCGAGTTTTGCGCGAACAATTCAAATGAGTGAATTGCTCATAAAGGTGCATTTACAGTCAACAGATGAGAGTGAGAGAGAGCGCAATAGAAATCAGATTTGTCTACACTAGCGCTGCGTATATATTAGATGTTGAACTACAACCTTATCGTGAGACGTCTATCGTTGGCCCGCAAGCTATAAAGTTCTGCCTCAACTCTTTATTCCATGGCGAGAAACCTACGCAAAACCAACTAGGATAATACTGGTACATAATTAATAAGAGATAGAATGTGAATCTGGATTTAGCAAGATAACTCACAACTGCCAGTTAATGACTTATTAGTAATTACTTTAATTAGTAATTAATTAGGTTAATTGCACATTGTAATAACAGCCCCAGGCCAGCAAAACGTGCTCTCTGTTTGAATAACGTGAACTAAAATGTAAAAGGCAGACTAAGCCTAGATATTTTCCTCCATGGCACTTCAATGACCTTTGTTAGAACAATCACTACAAACTTTTAAAACAATCGTCCTAGATAAGGTGCTTGGTTGCTATTGTATATAATATGGCACTTGACTAAAAAAATGTCGCACTGGATAAATCCGTACACTCAACAAGGCATTTTTCCACGATCATTTCAACTGGGGATCAGGCAGACTCAACGAATCGTGATTCTTGCTGAATAGGAGAGGAAAATAATCGTTGAATTCAAAATAAAAACTAAATTGAATAATTCGAGAGTTAAAACTTGATAGCTCAAAGACAGAGGAAGAGTTGTAATTAATTTTGTTTGTTTCAAAATTAAAATCACAAGTTTTCAAATAATCAAAATTCAAATTCAAAATTGGAAACAGTTGGCCCACATTAAAATTGTAGAGTTGTATTTCAAATAGGTGGGATGAACTGTGAATAATCATTATTAATGTGGCTTTTTTCTCAATTGTTTGGTTTATTTATAATTTTACTGAACCCTACCAACAGCTGGGCTACTTGGGGGTACCCATGAGCAGGCGATAACGAAACTATAAAGTGATGATACGAGAAAGTACGTTCGCAAAAACCCACACCTCCTGTAGGACTCGAACCCACAAGCGGTGCCTCAGTCGTCAGAGCTACGAAGCCCAGCGCTTATTGTTTGTTTTTTTCACCTCTATTTGAAATCATCTCTAATATTGAGTTGGCTCTCTAATTCAGCAGAATCAATGTCAGTTTTTCAAGAATCAATCTACGTTTCCCCAGTGAAAATCCATTATGAAAAACATTCACGTTTACGAGAACTAACACTGCTATCTAGCGTTGTTGCTGAATCAGCTGGATCCTTACCACGACTGTCACTGGACATTACGTCCTAGGCCTAGCTAGCTCCAAGGGACTAGGACTATGATAGGTAGTTATTCACTAGTAGAGCTAAATACCATGACAACATGTCCAGTCAGTGTTTATTGTAATCGGCATAGTATTGAGGCCATAATATAAGCAAGCACAGTCCTGGTCTCTTGAAGCTAGCTAGGCCCAGGACGTTCCTCCGAGTGGCAGTCGCGGTAAGGGTCCTGGATACTAATGAATAGAAAAACATGAAATCACTCTAGCAGTCTTATTGTCCGTGGGAAAAAATCTATAAAAAGTAGAACCTAATTTATTTCTATGCCTAGAAGGCTATTGAAAAAGTGTAACTAAAATACTAAATTAGAAAATTTCCTAGCTAAAACCAATGGTGTTATTTTATCAAGTTACTTATTAAGCAAAAGGCCAATTTGTTTATTAACGGTAGTTAATTCACGATTGATTACATTATAGCCCTTCAAAAGGATGAAGTTGTATTGTATTACTATAATAATTATTGAAAGGCGTAATATACCGATCAAACGACTGACCGAAGTTAATACAAATCAGAGCTAAAATCTGTCTGTGAAAAACCTTGGGTTAGGAATATATTTTACATCATTCATTGTAGCCTCTTTACGTTACTTAATTAACTGCAGTTCACCACGCGATGCGGTTCATAGAAAGAGACAAACAAACTCCACTCCGAGCAATCTGAAACTTTGCCAGCGGCGGCTAGAACAGTGAATATAGGACAGTATCAAAGCAGGAAAACGCTGCGTGTGCATTGTACACTCAGCGAGAATTTTCAAAGCTCACACACTTTGATAAGCGCTCACCCGATTTACATAAAACCTGTAGAACTTGTCCTTCACTGATGTCTTGACAACTCGACGGAATTGATATTTTTCCGGATGAAAATATTTCTCATTTCGAACATTAACACCAGAATTTAGGCACGATGAAAGTCTCTGTGAGGGAGAAATTTCAGGAAAAATAGCGCTACAAAGAATTCAATTATCATTCGTCTCTTTCCTTGCCTCGCATCACATGGTCGGAAACATGACTTAAGACAAACACATTATTGTAATACTGAACTAATTCAGATCTCCATGCCTCGGCATCAGAGAGGCTGCTATCTTCCAAGTCTAACATATGTATACGTTTTATCAAAGCATTGGATTACCTTTCTGAGCTCGGCACTCTCTCTAGTTATACCTTCCATCGCCTAGTTATCGTTTAGCACCCACGTGACCTTGGTTCCAGCACATAACATAACAGTTAGATGGCAGTTGATTTAGCAAAATATTAGTTTTATGGTGGTAACTTTTGAATGGTATCAAAACACATACCAGTATATTTCTAATACCTTCAAGACAGAATGAATGAAAAGTAATCAACTCATACCGCGTAATTGTCAAGCGTAAACAGCTGAGGAATGTGTTTCTTTAGGTGTACAAAATAGCGCTTGATAATTGTTAGATATTAATTGAATAGTTATAACTTGTACCATCACAAAGGTATTAAAAAGATATGTGTTTCCTTCCAATTATATTTTTAATTACGGTACTTATACCGTCCAAAAGTTATCACAAAAAATCGAATTTTGCTAAATCAACTCCCATGGACTCTTTAATAACAAAACTAAAAACGAAAGAACAGCAGTTACCAAAGTTAATACAGTCGAGACACTCACCATGAAGATCCTACTGACAGAAAACATAGATTTATGTATAAAAGAAAGAGATATTAAACGTTTTGGCTACTGCCTCGGTCATCACTCATCAGTCATCACAGAGTAGATCAGAAACTCTTGTCTACGCGATCAAGGCAGTGGTCGAAACATCTGAATCTCGCGAGTTTTTATATACGGTATATAATCAATCAACAGGCTCTTCACATCGAGCCTCTCACCTCTTCAACTTCGATACGCTGCTGTTCTTTCTTTCCCTCTCACCCAATCATATGTCTAGCCTGGGGCTATTTCCGCACCCGCCTAGTCACTAGCAGCTCTGTTTCGACTCAACGCTAGAACCAAGCCACACCACACGTTCGACGACCGATACGAGACCAGCTCTTGATAAAGTGCATCGCTACAATCTTAAATATCATTCGTTAATAAATACAATTATTGGTATTAATAGCTACGGAATTATCGTTCGTTACTAATCGTGACTATGACACTTTACGAGCAACATTACTTTAGATGAAACGCTCATTTCTAGAATTGTGTAAAACAATTTAGCGAGTGATGCGGAGGATCTCCACCGTTCATCACGCCTCGGCTCAACGTTAAGTCAAACTCTCATAGTGGAACCTCTTTGGTACAACTTTCAGCGGAACAGACTCAAAAACTTGCTACAGAAACTACCTGTTGAACACCAGCGAGCTCATGAATAGGATACAAAAATAACCCTTGACTGGTACTGAGGCTAGTAAATGTACTCGAGAGAAACTTACTGAAAAGGTTCTACCGTATAATTCAGAATGAGTATTTTTGGGCTCATCGACTCTCAAATGAGAGAGGGTTTACCATACCCCAAATAACGTACTGTTATGGGCCCACTAAGCCACAAGAATGATCAATTGATATAAATGCCATAAAGTTGTAAATGTTTCAAGAAAAATGAAATAGACTCATATAAAAACATTTCTACCAAATAAACTAGGATAGTTAGTAGTACAGAGTAATTTCAGTGCTAAGAATGACTCACAAAGTGTTGTAGTCACGATCAACGTGAATTAGTAGTATTCACTATAGGCCTAGATTAATAATACAACTATATATTGCGAGCTTTTCACGCACATGTGACGAAAAGAATACCACAAATGCACATAATGGCAGCGGTTACGTACCGGTATACCACTAGTAAACTCGTAGCCACAACAAGAGAAGGTTGTCTACCAACTGAATAATGGTAAAAAATTGATACATCACGCAATAAAACTGCAACAACAAGGCTTAAACGCTTTTGAAAGATGTAGTTTTGTTTTTTATCGTACACCTCGCCCTGAAATACAACACAAATATCACGGCCGTACATTTATAACGGTGAAATTTGTGTTAAATCACATTGTTAGACGACCTTCTATCGTGGATACAAGTACAGAAATTGTATAATTGTGTAGTCTCGACTTGCGTATATTTGGTTCGACTTGAAGCCGAGTAGCGCAAACAACGCACGTTACCGCACGGTCATGTTCACACTACGCTCACCAACGCTTACCTCTGCCAGCTGACGTCAGCATCAGTGGTTAGAGCTACCGAACCAACGAGGCAGTGCGGCTTCCAAGAATCAGGGCTGTTTCTGGTGGCGGGCAAAGAGGGCGGTCGCCCTGAGCAACAAATTCAAGGGAGTGCCATGGCGCCCTTTTTTTAATGTTTATGAATTTACTGAATCAAAAAATTTCAAAATATAGTTCGTGTTATGATAGTAGGTATAATTACGTTCCCATTTGAAGAGACATTATTATTGAATGATGAATAGGCCCTAATTGATACATACGCCTACTATAGTTGGAAATATTCAGGGGTGTTTTGTTTTTTGTACCCAACCCGACCTGACCAGATCTGATACTCATGTAACACTAAAATCAGGTTTTTCGATATCGCGCGGTTTTGGCACCATTTACTTAATTTGTTGACTGATCCACTGCAAACAACTACTAGAAGTTTAACAGGAGTTAAGTAGATGGCAGCATCGAGTACCTTAATTGGGATATCTTTGTTTCCAAAGCTTTTTGAAAACAAAGATGGAGGCAAATCTTGTTGATAGGTTAGAAATTTGTGTCGACTTGGAATTTTTTACCACGTAGGCCTAGGCTACATCTATCTCGTAATGAGTGAGGAGGATATGGATGGAGATCTATATTTGGAAGCAAATATAGATCACTTGACTGGCTCTTGGCCTATACCTTCAGTAGGCCTCTAGAGTCCTGGATCCAGTAGATAGGCCTATTCGCGCTGTTGTCAACTTTTTCATTTCGAGGTTAAAATACCGTGTTTTTACTGAAACCCGACCTGAAACGAAACCCGAAACCCGAGTTTTTTTCCACTACCTGACCCGAACTCGACCCGAACCAAAAAAATACTACCCTTACACCCCTGGAAATATTATTTTCATTTTCAATCGATAATGCTGTTCTTTATATGGAACAGCTGTTTCAACTAGAACGTACATCAGCTGAGCCTCGCAAAACTATCCACGATTCTGTGAGTTAAGAATTTACCACCGTTGTCAGTGATTACAGCGTGAACAAGCTACGGTCAACGTCAATCGTCTCATTGCGGCAGTGGAAACCGTTCGGTAGCACGACTGCCATTTCGTGTGTCTGTCTCGTAGCTGTGAAAAGCCGTCGAGTCGACGCTTAGAGGGCTGTGCTTTCGACCGGCGACGGAGTCCGCGGAGCCGATCCGGACGTCGGTATCCGGGTGGCGGTGAGGTGAAAGTTTCGCTCTCGGATCGGGTGGAGGGGAGGGGGGTTCGCTGAGGGGGTCAACACCTCGGGGGTGGTAGACTCGGAAGAGCTCGGACTTTTACCTGGAATCAAGGAGAAAATTGTTTGAGAATCAATAAACTGAAGATATGAACAACTGATTCAATTGGCATCACTCAACCTAACCTTAGCTTTGAGTACGAGGCCTGAAATGAACTGAAAGGATGTCAAATAAGATTCACTATGGTATCCATGTGAAATTGAACTAGTATTGCGATCCCCCCAGAACAGAACTTTCAAAGAGTAGAAGCTGAAGGCTGACTAACTTTAAAAAATAGCTGAGACGTGTGGCCGAGTGGTTAATACACTGAACTGTCATTCGGGAGACCGGATTCGATTCCTGCCATGGACGACCATCCTGACAGAGGTTTTTCGTGGTTTCCCTCTGCCGTTCCGGTCGATACTGGGATGGTTCCTTGACAACAGGCCACGACCGACTCCTTCCCACTATCTGAAAACACATGCGTAATAAAATAATGTTTCATCTCATCATCCCATATATCATTCACCGACACCAATAGATTGTAGCCATCAGTACAGTGCGTCGTTGAACCCAATATTAATAAACCGGATCACAGGATGTACAACGTAACCCATCATTTTCATTCAGAAACAAAATACTTCTACCGCTTTCGTAATGCGAGTGCCTAATATAAAGAGTTTTGTTCAGCTTTCGTCGCTCTTGACCTTATCAAGGTATATAAGTAGATAGGCCTACACACAGTGGAGAGCGCATTGACATAACATAGAGATGTTTTCAATGTCTCTCCACCATGAGTAGGTCTAATTACTTATAAACCTTGGTAAACTGCCGTTCTTTCTTCAAATACAGTAAAACCTCTACGCATCGTTCCCGCATCCATCACTTTCCCGCTTGTAACATTCATTTTGTCCAACCCCTCTCCCATATGACGGATGTTCAATTTTCCTGGATGGATTGTTTTCCTGCAAGGATGGTTTATTTTTCCTGGTCTCTTGAAAAACAAGAGAGGTTTCACTGTTAATAAAGGTTAGGTTTATTAGAATGTATATACAGTGAAACCTCTATGGATCGTTCCCGGATCCATTGTTTTCCTGCTTGTATCATTCATTCTTTCTCACCCCACTCCAATATAATCAATGTTAAATTTTCCTGGATGGATCGTTTTCCTGCTTGGATGATTTTATTTCACTGGTCCATTGAAAAACGATGGATAGAGGTTTCACTGTAACTTCAAAGTGTTTATTGGAATAACCCCCCCCCCCCCCCCCCTCGAACATTCTAGTCAGGCAAGGAGGATATATTTTTTTAAATTGGTCAACGACGCACTGTACTGATGACTGCGATCTACACGCGTCGGTGAATGATATATGAGATGGTGGGATGATGAGATGAAAGGTTATTTTATTATGTGTTCTTGATAGTGGGAAGGAGTCGGTCGTGGCCTGTTGTTAAGGAACCATCCCAGTATCAACCTGAACGACAGAGGGAAACCACCCAAGTGCCCGTCAGGATGGTCGACCATGGCGGGAATCAAACCCCGGTCTAGTGTATTAACCAATCGTCACAGTTCAAGAGCTAGCTACCGACCTGTGTAGTTGTAGATGTCGGTCTGAAGGTCGAGGGGGAGGGGCATGCAGACGGACAGGTGCATGGCCAGCCCCTCTAGCCAGACCTCGAGCACGTCGAACGGGGGCCTCACGTCGGGGTTCAGATCGCAGCACAGGAATGCCACGCGGTAGAACGGTTCCGGACAGCCGCAACAGAACTTTTCCCGGAAGACGGGCTGGTTGAGCCCGAAGTCCGACGACCGGGGCAGGAAGTCCGGGTCGGCGTGCACTCGGCCGATGATCTGGCAACACGAGAGACACGGTTACGATAGACGTCGCCGACTGTTGGCTTCAGGCTCCGAAACCAAACGAGCAGTATCGGAAATATGTGTACAGCTTGAAGCATAATTAGAAGTCGCTTAGCTTATTTCATTCATTTTATTTATTTATATTGAGTTTAACGACGCACTCTACTGATGACTACGATCTATTGGCGTCGGTGAATGATACATGATACGAGGAGATAATAAGATGAGAGGCTATTTTATTAGTTTTTTTTTGGATAGTAGGGAGGAGTCGGTCGTGGCCTGTAGTTAAAGAACCATCCCAGTATTGACCTGAACGACAGAGGGAAACCACGAAAACCTCAGTCAGGATGGTCGACCATGGCGGGAATCGAACCCCGGTCTCCTGAATGACAGTTCAGTGTGTTACCACTCGGCCACGCGTCTCGGTAGTCTCTTTGCTACCTGGTCAAACAAGTCAACCAGGTTATATTGCATAGGATTCAACAGGTATCAAATGTCAGAAAAAGACTTTTACTTATGCTTCAAGCCCTACAGTGAACTCTTCTTATAATTCAGCCAATTCAAAAGTACACACATCAAGTTGAAAAAATTTGAATTATTGTGCACTGGTCAACTTCAAGTGAATGGGTCAAACCTCTGTAGAGATCTGGACCCTTACCGCGACTGCCACTTGATGTAACGTCCTGGGCCCAGCTAGCTCCGAGAGACTGACGATTTGGATTGGTTTCTATCCACTATTAGAGCTAATTACCATAGCAACATGTCCTGTTCCTTTGTATTTCCATTGTTGTTAGCACAAAATCCTAGCACTGCTCTTGAAGTGGGCTAAAAATAGGTCACATTTTTGCGTTCTTAAGAGACGTCTCTTCTTGAATCAAAGAATGAATATTAGGGTTTTAAGGCGCATCGACAGCGAGGTAATTTAGCGCCTGTCGAAATAAGTTGATGAACAAGAAGGTGAGTAGTGTCATATAAGGGTGCGAGTGAAATTTAGATGGAAACACCTCAATATGTGGAACTAAGACTAAACTATTACTAAAGACGTTATACACTAATTTGTTGAAACCGAACATGTGTGTGCTGTAAAGGGTCACACCCATGGGACTAGGATGAGAACGTTTGATTACTTGTTCTCGGTTCAAACTCGCACTCAAATAGGAGTGGAGGAACAACAAATCATGATAAATATATATTAGAATATGGTTTGATTTAGAAAGTTCCTGATGTCTATCACAAGACATCGACGTACGGAGCATGTATAGTGTGACTCTTCTTATTATCTCGTATTGTTGTGGTATTCAGCTCTCCTAGAGAACATTATTCAACCAAAATCTTCAGTCTCTTGGAGCTAGCTACGCCTAGGACGTTATTTCAAGTGGCAGACGCGGTAAGGGTCCTAGTCTCTTGGAGCTAGCTTGGAGCTAGCTACGCCTAGGACGTTATTTCAAGTGGCAGGCGCGGTGAGGGTCCAAGTCTCTTGGAGTTAGCCAGGTCTAGGACTTCATTCCAAGTGGCAGGCGCGGTAAGGGTTCTAGTCTCTTGTAGCTAGCTACGCATAGGACGTTAATTCAAGTGGCAGGCGCGGTAAGTGTCCTAGTCTCTTGGAGCTAGCCAGGCCTGGGACGTTATTTCAAGTGGCAGGCGCGGTAAGGGTCCAAGTCTCTTGGAGCTAGCCAGGTCTAGGACTTTATTCCAAGTGGCAGGCGCGGTAAGGGTCCTAGTCTCTTGTAGCTAGCTACGCATAGGACGTTATTACAAGTGGCAGGCGCGGTAAGGGTCCTAGTCTCTTGGAGCTAGCCAGGCCTGGGACGTTATTTCAAGTGGCAGGCGCGATAAGGGTCCAAGTCTCTTGGAGCTAGCCAGGTCTAGGACGTTATTTCGAGTGACAGGCGCAATAAGGGTCCTAGTCTCTTGGAGCTAGCCAGGCCTGGGACGTACTTTCAAGTGGCAGTCGCAGTGAGGCTCCCAGTCTCTTGGAGCTAGCCAGGCCTGGGACGTTATTTCAAGTGGCAGGCGCGGTAAGGGTCCTAGTCTCTTGGAGCTAGCTACGCCTAGGACGTTATTCCAAGTGGCAGTCGCGGTAAGGGTCCAAGTCTCTTGGAGCTAGCCAGGCCCAGGACGTTATTTCAAGTGGCAGGCGCGGTAAGGGTCCTGGTCTCTTGGAGCTAGCCAGGCCTGGGACGTTATTTCAAGTGGCAGGCGCGGTAAGGGTCTTAGTCTCTTGGAGCTAGCCACACCTGAGACGTTATTTCAAGTGGCAGGCGCGGTAAGGGTCCTAGTCTCTTGTAGCTAGCCAGGTCTAGGACTTTATTTCAAGTGGCAGTCGGAGTAAGGGTCCTAGTCTCTTGGAGCTAGCCAGGCCTAGGACGTTATTTCAAGTGGCAGGCGCGGTAAGGGTCCTAGTCTCTTGTAGCTAGCCAGGCCTAGGACGTTATTTCAAGTGGCAGGCGCGATAAGGGTCCTAGTCTCTTGTAGCTAGCCAGGCCTGGGACGTTATTCCACGTGGCAGGCGCGGTAAGGGTCCTAGTCTCTTGCAACTAGCCAGGCCCAGGACGTTATTTCAAGTGACAGTCGCGGTAAGGGTCCAAGTCTCTTGGAGCTAGCCAGGCCTAGGACGTTATTTCAAGTGGCAGGCGTGGTAAGGGTCCTAGTCTCTTGGAGCTAGCCAGGCCTAGGACGTTATTTCAAGTGGCAGGCGTGGTAAGGGTCCTAGTCTCTTGGAGCTAGCCAGGCCTGGGACGTTATTTCAAAAGACAGGCGCGGTAGGGGTCCTAGTCTCTTGGAGCTAGCCAGGCCTGGGACGTTATTTCAAGTGGCAGGCGCGGTAAGTGTCCTAGTCTCTTGGAGCTAGCCAGGCCTGGGACGTAATTTCAAGTGACAGTCGCGGTAAGGGTCCTAGTCTCTTGGAGCTAGCTAAGCCTGGGACGTTATTCCAAGTGGCAGGCGCGGTAAGGGTCCTAGTCTCTTGCAACTAGCCAGGCCCAGGACGTTATTTCAAGTGACAGTCGCGGTAAGGGTCCAAGTCTCTTGGAGCTAGCCAGGCCTAGGACGTTATTTCAAGTGGCAGGCGCGGTAAGGGTCCTAGTCTCTTGGAGCTAGCCAGGCCTGGGACGTTATTTCAAGTGACAGGCGCGGTAAGGGTCTTAGTCTCTTGGAGCTAGCCAGGCCTAGGACGTTATTTCAAGTGGCAGGCGCGGTAAGGGTCCTAGTCTCTTGGAGCTAGCCACGCTTAGGACGTTATTCCGAGTGGCAGGCGCAGTGAGGGTCCTAGTCTCTTGTAGCTAGCCAGGCCTGGGACGTTATTTCAAGTGACAGGCGCGGTAAGGGTCTTAGTCTCTTGGAGCTAGCCAGGCCTAGGACGTTATTTCAAGTGCAGGCGCGGTAAGGGTCCTAGTCTCTTGGAGCTAGCCAGGCCTAGGACGTTATTTCAAGTGGCAGGCGCGGTAAGGGTCCTAGTCTCTTGTAGCTAGCTACGCATAAGACGTTATTTCAAGTGGCAGGCCCGGTAAGGGTCCCAGTCTCTTGGAGCTAGCCAGGCCTAGGACGTTATTTCAAGTGGCAGGCGCGGTAAGGGTCCTAGTCTCTTGGAGCTAGCCAGGTCTAGGAGGTTATTTCAAGTGGCAGGCGCGGTAAGGGTCCTAGTCTCTTGTAGCTAGCCAGGCCTGGGACGTTATTTCAAGTGGCAGGCGCGGTAAGGGTCCTAGTCTCTTGGAGCTAGCCAGGCCTGGGACTTTATTTCAAGTGGCAGTCGCAGTAAGGGTCCTAGTCTCTTGTAGCTAGCCAGGTCTAGGACTTTATTTCAAGTGGCAGGCCCGGTAAGGGTCCTAGTCTATTGTAGCTAGCCAGGTCTAGGACTTTATTCCAAGTGGCAGTCGCGGTAAGGGTCCTGGTCTCTTGGAGCTAGCCAGGCCTGGGACGTTATTTCAAGTGGCAGGCGCGGTAAGGGTCCTAGTCTCTTGGAGCTAGCTACGCCTAGGACGTTATTCCAAGTGGCAGGCGCGGTAAGGGTCCTAGTCTCTTGGAGCTAGCCAGGCCTGGGACGTTATTCCAAGTGGCAGGCGCGGTAAGGGTCCTAGTCTCTTGGAGCTAGCTACGCCTAGGACGTTATTCCAAGTGGCAGGCGCAGTAAGGGTCCTAGTCTCTTGGAGCTAGCCAGGCCTGGGACGTTATTTCAAGTGGCAGGCGCGGTAAGGGTCCTAGTCTCTTGGAGCTAGCCAGGCCTGGGACGTTATTTCAAGTGGCAGGCGCGGTAAGGGTCCTCGTCTCTTGGAGCTAGCCAGGCCTGGGACGTTATTCCAAGTGGCAGGCGCGGTGAGGGTCCTCGTCTCTTGGAGCTAGCCAGGCCTGGGACGTTATTTCAAGTGGCAGGCGCGGTAAGGGTCCTCGTCTCTTGGAGCTAGCCAGGCCTGGGACGTTATTCCAAGTGGCAGTCGCGGTGAGGGTCCTAGTCTCTTGGCGCTAGCCAGGCCTGGGACGTTATTCCAAGTGGCAGGCGCGGTAAGGGTCCTCGTCTCTTGGAGCTAGCCAGGCCTGGGACGTTATTCCAAGTGGCAGGCGCAGTGAGGGTCCTAGTCTCTTGTAGCTAGCCAGGCCTGGGACGTTATTTCAAGTGGCAGGCGCGGTAAGGGTCCAAGTCTCTTGTAGCTAGCCAGGCCTGGGACGTTATTTCAAGTGACAGTCGCGGTAAGGGTCCTAGTCTCTTGGAGCTAGCCAGGCCTGGGACGTTATTTCAAGTGGCAGGCGCGGTAAGGGTCCTCGTCTCTTGGAGCTAGCCAGGCCTGGGACATTATTCCAAGTGGCAGGCGCGGTGAGGGTCCTGGTCTCTTGGAGCTAGCTACGTCTAGGACGTTATTTCAAGTGGAAGGCGCGGTGAGGGTCCTATTCTCTTGGAGCTAGCCAGGCCTAGGGCGTTATTCCAAGTGGCAGGCGCGGTGAGGGTCCTGGTCTCTTGGAGCTAGCTACGCCTAGGACGTTATTTCAAGTGGCAGGCGCGGTAAGGGTCCTAGTCTCTTGGAGCTAGCCAGGTCTAGGACGTTATTCCAAGTGGCAGGCGCGGTCAGGGTCCAAGTCTCTTGCAGCTAGCCAGGCCTAGGGCGTTATTTCAATTGGCAGGCGCGGTAAGGGTCCTAGTCTCTTGGAGCTAGCCAGGCCTAGGACGTTATTCCAAGTGTCAGGCGCAGTGAGGGTCCTAGTCTCTTGTAGCTAGCCAGGCCTGGGACGTTATTTCAAGTGGCAGGCGCGGTGTGGGTCCTAGTCTCTTGGAGCTAGCCAGGCCTAGGGCGTTATTTCAAGTGGCAGGCGCGGTAAGGTTCCAAGTCTCTTGGAGCTAGCCAGGCCTAGGGCGTTATTTCAAGTGGCAGGCGCGGTAAGGGTCCTAGTCTCTTGGAGCTAGCCAGGCCTAGGACGTTATTCCAAGTGGCAGGCGCAGTGAGGGTCCTAGTCTCTTGTAGCTAGCCAGGCCTAGGACGTTATTTCAAGTGGCAGGCGCGGTAAGGGTCCTAGTCTCTTGGAGCTAGCCAGGCCTAGGACGTTATTTCAAGTGGCAGGCGCGGTAAGGGTCCTAGTCTCTTGTAGCTAGACAGGCCCAGGACGTTATTCCAAGTGGCAGGCGCAGTGAGGGTCCCAGTCTCTTGTAGCTAGCCAGGCCTAGGACGTTATTTCAAGTGGCAGGCGCGGTAAGGGTCCCAGTCTCTTGGAGCTAGCCAGGCCTAGGACGTTATTCCAAGTGGCAGGCGCAGTGAGGGTCCTAGTCTCTTGTAGCTAGCCAGGCCCAGGACGTTATTTCAAGTGGCAGGCGCGGTAAGGGTCCAAGTCTCTTGGAGCTAGCCAGGCCTAGGGCGTTATTTCAAGTGGCAGGCGCGGTAAGGGTCCTAGTCTCTTGGAGCTAGCCAGGCCTAGGACGTTATTCCAAGTGGCAGGCGCAGTGAGGGTCCTAGTCTCTTGGAGCTAGCCAGGCCTAGGACGTTATTTCAAGTGGCAGGCGCGGTAAGGGTCCAAGTCTCTTGGAGCTAGCCAGGCCTAGGACGTTATTTCAAGTGGCAGGCGCGGTGAGGGTCCTAGTCTCTTGTAGCTAGCCAGGCCTGGGACGTTATTTCAAGTGGCAGGCGCGGTAAGGGTCCTAGTCTCTTGTAGCTAGCCAGGCCTAGGACGTTATTTCAAGTGGCAGGCACGGTAAGGGTCCAAGTCTCTTGGAGCTAGCCAGGCCTAGGGCGTTATTTCAAGTGGCAGGCGCGGTAAGGGTCCTAGTCTCTTGGAGCTAGCCAGGCCTAGGACGTTATTCCAAGTGGCAGGCGCAGTGAGGGTCCTAGTCTCTTGTAGCTAGCCAGGCCTGGGACGTTATTCTAAGTGGCAGGCGCGGTAAGGGTACTAGTCTCTTGTAGCTAGCCAGGCCTAGGATGTTATTTCAAGTGGCAGGCACGGTAAGGGTCCTAGTCTCTTGGAGCTAGCCAGGCCTAGGACGTTATTCCAAGTGGCAGGCGCAGTGAGGGTCCTAGTCTCTTGGAGCTAGCCAGGTCTAGGGCGTTATTTCAAGTGGCAGGCGCGGTAAGGGTCCTAGTCTCTTGTAGCTAGCCAGGCCTAGGGCGTTATTTCAAGTGGCTGGCGCGGTAGGGTCCTAGTCTCTTGTAGCTAGCCAGGCCTAGGACGTTATTTCAAGTGGCAGGCGCAGTGAGGGTCCCAGTCTCTTGTAGCTAGCCAGGCCTAGGACGTTATTTCAAGTGGCAGGCGCGGTAAGGGTCCCAGTCTCTTGGAGCTAGCCAGGCCTAGGACGTTATTCCAAGTGGCAGGCGCAGTGAGGGTCCTAGTCTCTTGTAGCTAGCCAGGCCCAGGACGTTATTTCAAGTGGCAGGCGCGGTAAGGGTCCAAGTCTCTTGGAGCTAGCCAGGCCTAGGGCGTTATTTCAAGTGGCAGGCGCGGTAAGGGTCCTAGTCTCTTGGAGCTAGCCAGGCCTAGGACGTTATTCCAAGTGGCAGGCGCAGTGAGGGTCCTAGTCTCTTGGAGCTAGCCAGGCCTAGGACGTTATTTCAAGTGGCAGGCGCGGTAAGGGTCCAAGTCTCTTGGAGCTAGCCAGGCCTAGGACGTTATTTCAAGTGGCAGGCGCGGTGAGGGTCCTAGTCTCTTGTAGCTAGCCAGGCCTGGGACGTTATTTCAAGTGGCAGGCGCGGTAAGGGTCCTAGTCTCTTGTAGCTAGCCAGGCCTAGGACGTTATTTCAAGTGGCAGGCACGGTAAGGGTCCAAGTCTCTTGGAGCTAGCCAGGCCTAGGGCGTTATTTCAAGTGGCAGGCGCGGTAAGGGTCCTAGTCTCTTGGAGCTAGCCAGGCCTAGGACGTTATTTCAAGTGGCAGGCGCAGTGAGGGTCCTAGTCTCTTGTAGCTAGCCAGGCCTGGGACGTTATTTCAAGTGGCAGGCGCGGTAAGGGTACTAGTCTCTTGTAGCTAGCCAGGCCTAGGATGTTATTTCAAGTGGCAGGCGCGGTAAGGGTCCTAGTCTCTTGGAGCTAGCCAGGCCTAGGACGTTATTCCAAGTGGCAGGCGCAGTGAGGGTCCTAGTCTCTTGGAGCTAGCCAGGTCTAGGGCGTTATTTCAAGTGGCAGGCGCGGTAAGGGTCCTAGTCTCTTGTAGCTAGCCAGGCCTAGGGCGTTATTTCAAGTGGCAGGCGCGGTAAGGGTCCAAGTCTCTTGTAGCTAGCCAGGCCTAGGACGTTATTTCAAGTGGCAGGCGCGGTGAGGGTCCTAGTCTCTTGGAGCTAGCCAGGCCTAGGACGTTATTTCAAGTGACAGTTCGCGGTAAGGGTCCTAGTCTCTTGGAGCTAGTTACGCCTAGGACGTTATTTCAAGTGGCAGGCGCGGTGAGGGTCCAGAACTGTTGTTTGAATTATAGCAACATTTGAATGGACAGAGTTTGATTTAACGAGGGTTCACTGTGTTTGAAATACACTTTTGTTCCTACTGATGATTTAATTTGATCCTTGATCTTAAAAATATATAGTTACATTTTTTCTTCAAAATAGTTGATGCAATTTATGTTTCAATCAGTACTTTGTAATAATGTGCATCTGAGTCATGTTTAACCCCTTGAATATCTTTGACGAGTGTCGCCCGCGAGACGCGACTTAGCATTCACGACCGACGACGTGTGAGGCCCGCTGATTACCGCGCGTCATGTTTAAATCCATATCTCCCAAAGTTACCGTCAGAATGTGCCATAGTATGGCTACAAAGATAGCTCTTGTAGTGAACTGTTGAACTAATCACAGACTATGTCAATAAAGGTAGTAACTCTTTGAGTAAATGATGTTTACTGACGCATCAAACTGACCTTGCAGCTGTCATTAGCAACAATGGCTATCAGAAACCAGCAAACAACAGTGAAACTGTTCTAAAATGCAGTATTTGACAGCAATTGTGATGATGAAAATGATGATTCTAGTTCACAGTTAGAATATGATAATGATAACAGTCTTTCAAGCGATTCAAGTAGGCCTAGATCCTGTGTCAAATGTCAGGCTTGTTCATGATTTTTAATTACTATTAGAATGGTAAAAGTAGGTTCAGTGAATTCGGTAAGCAAGGGGTTAATCATCCTTTAAATATAGGAATACTGCATGAGTGACTTATAGTTGAAAACAATTACAACAAGGGCAAAGCCCACATTTGGACACAACTAAAGCTTATGAAGAGAATTCAAATAGTTTACTCAACTCTTATTAGGAAGAACACATTCGAGTAGCCTACTTATTTTCATTCCAATATCGGAAATATCAGGATCTACATTGTTTACATCTGACCATTATCAACAATTACATTGATATATTGTATGTTTACAACGTTCCTCAGGCAATACACACTCTCATTCATTGGTAAGATTGAAAGTGAATAAACAACCATAATAACACAATAAACAATGTGTTCAAGAAACTATAGATACAATGTAATCTCGGGACATTCAATCATTCTAAACTTGTCAAGCAAACGATGCACATGTTGCTCAGTTCTGCTCAATGGAATCTCACTAACGTGGCGTAAAAACCCGTAAAGCCTTCATCGAGTAAGAGCTTGGCTGCCTTTTCTTCTATTATCGTCCATGCTGAGAATTTCAGATTGTAAACTGGAAATCTAAACGTGTTCAAGCTCAGTATATCAAAGGTCATCAATTCACTTAGTCTTGGTACTGGGTGTATCCAACCCAATATTTTTGACCCAGGAGGAAGTTGGTCTTCCTTATTCTGAACTGAAATACATTGATCTTTCCGGAGAGCTAGGTTGTCAGCTGGAGGAAATAATAGAATAAAAGATAGCCAGCGGTGAAATGTTTCGTTTCTGTGGAGGGTTTTATTCACTAGGGGTAGGTTTGAGCCCTGGCGCAGCTTGTTGGGTCTCAATCACGGACACTTTGAGGACCTCTAGCCCGGGATTGCTGTTTGGCTCAAAGCATCCCTGTTGAAGATGTTCTTTGGGACTTTGCCGTAGTAACGGAGCTTCAAACTAACACCAACCAGTGAGTCGTTTGATCTGCATTCATCAGCTAAACAATACGCTGATAACTCTAGATCAATCAATCGTATTGATTTGTAAATATAATGAATGATCTCAATTATTTCATAAATAAAATGTTGAGAATGTAAAATGCATTTCAGAAAAAGTCTTTGTACTGTGATGGAAAGATTTGATTATTGTTTGCTTAACGACCCCACCAACAGCTAGGTTATACGGGGGAACGAATGAGCAGGTGATTATGAAACTATGAAGTGATGATAAGTGTAAGGACATTTACACAAACCCATGCCTTATGCGGGACTCGAGCTCACGCTCAACGGTGACTTCGTTTTCTGATTCCTCAGCTGACTGAGCTACCAGTACCAAGAGAATGCTCACGAAAATGAGCTGAGGACCGACTTCAAGTTCAAAATATATTAAATTTCAGATGACCTAGGGTTCGGATGAGCGAGGGTTTGGATGAGCGAGGGTTTGGATGAGCGAGGGTTTGGATGAGCGTTGGTTTGGATGAGCGAGGGTTTGGATGACCGAGGGTTTGGATGAGCGAGGGTTTGGATGATGGAGGGTTTGGATGGCCGTTGGTTTGGATGAGCGAGGGTTTGGATGATTGAGCGTTTGGATGACCAAGGGTTTGGATGAGCGAGGGTTTGGATGAACGAGGGTTTGGATGAGCGAGGGTTTGGATGAGCAAGGGTTTGGATGAGCGAGGGTTTGGATGAGCGAGGGTTTGCATGAGCGAGGGTTTGGATGAGCGAGGGTTTGGATGAGCGAGGGTTTGGATGAGCGAGGGTTTGGATGAGCGAGGGTTTGGATGACCGAGGGTTTGGATGAGCGAGGGTTTGGATGATGGAGGGTTTGGATGGCCGTTGGTTTGGATGAGCGAGGGTTTGGATGATTGAGCGTTTGGATGACCAAGGGTTTGGATGAGCGAGGGTTTGGATGAACGAGGGTTTGGATGAGCGAGGGTTTGGATGAGCGAGGGTTTGGATGAGCGATGGTTTGGATGAGCGAGGGTTTGCATGAGCGAGGGTTTGGATGAGCGAGGGTTTGGATGAGCGAGGGTTTGGATGAGCGAGGGTTTGGATGAACGAGGGTTTGGATGAGCGAGGGTTTGGATGAGCGAGGGTTTGGATGAGCGAGGGTTTGGATGAGCGAGGGTTTGGATGAGCGAGGGTTTGGATGAGCGAGGGTTTGGATGAGCGAGGGTTTGGATGAGCGAGGGTTTGGATGAACGAGGGTTTGGACTCACCTCGCAGAGCACGATGCCGAACGAGAAGACGTCGACCTTCTCGTCGTACTTCTTGCCCGTCATCATTTCGGGCGCCATCCAGTACGGGTTGCCCACCACGGTGTAGCGCTTCTTGCGTTCGCAGCGCCTGCCCGTCCCCCGCTTGGTGCCGTACCGCCTCCTGTCCGCCCCCACGCTCGCCGTGTTGTTCTGAGAGATGATGCGCGCCAGGCCAAAGTCCGCCACAACGACAGTCTTGTCCTGCGAGACATTACACACGATAAGCAATGAACGACGTTTAGTGGAAGCTGGCTGCGGTAATATTTTTTATATTGGGTTTTAACGACGCACTATACTGATGGCTATGATTTATTGGCGTCGGTGGATGATGAATAAGATGATGGGATGATGATATGAAAAGTTATTACAGTAGGTGTTTTGGATGGTGGGAAGGAGTCGGTCGTGGCCTGTTGTTAAGGAACCATCCCAGTATCAACCTGAATGACAGACGGAAACCACGGTTAACCCCTGTCAGGATGGTCGACCATGGCGGGAATCGAACCCCGGTCTCCCGAATGACGGTTCAGTGTGTTATCACTCGGCCACACGTCTTGGTGGCAAGGGTAATAGGTTTACCTCTCTAACCACTTGACAGCCGGGATACAGAATCACTATCCTACCTCCCAGGCCGGGTTATCTTCAGGTTATATCGCACAGATTCTTGTGTTTAGACATTCTTTATAACATTTATAGCAAGAACAAACGGTTTCATTGTATCAATACCAAATTTACGCGCATGTAAGACACACTTTTTTCCATTTTCAAGTCATCAAAAAAAGTCAGATGCGTCTCATAAAGGTAAGTGAGAAAAACGTCACATTTTGCGATAAAAACAGTTCCCGTGAAACACTGCCAGTCGCCCCATGTTAAAGCATAGGGGGAACCCGCAATCGTCGTCAGATTTGATGCATGGACGGTCGTCAATGCGCTGCTGCGCGTTCGGTACAACCTTGCCTATCTCCGTCTCTCTCTCCCTGTGTAAGCCACATGGCTGCTGTTATTAGCAAAGGTCACTGATTGCTATTTAGGACTGCTGGCCGTCAGTGTCAGTGTTGGCGTGGAATGTGATACTGCGTCTTATATAAGTAAACAGAAAGGTTTCCAAAAATAGAACCTGAAAAGTAGGGTTATGTCTTATAAGCCGGTGCGGCTTATATGCGTGTATTTTTTATCCATTTTTTATACTTTTTTCAATGTTTTTAGATAATAATATTTTTTGTTTCGTAATATGTTTTTTTTTTGTATTTTTTGGAATTATTCATGCGTCTTTCAAAATACCCAAATCTGAGGTTTGTGTTTGTGCATTTGTTACAAAGGCTCCAGAGTGTAATGGTTTTACGCATATGTGTATGTATCATTTACTTGCCAGCTATTCTTTATGTTCGACACCAATTTACCTTTATCTCAGAAACTACTGGACTAAATCACTTTGTTTTTTTGTGTGTATTTGCATTGTTTGCTCGCATAATTAGAGGGAAACAGAATTGTCATGAAAGTAGAATCATCAGAACTATCAATTATTGATTGCTCTTCTTGTGCTACTAATTTGATATCAATTTTTAAAAAATCTGAATTGGAGATTGGAGACACGTAAACAAAAATGAAAAAATGCTTTCCCTCAAAATCACTATAGTGGTTATAAAAAAATATTTTAAAAAATTGAGATGATTGAACAAGTAGTTTCCCCAGAAAAGGTGCATGATGCTAATTACAGGTGTATATTGTTGTTGCTGTTTGAAATTGTAAAAGTCAACAATGGTTATTGAAAAAAAAAAATAATAACTGTGAGAGTTATGAATTTCAAGTAGACATTGCTTAAAATCATTGAAAATTGATTAACGCCCCCTTAAATTTCTTCACTCATACAAGAAGTGGGGACATGTAGAAATATTACCTCTGAATAAATACTTTTTGATATTCATTATTTTTGTATTTGCGTGCCACATGATGGGGATGTTGAAAATCACTTCACCGCCTGTAATGAAATCAAACTCTATGTTCGAATGTAGAAATAATATCTCAAAGTGGATGCGAAAGAACGCGGCTTTGTTAACATCGCAGGCGGCAGGCGATTCTTTCAACCGCCTCCGTCTGCCGCGACCCATGAAAACTGGCCTTAAGAGTCCACGGGAGTCGATTTAGAGAAATATCAATTTTTTGGTGATAACTTTTGAACGGTATGAGATATCGAAATACTAATGCGCGAGGAACACAGATAATTATAATAGCTTCAAGATGATATAAGTTATAACTGTTCAAATCATGTCGCATAACTGTCAAGCGGCGACAGCTAAAATATGTGTTTTTTCAGCTGTATACGCTTGACAGTTATGCGACATGACTTAAATAGTAATAACTTATATCATCTTGAAACTACAGTGAAACCTCTATGCATCGTTCCCGGATAGATCGTTTTCCTGCATGGATGGTCTTATTTTCCTGGTCCCTTGATAAACGATGGATAGAGGTTTCACTGTATTACAATTATCTGTGTTTCTCGCGTATTAGAATTTCAATATTTCATACCGTTCAAAAGTTATAATCAAAAAAACGATATTTAGCTAAATTGACTCCCACGGACTCTTAAAACTGCTTTTCTGCAGTATTATTTTCTGGTTCCCTCTTTTGTTACACGTCTAAGACTTGCCACTGACCTCTTTGACCAGACAGTTGTTGGAGTTGAGATCGCGATGAATGATGTTCATGGTGTGCAGGTAAGTCATGCCGGAGGCAATGTCCTTGGCAAAGTTGACCCGCTGTTCCCACGGCAACGGCTCGGTCATGTCGTGCACGAGGTCCTTGAGCGTGCCGCCGGGGATGTACTCGGTCACCAGGTGCAGCTTCTTGTCCTTGTAGAGCACGCCGATGAACCGCAGCACGTTGTGATGGTGCAGGCTGCGCAACACCGCCACCTGCGCAACAACAACAAACACGCGTCAGCACTAGACACGACCTGCTCAAACACGCGTCAGCACTAGACACGACCTGCTCAAATACGCGTCAGCACTAGGCACGACTTGCTCAAACACGCGTCAGCACTAGACACGACTTGCTCAAACACGCGTCAGCACTAGACACGACCTGCTCAAACACGCGTCAGCACTAGACACGACCTGCTCAAACACGCGTCAGCACTAGACACGACCTGCTCCAACACGCGTCAGCACTAGACACGACCTGCTCAAACAAGCGTCAGCAATAGACACGATCTGCTCCAACACGCGTCAGCACTAGACACGACCTGCTCAAACAAGCGTCAGCACTAGGCACGACTTGCTCAAACACGCGTCAGCACTAGACACGACTTGCTCAAACACGCGTCAGCACTAGACACGACCTGCTCAAACACGCGTCAGCACTAGACACGACCTGCTCAAACACGCGTCAGCACTAGACACGACCTGCTCCAACACGCGTCACGACTTGCTCAAACACGCGTCAGCACTAGACACGACCTGCTCAAACACGCGTCAGTACTAGACACGACCTGCTCAAACACGCGTCAGCACTAGACACGACCTGCTCCAACACGCGTCAGCACTAGACACGACCTGCTCAAACACGCGTCAGCACTAGACACGACCTGCTCCAACACGCGTCAGCACTAGACACGACCTGCTCAAACAAGCGTCAGCACTAGACACGATCTGCTCCAAAACGCGTCAGCACTAGACACGACCTGCTCCAACACGCGTCAGCACCAAACACGACCTGCTCCAACACGCGTCACGACCTGCTCAAACACACGTCAGCACTAGACAAAACCTGCTCAAACAAGTGTCAGCACTAGACACGACCTGCTCAAACACGCGTCAGCACTAGACACGACCTGCTCAAACACGCGTCAGCACTAGACACGACCTGCTCAAACACGCGTCAGCACTAGACACGACCTGCTCAACACGCGTCAGCACTAGACACGACCTGCTCAACACACGTCAGCACTAGACACGACCTGCTCAAACATGCAAAACTGCTCAAACAAAGATCACGACAGCTCCGAGTTTATACATCTACAGCACAATCATGCTTATAAAAACTGATCTTACCACCCAGATCACTAATAACCAAGTCCACAATCATCTTACTAGACATAGGAACGACATTCACACGCAAACACATAACTTATCTCTCTACAATAACAGCCCAGCCGGTGCCAGAGCCAGATATCTCAACAGGCTGCCACTCCATATCAAGACAATGCTCCACGACGCCGCTTCCAAATCTAAGCTGAAGAGCTATCTAATTGACGACTAGTGATTGACCCGTCCACAAACGTCATCAAACAGAACATCCAATCAAATGGGCTTTGTTATGTGGGAAATTTCACATTGACCTATCAGAGTATCTCTGAATTCCCACATGGAGTGTAGATCCAGGTTGCTTTGGCGATTAGCCACGCCTATCGCTAGTGGTCAATTGACAAGGCATTTCATTCTGTAGACGAATATGACCAGCTTTAGAGGACCACATAGCCAGTGATAAATGAATATGATTGTATATATTTAATACATTCAAGTGAATGAGCTTTATTGATATTAACATCTAACTAATGCATTTTACAACATGTAAACTGTTCCTTGAATAAATATATATTATTATTATTAGTAGTAGCTATGACTATCGATAACGTAACGGGATAAGCAACACGGCATAAGTCCTATCCTTTTAACATTAGGCCGTTTTCACCATGATGGAATCAGCGCGCATTCGTGTACATTTGTGAGATTCGCAATTTCAAATCAAATTGTACGTATTAGACTCGTATTTCAATATATAGTACATAGTTGTACAATTGCATTGATTTCAATCTTTCTCGTAGATGATGAGTAAATATCCAGTTATCAAATGGTAAATATAGCAGTAGGGCTCTTGACTATGGGACTAAATGCTTTTACAGACGTATTTTAAATTTAGATTGGCTAATTCAAATCAAATTTATCCCAATATTGTTTAATGCAGTTGGAAAGAGCTGGATTCACAGATTGCATTACATATATTACTTGTATAGATCAACACACAATAATACCAGCAAATCATCATAACATTTGTAAGGCGGCATCCCTCTGATATACGCATGGTGCGAAAGGAAACCGCCATGTTGCTTATCCCGTTACGTTATTGATAGTCATAGGTAGTAGTAGTAGTAGTACTAGACACGACGTGCTCAAACATGCGTCAGTAATAGACACAATCATATCATGGCGTTGTATTGTTATGGAGGTATAACTCCGTGAAGCTCAACCCACTTTATCACTTCAAATAGTGGGTAACGGCAGCCATGCTCACTGCTCAAACTGATTGTTGTCAGGTGTGGGACTGCAGACATTTGTTTTATATTCAGGAACTGAAATCAAGGTCTTCTATAACATTTTTCAAGGCCTTCTATATCATTACCTGATATGTAATGACAGAGTCGATAAAGCAGTTCTACCTCCTGTAGAGGTCGTCCGACTAGTGTAGTTTACCGTGTTACAACTTGGCGCGCTGACTATACTTATTACCGCTTAGAAGTGAAGTTTACAACAAAAGATTTTGGAATATACCAACTCAAGAATCTGTGAATGTTTGGTAAATTTTGTTTCACAATGAAATACGATTGGTGTTGTGCTGGATGCTGTCAACCACGTCTTTTGAATGTCGACAGTGGACATTTGAAATGCATGTGTAGGCCTAATTGTAAACACGGTTTTTAAAATCGTTGGTTCTAAGTGATGATGAAGTTCTCGAAAAACGATCAGGAAATACTCATTGCATTGAAATGCGCTCCATCAGGACTCGTTGCTAATCGTTATTACCTGGATTTACGCCTCGACGACAAATATTATTGCGGACTGAGTCGACAATTTCTCGAGTGTTGACTTGAGACTGCCAGATCACCAAGAATCTAATTCCTACTGGTGAGTAAATATTCACGCTAGCCTACTTCAATTATGTAACGTTGATATCTGATGATCAGGAGGGAGAAGACAATATTATTCAACATCTGAGAGGCTATACATTTATTATCCTAGTGAGCCTATAGTACTAGTAGGCCCACCTAGGCCTAGCTAGAGAGGCTGGACTAGATAGTATAGCCTAGGCTCACTCTACTAGGCCCTAGCTAGTAGTATGGAGTGGCATTGTTAGAGCAATTTCTAGGCCTACATGACATAACTTAGATGAACTAAGGCATGGAATTAGTAGTAGGCCTGGTAAGCCTATGACAAACTCAATGACCTAGACCTAGGCCTACGTTTTGTTTGGAACTAGCAAATCAGTGGGCAGTCTCAGCATAAGTTCAGCTTTGCTTTGAAGTCAAGTCGAGTGAAAGTTTGAGTTCGCCACAAGACAGATTTTTGTAAACATTATAAATCCCTTACCTACTCATTCTTAGATCTTAGAGCTCGATCTTACTAGACTTGCAATGCTATTGCCTACAATAGAATATTCTTGTGTGATATTTTTCCAAATCCAATGTGAATGTAGTTCTGATTACACAAAGTTGATCCTTGGATCAGGTTGACTCCGCCTATTGTTATGTGATGTTTTCAAATATTGAAATTAAAGGAATATTACACATCTAGTGAATCAATCTGTATTTATTCGTTCTAGGACAACAATCGGAACTTGGCTTCCAGACCATACTCTCACTACTACAGCAGCAAACCAAGAATATAGGAAGCGAACGGCGAACCTTTGCTCAGTGCCGAAAATATATTCAATTGTTGGAATTATTGAAAGATCACAGCTACACTCTTCGTAGATGTTCATTGCTCTTACTCCTCGCAATAGTAATTCAAGATCGCATAATATTCTATCAGTTCACTGTGTTTCTTCAGTATATACTATTTTTATGGCGATGTAATAAATTGAGTGCATCATCTATTATGATATGAGTGTAAATATGTTGTTTATAGCCTCCTCTTACTCGCATCATGTCCTACTCCCTATCAATTCAATCACAGGTGCCAAGAGATGACAATCTATTGTAATTTCAGGAATTCAAATAATTTTGGTCCCTCATTGGGTTAGTTCAAGATTGACATTCTACATTATTTAGGCTCGATCCTATACACACATTCCTCCTTTTGGTCTGGGCCTACTCCTAGCCCAATCCTGCTTTTTTTATTCACATGTTCAGACCAAGACTATCTATTTTATTCCATTCAAATGTTTGTAGTCAGGTCATTTGTGTGTATGTATACATTGATAAGTGAATACATCTATTGCCCAAACTCATATCGATTCCAGTCAAAACTAGATGGATTGAGGACATTAGGATACATAATACTTTTGTTTTGACACTATCATGTGCATTTTATTGCCGAACTGTAGGAAATCATCTAGGCCAGGGCGCTAGGCCTGAATTAGCTACGGGTAAGCCTACTGGTATTGATGTACTGGATAGTGAGCTACAAATGTTGGAGAATGTTTCTAAAATATATCTAATTTTTCACTGAAGCCTATGGCTGGTACCATTGAATTTGTAGTGGTAACCTTACAAAATCAATGCTGGTACCATAGAGAAAGTAGTCTCTAGATTGGCAATGCAAATATCTGCTGGTGATAGGCCCTACTGATTTTATAATATTCGAGTTAAATTTTTTGCTGAAAGTGACAGTTGACAAGTTAAGTTGTTTGATCATTTTCAGTTTCTTAGGTTATTGTTTTCTGACTCGACATGTTTTAATAGCTGCTTAGACTTGTATATTGAAATTAAAAGTATTTCTATCATGTTAACATTACCGGTATCTAAACGTGTTGGATAAAACTTTGAAACCAGCAGCGAAATTCACCTTCAAGTTCTATTTTATTGATCATTAAGAAGTAAATTGAATTTTCGTGACAGATCAGCTGTATCATGAATGAGGCTTCATTGATCAAAAATGCAAATACAACCAGAAGTTCACGAAGAATGATGCTTACTTGAGATCTCCGGTAATAAGTATAGTCAGCGCTCCCGGTGGCAATTTAATTTTAGCACAACTATTAGCATTGCCAGCATAGGGAGTCGAACGACCTCTACAGGAGGTAGAACTGCTTTATCGACTCTGGTAATGATAAAGAAGGCCTTGCTGAATGGCCAACAAGGTAGTAGCTCCAACTGGCAGTTGAATTAAGAACATGGCTTGTCGCTGAGTTGGACCTCGATAACAATACAACTCCACGGTCAAACCACAGTTCTCAAGATCAACTGTCAACCGGTCATCACAAGAGAGAAATAATGTAATTACAAAAATGGCAAACCTATTTGGTGTATTTGTTTGAACAATTCAATTTGCCATCTATTCAATTCAAGTCTCTCTCTCTCTCTCTCTCCCTCTCTCTCTCTCTCTCTCTCTCTCTCTCTCTCTCCTCTCTCTCTCTCTCTCTCTCTCTCTCTCCTCTCTCTCTCTCTCTCTCTCTCTCTCTCTCTCTCTCTCTCCTCTCCTCTCTCTCTCTCTCTCTCTCTCTCTCTCTCTCTCTCTCTCTCTCTCATCTCTCTCTCTCTCTCTCTCTCTCTCTCTCTCTCTCTCTCTCTCTCTCTCTCTCTCTCTCTCTCTCTCTCTCTCATCTCTCTCTCTCTCTCTCTCTCTCTCTCTCTCTCTCTCTCTCTCTCTCTCTCTCTCTCTCCTGTTAGTTCAAGTTATGGACATTACGGATAGAGCTGAGGGTTATTAAATTGGAAGGTCAATTAGCAATGGTGGCTTTCCATTATGCGTAGAAGATGAGGATTGTATTATCAATAACTTGAAATTTTCCATCTTTTCCCATCCCAAATGGAAAGACACTAAGGACTAATTGAACTTAAATTGATCCTCAATTAACCAGAGCGTCATTCCTAATACCCATAACTGAAACTAACAGAACCTATTCTTCTACACTACATTAGCTTCTCCCTCTCTTTCACTACATCTAACTGCTCTATGGCACCCCCCCCCCCTCCCCCCTGCCCCTTCCCACTCCACCTCCCACCTACCTGAACAAGCAGCCTTCATCCATCTACTATGCTGTGACCAAGGCAACAGCTGAAACGTCAGAATCTCGTACGTGTAAATAATCATCTCCGTGTTATAGCAACGGACTCTCTTCTAAGAGTAGGCCTATCTCTAAGGCTGTGAGAGTTTTGAAATTTCCGAGCGATTTCGAGTCGAGTTCGAGACTCTACTCGCTTGAATTTTTTTTCTCGGATTGAAATTCTGAGTCTCGAATTACTTTCGGGTCTTGAACTACTTCGAGCGAACGAGAGAAGCTAGAGTGGAAGATTAAACTTGTCATCTTTTTTATCATTCAACTGTTTGGTGATAATTTAAATATAGGCCCTACAGCGTCTGAAACTTGTGAGAAAGTTTTTGTTTCATTATTTCTCCTTTTGATTTTGAATACAAACTTGCTGAATGTTTACAACGCGCATCACCATCTCACACTGTAAGTGGCACTGGACTGACTCCGAGTGATTTCTGCTGAGTCGTAGTTACCACCAGACACGCACACGCGCCTCTCTCTCTTTTTTCTCAGTTCCTCCCCCTCTCAGAACACACCCACACTCTGTCAAGGACAGATCGAAACGTCGTCACGCGTGTTGTCAAGCAGCTCGTGACAGCCAAGCGCCTCTCTCTCTCTCCTCAGTTCCTCCCCTCTCCAGAACACACCCACACTCTGTCAAGGACAGATCGAAACGTCGTCACGCGTGTTGTCAAGCAGCTCGTGACAGCCAAGCGCCTCTCTCTCTCTTCCTCAGTTCCTCCCCTCTCCAGAACACACCCACACTCTGTCAAGGACAGATCGAAAACGTCATCACGCGTGTTGTCAAGCAGCTCGTGACAGCCAAGCGCCTCTCTCTCTTCCTCAGTTCCTCCCCTCTCCAGAACACACCCACACTCTGTCAAGGACAGATCGAAACGTCATCACGCGTGTTGTCAAGCAGCTCGTGACAGCCAAGCGCCTCTCTCTCTTTTTCTCAGTTCCTCCCCCTCTCCAGAACACACCCACACTCTGTCAAGGACAGATCGAAACGTCATCACGCCGTGTTGTCAAGCAGCTCGTGACAGCCAAGCGCCTCTTTCTCTTTTTCTCAGTTCCTCCCCCTCTCCAGAACACACCCACACTCTGTCAAGGACAGATCGAAACGTCATCACGCGTGTTGTCAAGCAGCTCGTGACAGCCAAGCGCCTCTCTCTCTTTTTCTCAGTTCCTCCCCCTCTCCAGAATACACCCACACTCTGTCAAGGACAGATCGAAACGTCATCACGCGTGTTGTCAAGCAGCTCGTGACAGCCAAGCGCCTCTCTCTCTTCCTCAGTTCCTCCCCCTCTCCAGAACACACCCACACTCTGTCAAGGACAGATCGAAACGTCATCACGCGTGTTGTCAAGCAGCTCGTGACAGCCAAGCGCCTCTCTCTCTTTTTCTCAGTTCCTCCCCCTCTCCAGAACACACCCACACTCTGTCAAGGACAGATCGAAACGTCATCACGCGTGTTGTCAAGCAGCTCGTGACAGCCAAGCGCCTCTCTCTCTTCCTCAGTTCCTCCCCCTCTCCAGAACACACCCACACTCTGTCAAGGACAGATCGAAACGTCATCACGCCGTGTTGTCAAGCAGCTCGTGACAGCCAAGCGCCTCTCTCTCTCTTCCTCAGTTCCTCCCCCTCTCCAGAATACACCCACACTCTGTCAAGGACAGATCGAAACGTCATCACGCCGTGTTGTCAAGCAGCTCGTGACAGCCAAGCGCCTCTCTCTCTTTTTCTCAGTTCCTCCCCCTCTCCAGAACACACCCACACTCTGTCAAGGACAGATCGAAACGTCATCACGCGTGTTGTCAAGCAGCTCGTGACAGCCAAGCGCCTCTCTCTCTTCCTCAGTTCCTCCCCTCTCCAGAACACACCCACACTCTGTCAAGGACAGATCGAAACGTCATCACGCCGTGTTGTCAAGCAGCTCGTGACAGCCAAGCGCCTCTTTCTCTTTTTCTCAGTTCCTCCCCCTCTCCAGAACACACCCACACTCTGTCAAGGACAGATCGAAACGTCATCACGCCGTGTTGTCAAGCAGCTCGTGACAGCCAAGCGCCTCTCTCTCTCTTCCTCAGTTCCTCCCCTCTCCAGAACACACCCACACTCTGTCAAGGACAGATCGAAACGTCATCATGCGTGTTGTCAAGCAGCTCGTGACAGCCAAGCGCCTCTCTTTCTCTTCCTCAGTTCCTCCCCCTCTCCAGAATACACCCACACTCTGTCAAGGACAGATCGAAACGTCATCACGCGTGTTGTCAAGCAGCTCGTGACAGACACGCACCTCTCTCTCTTTTTCTCAGTTCCTCCCCCTCTCCAGAACACACCCACACTCTGTCAAGGACAGATCGAAACGTCATCACGCGTGTTGTCAAGCAGCTCGTGACAGCCAAGCGCCTCTCTCTCTTTTCTCAGTTCCTCCCCCTCTCCAGAACACACCCACACTCTGTCAAGGACAGATCGAAACGTCATCACGCGTGTTGTCAAGCAGCTCGTGACAGCCAAGCGCCTCTCTCTCTTCCTCAGTTCCTCCCCCTCTCCAGAACACACCCACACTCTGTCAAGGACAGATCGAAACGTCATCACGCCGTGTTGTCAAGCAGCTCGTGACAGCCAAGCGCCTCTCTCTCTCTTCCTCAGTTCCTCCCCCTCTCCAGAATACACCCACACTCTGTCAAGGACAGATCGAAACGTCATCACGCCGTGTTGTCAAGCAGCTCGTGACAGACACGCACCTCTCTCTCTCTTCCTCAGTTCCTCCCCTCTCCAGAACACACCCACACTCTGTCAAGGACAGATCGAAACGTCATCACGCGTGTTGTCAAGCAGCTCGTGACAGCCAAGCGCCTCTCTCTCTTCCTCAGTTCCTCCCCCTCTCCAGAACACACCCACACTCTGTCAAGGACAGATCGAAACGTCATCACGCGTGTTGTCAAGCAGCTCGTGACAGCCAAGCGCCTCTTTCTCTTATTCTCAGTTCCTCCCCCTCTCCAGAACACACCCACACTCTGTCAAGGACAGATCGAAACGTCATCACGCGTGTTGTCAAGCAGCTCGTGACAGCCAAGCGCCTCTCTCTCTTTTTCTCAGTTCCTCCCCCTCTCCAGAACACACCCACACTCTGTCAAGGACAGATCGAAACGTCATCACGCCGTGTTGTCAAGCAGCTCGTGACAGCCAAGCGCCTCTCTCTCTTTTTCTCAGTTCCTCCCCCTCTCCAGAACACACCCACACTCTGTCAAGGACAGATCGAAACGTCATCACGCCGTGTTTGGAAACGCGCCGTATTACGATCCTGTGTTCCGGAGCTAGTGAGTACATGATCACCGAGGCCCATGGCAACGGTTTCTATCGGCGAAGCTAGCCGAGCACACACTATCATTGAGGCAACAGATTCTTTCAACTCATCAAGTAGTTTTACCCGGTAGCATAGCTTTCTCTCGTAACCAATACAAAATTTCCGTAATTCTAACCGGGAAGAGGGATGATTTTCGTGGATAAGGACAAGTTTGGTTAATCCGAATTATTGTAATCGAAATCATTTTTTGGGGGTCTCTTCCATTTTGGATTAACAAGGGTTTGAGCTCGTTTGCTAGAGCCAAGATTGTGCTTGTTTGCTAGAGCCAAGATTGTGCTCGTTTGCTAGAGCCAAGATTGTGCTCATTTGCTAGAGCCAAGATTGTGCTCGTTTGCTAGAGCCAAGATTGTGCTCGTTTGCTAGAGCCAAGATTGAGCTCGTTTGCTAGAGCCAAGATTGAGCTCGTTTGCTAGAGCCAAGTTTGTGCTTGAGCTCGCTAAACTAAAATCTATGCTCAAACTCGCTCGAAAAAAGTCAATCTTGCTCGAAACTTGCTCAAACTCAAAAAGCTCTGCTCGCACATCCCTAACTATCTCTTCTTATAAACCTCAGAGCTGCTGTTCTTTTGTTCCCTTTTATCCAATCCATAAACCTGTTCTTTGCAGGCTTCATGTAACGGGCAGCCTGTACTCCGAGCATAAGAAGTGTGCTACGCCCACAGCCTTCTTTATCAGATCATTCTTCTCTGTTGATGCCCTTTCACTCGGGGTAGGCTTCCAATATTAACCAATGTACAATTATTTTAGTTAACAAAATGGCCGATGGTGCCGTTGTTTCCAGACCATGACGTCACTTTCCCAAAACATCCAAGTACCAGTATATCAGTCTGTTTGAAATGTCATATCTATCTGCGAGGGTACGAACCTCTTTGGGAATTCACGTACGAGAATTAAAAATCTCGACTTAGTATTTTTACATTGTGATACATTGTATATTCTACGACACTGAATATTCAATCTTGAATTATCTCTAACAATCACAGACCTACATATCTTGCTCTCATGAACCTATATAAAATAGTACAAACCAGGTGTTTTTGTAAGGTACCAAAATATAGATATGACATAACCTCAATAACGTCGCAGAAAATTGAAAAATTATAAGGGCCTAAATATTTTTTTTTCATATTGGGTTTTAACGAAACACTAAAATGATGACTAAGATCTATTGGCGTCGCATGAATGATTAATGAGATGATGGGATGGTGAGATGAAGGTTTCTTAGGTATCGGGAAGGATAGTGGGAAGGAAGCAATCGTGGCCTATATTGTGGGAACCATCCCGGCATTAGCCTAGACTACAGAGGGAAACCATGAAAAAAACCTGTAAAGATGGACGGTAGCGGGGATCGAACCGGATCCGATATGTTATAATTTTTTACAGAACGACTGTTGTACAGAGTTGGAACTTTAGATTGCTAGAGTGCAGCACATGTAGGCCTACATACCAGACGACGACGTCATGATTGCTTGCGCGAGCAGATATGCAAGAACCCGTCAGAACAGCCTCAGTGAAGAGGTGGAATAAGAAGAGAATTACTTGACTCAAGAGCCAGATTCACAGGGTGCACTCCCATCACATATATCTCAAGAACTACAAACACTACGGACTTGTGGTAAAATGCAATAAAGAAGTAAAGCCCTCACAATTAGATATGCCTAATCGAAAATTGAAGAAAATTTTCATCAAGGAGCATTGAGTCAAAATGAGCTTAAATTGATGGTTTTTATTACTTAATTCCCGGTTACCGAATGATAGTAAAAATAAATTACATACGCACATCTTCCAAGTTCAACTTTGCTTATCAATACCGTATTTACTCGCATATAAGTCGCATGTATATTTAGAAATTTGAGAACTCAAAACAGGGGTGCGACCAATACGCGGGTGCGACTTATACGCGCCGCGTACAAAATCTCAAAAAATAAAAGTCAAATGCATCAATTCTCGTCACAGTCGAGCTTGCTATTTTTACGTCATCAAAAAGTCACATGCGTCTCATGAAGGTAAGTGAGAAAAAACGTCACATTTTGCGATAAAAACAGTTGCCGTGAAACACTGCCGGGTCGTCCAATGTTAGAGCATAGGGCGAACCCACAATCATCGTCAGAATTCATGCACAGACAGTCGTCAGTGCTGAAGCAAACATGATACTTTTAGATTCTTGTGTTACTCTGAATAACAAGACAAACACTTCTGTTCATCACATCTGTTCATCATCAAAACAGTTGCCATGAAACACTGGTCGTCCAATGTTACAGTATAGAGTGAACCCCCAATTGTTGTGGTCAGAATTGATGCACAGACAGTCATCAATGTTGAAGCAAATAAATACACCTAAATATGTTTACATTCATTTTTATCTAGCCTCTTCCTAGTGTTGAATAAGTAGCCCTCTATAGACAAATCAGCCATACATAGCATTGTTGATTGATGATAAACAGAATGTCTCATAGTGTTTGTGTTGGTAATCAGTGAAACATGATACTTTTAAAGTCTCATGTTACACTGATTACCCACAAGAACACTTTTGACATATCTGTTTAACATCAATCAACAATGCTATGTATGGGTGATAACAGTATAGTGGGCTATTCATTCAACACTAGGAAGAGGCTAGATGAAAATGAATATAAACTTGAGAGATATTTAGGTAATCATCATGCACTCTGGGTCCTGTTGTCACGCTCGCTCGCTCGCTCGGGTATATTAGGCAACGTGTCCCCTTCCCACCCTCGCGGTTTAGTTGAGGCCCCTCACAATGGTTTCTCATGCCTCATACCAAGGGTTTCTCTCTTAAGTGTCCAGAACAGAGAGCTAAACATTTCAATCGCGATGTATTTTTGAGGTACTGGAGACTTTTTTTTTCTTGATAACATCGAAACTTGATACAATATCATTGTTCCTCAATTAAGGCTATGGATGAAAGATAGAATCGTTTGGATGGGGCACCACAAGGGCGATCTTACCACTCCATTTTGATTATTCTAAACTAAAGAACTTCAACACCAGGACTGCTCTGTCTGTGACCATAATTTTTCGCCGTGGATAAAAGTCTTTCAGTATAAACACACAAATGTTGATATCTCCCACTTTAAACTAAGTCTCTAGGACAATGATCACTTCTTTCGATTTTCAGCAGATGTAAAGTTTATCATTATACAAAATGGACAAAATAAATTAGTGATAGTACTATAATGTTATAATTAGGCCTATCACTCTACTAAATAATGGTAATAATACTAATACTAATACTGGAGACTGCAGGTGCGACTTATACGACCATACAAAGGGTTTTTCAAAAAATGACTGTCAAAAACAGGGGTGCGACTTATACGCGGGTGCGACTTATATGCGAGTAAATACGGTATTTGAAATCCTGATTTGCCTGTAATCTTACAGTTTTCCCAATTTCCTTGGCCAAAATGTGTAATGTTACTAGATTTTGTCTAAATTATGAAATGAGCAGGAGAGGTAGCACTTTTGTCCCGGGTTGACCGGGTTCTAGTCCTCACTGCCCTATAGGGTAAAGATCCAGAAGAGGATCACAGCTTCCCCTTAAGCCAAGACCGTCGTGCGTGGCAAAGTGCCGCATCCTACTCGAGGTAGCACTGTCAACGCTGAACACTACGGATCTAGACTGAGAAGTCGATAAACACTCCTGGTAGAGGGCAGCAGCTCTTACCAGTATTGGCGTAAGGCTGAAGATGATTGACATCGGTAAGGCTCATGTCTATCGATTCGTGGGCGGAGTTGAATCAACGGTACGGCCACGGAACTGCGATGCGGAAGGCAACAGAAAACCACCACATCATCATATTCCTAGTACAATCATCATGGTTGAAAACCATTCAAAAACGGCCCTCAGTCCCCGGCAGGCCTTCAGTGGTCAGAGGGTGCTAAGAATCTTCGGGTCAGTCATCAAGGTTGCGACATGAAATGTCCGAAGTATGTATGAATCAGGGAAGTTAACATATGCTACACGTGAAATGCGTAGAATGAACGTTGATCTACTCGGTGTCAGTGAAATGCGTTGGCCAGGGACGGGGCAATGCACCACTGATGATCATATTGTGTATTATGCCGGAAACGATGATCCTAGCCTTCATTGTGTCGAAAGAAGTAGATCGTGCCGTGAAGAATGTTGTGCCATATTCCGACCGTGTCTCACTTCTGCAGCTGCAATCCAGTCCTGTTAGCATGAACACCATTCAGGTGTATGCTCCCACAGCTGATGCAGCTGCTGATGTCATTGAGAAGTTCTATGAGCAAGTCAAGAGTGTGATGAATTCAACGAAGAAGCAAGATGTTAACATAATCATGGGGGGCTTTGATGCAAAAGTGGGACAAGGTAGTGCAGTGGGAATAGTTGGGGAGTTTGGTTTGGGTGTGAGGAATGATAGAGGTGACCGTATGGTTGGTTCAGTTCTGCCAAGAGGAAGATCTTGTGATTCTTAAAACATTTTTCAAATTACCTCCGAGAAGGCTGTACACGTGGAAGTCACCTCAAGACGAAGTTGGGAATCAAATAGATTATATCCTCATCAACAAACGGTTCAGAAACTCTTGTCAGTCAGTCAAATCATATCCAGAAGCGGATATAGCGTCAGATCACAACCCTCTTGTTGGAGCTATGAAAATTCGTCTTAAGGCAGTTCGTAGGAAGAGACGATCAGTGAGAATCGATGTCAGTAGGGTGAAAGATAGTGACACATGTAAGAAAGTGGAATGTGATTTGGCAAAGGGTTTCAGTCACATCGGGAGCTTGAACATCTGTAATATCGGAGACTTGTGGATGAGTGTGAAGTAGGTGCTTGTGGCAGTGGAGAAGAATCATCTCGAATCAGTCAAGAGGCCAAAACAGCAGCATTGGATGACGGACGAAAGATTGGAACTCATGGATGAGAAACCGAAATTGAAAGCTTGTAACCATACAAAGTACAGTGAGATTCATAGATTGATAAGATTGAGAATACTGAGTGCTTGAGAGGAGTGGATGGCAGGAAAGTGTCACGAGATAGAATTGCTGCAGCAGAAACATGACAGCTTTAATCTGCATGAGAAGATGAAAGAAGCCTTGGGAGTGTATCGAAAGAAAGTGGGAGGAATGTTAGTAGACAACAATAACAAATTGGTAGCTAATATTGATGAGAGACTGAAACTCTGGACAGCCTACAATGAGCAGTTATTTGAGGATGATGGGCCAGATCAGCACGATGTAGTTGAAGCAGACATGGGTCCAGTGATCATGGAGGAGGAGTTAGTGTCTGTTATTCGGAAGGCGAAGAGTGGTAAAGCTGTCGGTCTGGATGAAGTGTATACGGAGCTTCTCAAGTTGAATGACAATGACGGCATGATAGGCCAGATCAGCACGATGTAGTTGAAGCAGACATGGGTCCAGTGATCATGGAGGAGGAGTTAGTGTCTGTTATTCGGCAGGCGAAGAGTGGTAAAGCTGCCGGTCTGGAAGAAGTGTACACGGAGCTTCTCAAGTTGATAGACAATGACGGCATGGATGTACAGGTTGATCTCTTCAATCGTGTGTATATTACCGGATATATTCCAGCAGATTGGCTCAAATCAATCTTTGTTACTTTGCCCAAGAAAATCAATGCTAAGAGATGAGAGGAGTTTCGAACTATCAGTCTTATGAGCCATGTGCTTAAACTGTTTCTCAAAGTAATACACAATCGAATTCACAGAAAGTGCGAGGAGATGATTACAGAATCGTAATTCGGATTCGAGGATGGTCTTGGTACGAGGAATGCCTCATTTTGCATGCAAGTATCAGCTCAGCGTTGTCAAGACATGAATAAGGATGTTTATGCTTGTTCAATCGATTATGAGAAAGCGTTTGATAAGGTGAAACACGTGAAATAGATGGAGATATTGCATAGCATTGGCCTGGACAGCAGAGATATTCGTATTATGGCGAGTCTGTATCGGAATCAGTTGGCAGTCGTGAGAGTTGAAGAGAGCTTTCCGAGGAAGTCCTGATTCGACGTGGTGTTCGGCAGGGATGTGTTTTGTCCCCGTTATTATTTCACATTTACTCAAAAGCTATACTGGCAGAAGCGTTAGATGGCGCGGTGGAAGGTATCAGTATCAATGGTGAGCTGGTGAACAGTATAATATACGCCGACGACATAGTCCTGCTGGCTGACATCTTGGAAGATCTGCAGTCGCTTTTGGAGAAAGTGAATAATGCGAGTAACCACAGCGGCTTACGTATGAACTTGAAAAAGACAAAGTTTATGGTTGTTTCAAAGTTGAAGAACATTCACGCTCAGTTAATACTGGATATGTTGTTATTGAGCGCATACATCATCACAGATATATTGGTTGTTGTGTGAATGATCAATGGGAATATACTCAGGAGGTCAAGTTCCGAATCGAGCAGGCACGCTCGGCATTCACTAAAATGAAACATTTACTATGTAATCGTAATCTTGACTTAGATCTGAGGATGCGCATGGTCAGGTGTTACGTCTTTCCTACATTGTTGTATGGAATGGAAGGTTGGACCCTAAGCAAGTTGCTATGCCAAAGACTGGAAGTTTTTGAGAGGTGGATTTATCGTCGAATGCTCCGTATTCCATGGGTGGACAAAGTCAGAAATGTCCGAGTGATGGAGCGTATGAATAAGAACTTGGAAGTGTTATTTACCATCAAGAGACGAAAGCTGGAGTACTTTGGGCATATAATAAGAAGCAATAAATACAGGCTCTTGCAATTAGTTTTACAAGGGAGGATTGAAGGGAAGCGTAGGCCTGGCAGGAGGACTTCGTGGCTCAAGAATCTTAGGGACTGGTTCGGGCAGAGCACGGGGTCCTTGTTCAGAGCTGCAGCATCTAGAGTTGACATAGCTATGATGATCGCCAACCTTCGTTAGGAGAAGGCACATGAAGAAGAAGAAGATGAAATGAAAAACTCCTCCAGCGGTGGTTACTGGAGCTCTTTCAATATTATCCCCCTTTCCACTTCTCAACACACAACCAAACTTTAGAACACACATCAAACTTGGGTCGAGAATTTCCAAGAGAAATATTCTCAGCTAAGAACGTTCTCTTAAGGAGGCTGTGGCTAGGCCAAATGTCGACTGACCTCTTTCAAGAAGTTCTTCTGCGCCTCGTCGTCGACCCTGTACAGCTCCTTGAGCACCATGACCTCGTTGGTGACCCTGTGCGTGACCTTGAACACCTGGCCGAAGAAGCCCTTGCCCAGCAGCGGGCCCTTGACCAGGTCGGACGCGCGGAAGATGCGCTGGCTCTTGGGCTCCACTCGGAACGAACGCGTGCGCGACAGGTCGCACGTGTCGCGCTCTGCCGGCGGCGACCTGGAACAATGTTATCAAGGTCAAACACCATCTCAAGGTCAAACAATCTCAAGGTCAAACACATCTCAAGATCAAACATATTCCCAGAGGTCATACACATCTCAAGGTCAAAAATATCTCTGGAGTCAAACTCATCTCAAGGTCAAACTCATCTCAAGGTCGAACTCATCTCAAGGTCAAACACCATCTCAAGGTCAAACACATCTCTAAAGCCATGTCAAGGAGAGTTGATATTTACAAATAGCCCCTAAGCAAGACCCTCTTCATTATTAAATCATCGATGTAATAATATAGAAGGAATTGCTTAGAAAATGTTGAATTTGGCAGAAATTTCCCGGTTTGTCAAGTGGTGTGAAGTTACTGCCGAGACACAAGTACGTATGCCATGTTTACGTTGAGTAATGTATCTCGGTGATATAGATCTATGGATCGACCAACACAACTCACGACACGTCTCGTCGTGGCTGACAAGCCGCTGGGATCGCGTTCCTGAACGGCTGTGAGTCGTTCACCACATGTGGTACCACTTCCGTTCGAAATAAGCTCAGCTTTTTGGTTCAGAAAAAAAAGAACCTATCCCATTAGTTTGTTGAGCAATCACCACTTGTGCATACCCTCGTTAATCCGAAAAATGTATTTCAATTTTTAGAACTCAGATTAATCGAAAAACTCTTCATCAACGAAGTCACACCACCATGATGTGGTGATACTAACGTATACTCCAACATCTCTACTCTACTGTGACCAAGGCAATAGCCGAAACGTCGAAACCTCGTGTAACTTTCATCTCTATGTGTTCTATCATCGGGCTCTCTACTATGAGTAGGCCTTTCTCTACTCATAAATCTCGGTAAGCTGTTGTTCTTTCTTTCCCTTTCACCCAATTCATATAATATCAAGAAGGCACCGACCCAGTCTTCAAATTGAAATATTTCCAGGATCAGAATCTTAGTCCAGGGTCAGATTGCCTGTAGCGTAACGATCGCTTTTATATCGAACTAGACACGTCCAACAATGCTACATGTTGCCACAGGCACCGTAGCCATTCTAATCTATATATAGTTAACCAGGGAATCCGCTAAATCGTGACAGGCAATCAGGACCTGTTGCTCTGAACTGACCGCAAGAAACCACAAACACCGTCCATTAGTACGGGAGTTGGAACATCTTCTTTACATTATGATGAAGTATGTTGGTATCACTACATCAAGTAACCACTATACCCGATTGGATTCAGTCAATTTGATATTGCGCACGAGAGAAAGCTATGCATCGGCCGAAACTATGTGTGAGAAGCCGTTGAGGGTGATCGTGTGTACTCGGCTCTTTGTGGACATGCGATCATCTTATGGCCGTCTTCTATTGGCGCTCGGCCGTACCGAGACGGACTGACGGACGATTGTTACAAACTCAAGTTTCGAGCTCGTCAAGGTCAGATAGGAAGCAGCAAACAGCTCAATGTCTTAGGACTATTCTTATGCATTAAATAAAGAGCATGGAAATAGGAATATGTCAGTAGAACCTCGTTTATAAGTTTCTCGTTTATTCATTCACTATATTCATAAGTTTCATTTTTTGATCCTTCCCTTATGCTCTCTATGTTCCTTTAATAAGTCTTTCACATTAATACATTTTTTCAGTCTGGTCTCCTGAAAAACGTACTGAAGCGATCCCACTGTAATAATGATTTTTTCAAGGAACGCACTCGCACCATTTCGAATTATCGAATCTGAAAACAGAGTCGAGCAATCGAGGGGTAGAAATATCGACTGAATTTTCAGACAGTGGGACTTCTTTAGTATGTTTTCCAGGGGACCAGACTGAAAAAAAGTAATAATGTGAAAAACTCATCGGAGGAACTATCTAACATGGGAAGCGTATGGGTGGGATAAAAAAATAAAACTTATAAATTTAGTGCATGTATAAACGAGAAACTTGTAAAAGAGGTTCTACAGTATATCAAATTCAATATTTTTGTGTCTGTTTTGTTTGGTGTGCCTGCTACTCACCCTTCTAGCAGCCTGGACATGGAGGAGCTCCTCTCCTTGCCGCACGACCCCTTGCCCCGCCTGAGCTGGCGGCTGCGCGACCCGCTGACGTAGCCCTCGTCGCGCCGCTTGAACAGCCGCTCTCGCTCCGCTGACTTGCCGCTGCTGATCGGTACGATGGGCGCCGCCGGGACCAGGAAACTCGGTCGACGTCGGTTCACCGCGTCCGGGTCGTGCTCGATCGTCAGCTGTGGGCACAACCAACATCAGAACAAGTGCTTCTACCAACATGCATTGAAGGTTGCGTTTGTTTGCGGCCGGGAGATGGTGCCTTCACAATATCTTGAAAACACCTACCATACCGTGAGGACTTTTCTATGTAATATGGATCCGCTGCTCTATCTGGTGTGTTTTGTAGAAACGGCTGATAGGCTGGCAAACTTGATGCCAAAGAGCCGGCCTTGAACGTAACGTTACTTCCTTTTATCACCACTTATCAACGCACGGTCAATAGTACTTTAAACGTGGACCGTGAGTCGGAACATATTTTCAACATGGGAGGTATAGGAAGTGAGGAAACCATCTTCAACGGGTAAACGCAACCCTCAATGCATCTTAATCTTTATCTTCATCTTATCTTATATCATCTTTATCATCTTATATCTATCTTATCTTATATTATCATCTTTATCCTAATCTTTATATTCATCAATATCTTCCGTATTTATAAGAAGTTGATGGTGGAAATAAGGGATAAAGCTAGATTCCCATGACGATTTTTTCACGTGACGTCTGTCAAAACTTCGGACGGTATCGTTGGTATAAAATACTAAAAATAGATCACGTTCCCATACCACACTTTTCCCGTCACATAAGGTAATGCGTTCTATCGGCATAAACTAGAACTTTTCTAAGGCAACCATCGAAATCAATGAGTCAACATGACACTATCTTAGGCAGGTGTATTCTCTAATTGCCTCGGTGAACTTTTCGGGGTCGAAACTAATCAGTAAAAATGAATAATTGTTTATATAACCTCAAAATATAAAACAGCGTGTGATTTTGCTCGCAATTATGACAGTAATATCGAAATAAAACGGAAATGCGACGATGCGATCCTACATTCCACTGTTGGTACTCTACACGACATCCGCAAATCGTCCCGTCCGTCAAAAGTTGAAATTGGCTCTACTTGGACGGCGAAAAATCGTATCCTCCCTCCGCTGCATTCTCTAGCGCGTGATCGGTTGAAAGTTAACGTCGGCCGAAGTTTTGACAGACGGGACGTGAAAAAATCGTCATGGGAACCTAGCTTAACATCGACTCTGGAAACTGAGAATCGATTCTCAAACCATCAGAATCGATTAAGAATCGATTTTTTGTAAAAATTGAATAAAAAAATGCTCGTGTGGCATTCTAAATGGGTTTCCTCATGATTTTATGTAATAAATTGCTGTTGCCAGTCCTTTTGAAGTGTGCTGTGCTATTCGCACAGTATCTCGAGTTTTTCGGTGAGTATTTGGCAATTCAAGGACAGGTATCGCTCGCTCTTCTCTTCACCTTTCCTCCTCCCCCCCTCACTATCGCACAGAAAACACGGCTGTTTCTCACTCTCTGTTGATTGTCGACAAGCTAGGTTTCAGTTTCACAGTTCTCTATGAAAGCCATGATTCATTCATAATGAATCAATTATGAACTGCAAATCGAAACTTGCAATTCAAACTGCTGACAAACTAACAAACTACTTAAGAAAGATAGAAAGTCGAGCATATCACATTATTGCTTTGTAGTCAACATTTTTACGATTATGGGCCTATGTAAATTAAACATGAAATAGTGAATTATTTTTTGTTAACATTTTTAAAACTGTCGCCTTTCAATTGATCACAGGATAAATACATTAAATGGTAATGATTTATTTATAAATAGTTCTGTGTAATTTTATCTTTTTCTTTATAATCTAATTTGCCTTCTTCAATAATTTGTATTTTCTGAAGAGTATAATATTCTTCTGACGTAAGCTCATTGTCATGATACATTGAGCAGAGTGGAGTATAGGATGAGGGGGGGAGGGGGGGAGGGGGGGAGCATGTTATCAAGACATCGGGGTACAACAATTGAAATAATACAGGCTACAGAGTGAAATAGAATTTGAGAGACGACCATGGCAAGGTAGTGGGAGATATGCAGTGTACTGCAACCTAAGGTACTCAACCTAACCAACAGTAGTGATGACATGTGCTCGCGCTGGCGCCGGCGCCGGTCCGTAGCGCAGGTTACCGTACAGTACAGTTATTGACAAAAGAAAAGTACAAAAGAATCACTTCTTCATTTTCAGAATCGTTTGGCATCAGAATCGATTCATAAGCGATTCTCAATTAATCAATGCTATCCCTAGTGGAAATACTAAAATATCAATTTCATCTGTGGGGCAATCATCTGATGTGAAGATAGCCTTCATCATCTTTGAACAAATTGAGAAGTAGAAAGTTTAAAGTATGGAATATAAAAAATTAAGGTAGAAAGTTTCATAAACTATTCTACTTGGAATGAAGACTTCGGAACACTATTTAACAAAATACCAGTTTTTTGGTAATACGTACCTTTCCAGCGGTAAGAGATACCGTACGGTATTGAATTTGTAGTAAGGGAGAGATAGAGTTATTTCCAATGCCTTCAAGACTTCAAAAGTGGAAACTATTGAACTTGAATTCCATAATACCGTAATTGTCAAACGTTTACAGCTAAAAAAAAACACTCTTCAGCCAAGTGGACGATATCAAAACAATGTTATGATCTGATTTAAATAAGAATATGTTTTATTAAGAAAAATAGATGAAATAACAATTGAAAAAAAATAGCTAAAAAATGTATAATCAACATTATTCTAGACAGCCACCAAAATATCGTGAATTAATCAATATTCCAGTTATTCCAGCCCGCACACAAGAATTGTTTCTTCCTCATGCGGGCTTCGATACACTTTCTTTTATTCCAATTTCATTTTTCATTTATCTTTAGTACTCAATACCAAACACTGTTACATGTATGACTGGAATTGAATTTATCATTCAATAATTAAATTGGATGTTGAAATAATTCAAGGATCACAGTATCTTTATTTATTTCATTTTTGATTCTTCTTTTTCAGGGTTTAATTTATCTATACCACAGGTGTGTATAATAATGTTAACCATATGAAAAATGACAACTGCCTATTTCTTAAAACTGTCATTCCTAATGTATTATATATAGAATGAAATGATTTTTGAATTAAAATGAAATTGATTCACATAGATCTGTGACATCACCTTGGCGGGGGGCTAGGGAGACTGAGAATGTCTCACGTTACCACGGCAACGCCTCGGGTGACCGAGCCAATGAGTCCAGCCTACCTGTAGCACCGTGTCAGAGAAGCGGATGAGATTCTCGATGTTTTCAATCGGCTGGTCTTTGACCGGCGTCCCGTTGACCTCCAGGATCCGGTCGCCGATGTGGAGCGACATGAGGTCACTCGTCATGTCCAGCCTGGAGCACAGGACAGACACGTCACAACAACATCTACGACATCAACGACAACAACAACATGCCAACTACACGCCAATGACATCAACGACATGCCAAAAGCACCAACCATATTCCATGTAGTTATCATCAACAATATTGTCATGACACGCCATAGTTATCATCAACGATATCGTCAACAACACGACATAGTCACCATCAACGATATCGTCAACGACATGACATAGACATCATCAACGATGTCAACACCGACATGCCATAGTTATCATCAATGATATCATCAATGACACGCCATAGTTATCATCAACGATATCGTCAACAACACGACATAGTCACCATCAACAATATCGTCAACGACATGACATAGACATCATCAACGATGTCAACACCGACATGCCATAGTTATCATCAACGATATTGTCAATGACAAGACATAGACATCAACGACACGCCAAAAGCATTAACCATATGCCATGTAGTTATCATTAACAATATCGCCAACGACATGACATAGACATTATCAACGATGTTACCAACGACATGACAAAGACATCATCAACGATAGCATCAACGACATGCCATAGTCATCATCAACGATATTGTCGATGACATGCAATAGACATATCAAAATAGCTAGGCTATTTAAAGGTACAACTTTATGAGCAGTTGAACATCAATGAGTTGGAGTCCGACGCAGTTCTGGACCGCTCGCCCGAACTACTTTGGTTTCCAAAGCACAGCCTCGACTAACTTGGTCAGCCAGGCAGCGGGGGGTTTGAATTGTTACAGGCTTGTGCAGCGAGCCGAGACCAACTAAAGCCAGCATGCAGAGTAACAATCACACAAGCAACACGCAGTGCTACAAGCGGCAAGATATCAACGTTACTCTGCACAAAACACGAACAAAACAAAACGCAACCGGCAAAACTGTGGGCCTAAACAAGAGATTTAATCTATGCCATTTGAATCAAATATAAATTTCACATTACAAATAGGCGCTACTGTGCGGTATTTTCAAAAATGACTGCATTAATGCGCTCTATTTATATACCTAACAGCAGATACAAAAAGCACGAATTGATCTCTGTAGCTTCCATTATGTTAGCTATTAGAGGGAGGAGAATGAACTGTAAAACTATTCTCAATGTTGAGTTCCTTTTGGAGATACCTCCAAGTTTCAATTCTCAAATCCACGATTGTATTTGAGCAATAATCAACAGCTATCATGTATGAGCCAGTGTGCACTTTCATCTGAAACTTGTTTAATGGTGCTTAGCAACAACAAGCTTGGTTACGAGGGTGTCTGAAACCTCGCAGTCAAACTGTAGGAAAAACAATGAGATCAAAAATTCTACCGGTAATCTAATAACGAATAATAATTACGGTGAAACCTCTATCTGTCGTTTTTCAAGGGACCAGGAAGAAACATCCATGCGGGAGAACTTATCATTGATGACGTGAGAGTACGGTGGAAAATAATGCACGATAGAAGCAGGATAACAATGGATCCGGCAACGATCACCGCTCGAGGTCTCACCGTGGAAACAGATAAAACGGGAGGCAAACGTAATGCCAGCGGAGAGGAGTGGACTTGCTGCACAACTGGACAACACAAGGTGCTAGCACATTGAACATAACCTTACAAGCGGTGAATACACTAGGAAAAATTAGGGTTGCCGTTCAATAGAAATATTCCAAACAGTGAAATTTCAATATCGAAAATCATTCGAAATGTCGCGCGAAAAAAATTACAAGGGTCTGTACAAGGGTATATTTTTTCATTTATATTGGGTTTAAGGACGTACTGTACTCATGACAACAATTTATTGGCGTCAGTGAATGAGATGATGAGTTGATGAGATGAAGGGTTATTTTATTGGGTGTTTGTGGATAGTGAGGAGTCGGTCGTGGCCTGTTGTTAAAGAACCATCCCAGCATTGACCTGAATGACACGAGGAAAACCACGAAAAACCCCTGTCAGGATGGTTGACCATAGCGGGAATCGAACCCCTATCACCTGTAGCACAGTTCAGTGTATTACCACTCAACCGCTCGTCTCAGTGATTATGTAATTGACGACTCGAAGTAAGCGTGGCTTTACTAGTCAGCCAGTTGGATCATATCATTTGTAGTCATTGCAAGATACCCCGATTGGATATTTAAATTTGACTATAGTTCTAACAGTCCTGTTGATTGGACGGAATGATTTCTGACGTCATGGGGGCGGAGACCACGAGTCATCAATTACTGATGGTTTTACAATCATTCAGTTGGTAGATCACTTTTTTTCTTCGGTACAAGTATACAGTGAATACAATTTTTGTACATCCCTGTTGATCATCATTTTGATATTGAATTGATCGAATACTACAGATTCGAATTAGATATCGAACCTAAATCCTACAACATAGAAACGATGGAAAATATGGAAATGGTACGGCAACCCTTGTGAGAAAACACGTTATTCCACTAGCTACTGGCTAATGCAAGCGGATGCTGGGGCTCTAAGAACAGTATCAACGCTCATTTACCTATAATCTGACAGATGGCAGCAAAACCTAATTGCCACGCCAACAAGCGAAACCGCTAGTTCGCTTACTTTATTGTTGACAATCGTGAACGCCCTGGAAACGTCAAGTGTTCTTATAGGATACACGAGGAACACAGTAGACAGAGAGAGAGAGAGAGAGAGAGAGAGAGAGAGAGACAGAGAGAGAGAGAGAGAGAGAGAAGGAATAATTACAGGATCCAACGGTTTTTAATATCCTCTATAAAAATATGGGAGACTGGACAGATAGACTAGGTCAAGATAAAAGGCAGATCACAGTGTTAATTTGTGTTGCGTGTTAATTTCTCTAAGCTTAAATTGTCAATTTTCTTCAAATTTTGAAATAATTCCATTTTGATATTGCAAACTCTCATCACTTAAAATGAATGGAATTTGAATCAATAAGGGTGTACTGTAAGCATGAAAAGAAGAAACATTCGTGATAGTGATGCACGAGGAGGAAGTTCTAGAAGAATTTCTCCAGGGCAACAAAAGAATGAGAAATATACATTATTCTTTAAAATGATTCAACATTCAACCCTACAGACAAGGAACAATGAAACTTAGTTGAAAAATGAACATTTCTCCTATTTCTCCTGCTGGTTTCTCGAGAACGTTCTCAAGCGATCTCTACCAAAGGTAATTCTCGTTTCAATTTTAATATTGCTCAACGACCTCACCAACCAGGTTAAAATATTACAGTGAACCCTCATTAATCCAAACTCGGTTAGTCCGAAATTTGACATATTTCCAACTCAAAGTCGGTCCCCGGCTGAAGGTATGGGCATTTAAATGTTAATGAATATGGTTAATCCGAATTCCAGCTAATCCGTAATTCAAACTAATATTTCGACCCTTCAATAATACTGTTTTTGGATTGGATGATTCGAATGAGTTCGAGTGAATCCCTTGAATTGATCATTATTTTCCCAATTTCCCCCCTTTTATTTGACGCGTAACAATAGGCCAAAGCCAGCTGAGATGTTCGCTGCCTTGAGTGCGTCATCCGACTCCGAGTGCATTCGCCGCTCTGTCCGTGACGAGTGGTAAGCTCGGAACACTTGTGTCAGTCAGGCTCAGGACAGTCGAGCGCCAATGGAAGCGAGCTGTATAACGATCGTGCGTTGTTGGCTAGCCGAGTACACATGTGTTGCACAGCTTTCTCTCGCGCGCAATACGAATTGCTTCAATTCTAACCGGGAAGTGGGATGATTTTTGTGGAAAATGAGTTTTTTGACTGATCCAAATTTTTATGAATCAAAACCTTTTTTGGGGGATCCTTTGCATTCTGGAACGAGGGTTTACTGTGTAGGTTAGGCCTATATATCTAGGTACAGAGGGGGGGGGGGGGATTCTGTTGACAGCTACATCTCAAGAGATCTGTACCGCAGTGGTTATATTAGTGAAATCAATTATATAAAGAGGTAATTCCGCGCAAATACTGGGGGGGAAGAGGCCCCCCCCCATCACAGCTTTGCAGGGAATTTTTTGAAAAACTTTGTTTTTTAAAGTATCTTGTTACTATTTGGGAATATGTAGGCCTAAGGCTGTTGCTTCATAGTGCACATCATTACATTAGCATTATTAGTGTTATTCAAGTGCATCATTATACAGAGATTAAATTTTACAGCTGCGCAAATTGAAATTAAGAGCTGCATTTTTAACGTTTAGAACTGCGCATATCAGGGTCAACTGCACACTAATATAACCCCTGATCTCACCAACAGCGGTATAGATTATATAGTGTTGGGGGGGGGGGGGGTTCTGTCGAGATCTGTCCCGACGTGAACTCACTCGGAGATGCGCAGGCCGGTGTCGCAGCCAGTGTCGACGGGCCTCCCCTTGGCGCTCTCGACGCTGAGCTTGATGCCGCGCTGGCCCTCGCACGTAGGCGGGATCTCCACCAGCCGGATCGAGTGCGGCTTGCGCAACAGAGGCGTGCCTGACGTGCGCGACAGCGGCAGCATCTGGCGCTTGTAACACGGACCGCTAGAACGCAAACAGGCGCATACGCTGTTAGCAACATTTCGCTGGAATAGAACCACTCCTCGACAGCCAGGTAACGATATCACTCCCCTACCTTCCAGGCCAGGTTTTTTCTGGTTTCCTGCACAGATACTCATGTTACCTTACAATAACTTACAAGTGGTGAATACACTAGGAAAAATCAGGGTTGCCGTTTCATGGACAAAGTCCAAACAATAGGGAAATTTTAATATTGAAAATCGTTTGAAATGTCGCGCAAAAAAGGTTACAAGGCACTATTTTTTAAAAATACTTTTTATATTGTTTATTTATTTATATTGGATTTAACAATGCTCTGCACTGATGACTACGATCTATTGGCGTCGGTGAATGATATATGAGATGGTGGGGTGGTGAGATGAAAGGTGATTTTATTAGGTCTTTTTGGATAGTGTGAAGGAGTCGGTCGTGGCCTGTCATTAAGAAACCATCCCAGTATTGACCTGAACGACAGAGGGAAACCACGAAAAATCCCTGTCAGGATGGTCGAACATGGGCGCATTAATCAAGAACGCAAATTAGGATTGCAAAAATCACCAAAACGACGACTGGGTCCGTGCCGAGAATCGGACTGGCAGGTTACGAAATGACTACCTACGACTAGAGGGGCTTGATCCTGGGGAAGAGAGGGACCAACTTGGTGACTGTTTTCTATTGGCTACTCAAATATCTCTCGCATAGAAGCCATTTTTGGTCCAGAATTCAGGTCAGTTATTTGAGAACGTTTGCTAGTAGTAGTACTGCATTACATCGGTTAGAAAAAAACTTTCGAAGAAAGCTCTGACATCTTATTGACTAACTGGTAAGTTAACAACACTTTTGGTTTGGACAAAAAATTGGACAAAAAATGGCGTCCTGCGCGGGAGTTGGCCTGTCTCTTCCCAAGTGTCTAGCCTCTCTACCCAAGACTATCTAAGATGATCATCTAAAAAGGCGAGGATATCAGAGGCAAAATCACAATTATAGGCCCCAGACTACCGGCACATGCAGCACAGTGGTTAACGCGCTCGCTTCATGTGATCCGGGAGGTGAGGGGCACATCAGACCTGGTTCGATCCCCGCCACCGTCCATCTTTACAGGAGTTCTTCGTGGTTTCCCTCTGTAGTCTAGGCTTATGCTGGGATGGTTCCTACAATATGGCCCACGACCGCTTCCTTCCCACTATTCTTCCCATTACCCATAAAAACCTTCATCCAATCATGCTATCATCTCACTGATCATTCACTGATACCAATAGATCTTAGTTATCATTATAGTTCATCGTTAAGCCCGACATAAAAAGGTGATATTATTGAGATTAAGATTTCACTAGAATATTAACCAGTTGACAGCCGGGTGACGAACTCCCAGGCCGGGTTATTTCCCGGTTATAGCGCACAACATTCTCACATCTTCTCATAACACTCATAGCACAAACAAATGGTTTCATTGTATTGATTCAATGCCAGTGTAATTGATACGTGAAACAAGAAATTCATCGACATCAAAGTTATTTGGTGTTCAGAGGCTCGTCAATTTGACGCATATAGCCTGGAGCGATGTTTTGGAATAACAGCTGACCGTATTTCATAATTTTCTAATATTTTAGCGTATTCTATTAGCAAAAAAAATCAACACTCATTTCTCAATGTATCTTGTAGATGTCAGTACAAGTACCATGTCAATTGGACGTCATTTTGTCGAGATATTGAATGCTACGTTTTGGAAAGTGTAATGACGCGTATATGCGCTCACGGCCTGTGCAGCACGATCACTGCGGACGCGTATATGCGCTCACGGCCTGTGCAGCACGATCCCTGTGGACGCGTATATGCGCTCACGGCCTGTGCAGCACGATCACTGCGGACGCGTATATGCGCTCACGGCCTGTGCAGCGCGATCCCTGTGGACGCGTATATGCGCTCACGGCCTGTGCAGCACGATCGCTGTGGACGCGTATATGCGCTCACGGCCTGTGCAGCACGATCACTGCGGACGCGTATATGCGCTCACGGCCTGTGCAGCACGATCGCTGTGGACGCGTATATGCGCTCACGGCCTGTGCAGCACGATCAATGCGGACGCGTATATGCGCTCACGGCCTGTGCAGCACGATCACTGCGGACGCGTATATGCGCTCACGGCCTGTGCAGCACGATCGCTGTGGACGCGTATATGCGCTCACGGCCTGTGCAGCACGATCGCTGTGGACGCGTATATGCGCTCACGGCCTGTGCAGCACGATCGCTGTCGACGCGTATACGCGCTCACGGCCTGTGCAGCACGATCGCTGTGGACGCGTATATGCGCTCACGGCCTGTGCAGCACGATCGCTGTGGACGCGTATATGCGCTCACGGCCTGTGCAGCACGATCGCTGTGGAAGCGTATACTGTACGCTTCCGCGGCCGTCAACAATAGTAATGGTAGTGGTAAACAATATTACAACATTGTTAATAAGGTATGCATTTGATGCGTATACGTGTCTGTGAATACTTTACTGTAATGTAGGGCCTACGATGTGGACTCAATGACAATAATGACTCATCTCCTCTAGCAACGTGCTGTACTGACCTCTCAGATCAATTGGCAACGGCATAGAATCAAGAGTTAGGGAAGAACTTTATAGCTTTATATACTTTATAACTGCTGCGTGAATTAGAGGATAGATGTCTCGGGATAAGCTTCAGTTCAACTTCTAATATATGCGCAGCGCTAGTCTGATTTCTATTGCCCTCTCTCTCACCCTCATCTTTTATCTGTAAATGTGTCTCAATGAGCAATTTACTCATTTGAATTCTTCGCGCAAAAGCCATTGGCAAAAGGCTTCGGATGTGTCGACTGTTTGGATGATACAGCTAAGAAGTAGTTCTAACCTTGAATAACCAGCAAAGAGAGTTTGACTTCGGTCCTCAAATCTTCATTCTACGGCATTGAATTATGAATAAGATGATAGGATGAAAAGATAGGTTTTCCTCTTCTACCTCTTATAGGTCTAGTTCTCTCCATTTGTCAGCTTTCCGTCACCCACCAATAGCCACACTATACGGGGGTACGAATGAGTGGGTGAAAATTAAACTATGAAGTTATGATCTGTGAAAGGACGTTTACAAAAATCAATCCCTTATGCGAGACTGGAACCTTGTCCGACCTGACTAAGGCAGTGTGCTAGTTGACCGAGCCGCGGTACACTCACCAGTAGAGCTTGGACCTCTCGACGAGGGCGTAAGACTCTCCGTCTCCGATGAATCCTCCGCACGACGTGCAGCAGAAACACTCCGGGTGGAACTTGTGGTCGCCGGCTACCATCACCGGACCCGTTATTACCTGCAATCATCCCATTACAATCATCCTGGGTTCAAGGGGACATTTTAAGGGACATCATCATTTCGATTCGATATGGAATGGAATTCCCAATACAGTAAACCCTCGTTAATCCGAACTTTGACATATTTTGAATTTGAAACCGTTCCCCGGCTGAAGGTATAAGTATTTCAATGTTAATTGACATGGTTAATCCGAATTTCAGCTAATCCATAATTCAAACCAATATTTCGACTTTTCAATTGCTTCAGCACTGTTTTCGGATTGGATAATTCGAAATAGTTTGAGTGAATTCCTTGAATTGATAATTATTTTCCCAATTTCCATACTTTTTATTTGACTTGTAACAATAGGCCGAAGCCAGCTGAGATGTTCGCTGCCTTGAGTGCGTCATCCGACTCCGAGTGAGCTCGCCGCTCAGTCTTTGACGAGCTCGAAACACTCGTTTATCAGTGGGACTCGGAACAGCCGAGCGCCAATGGAAGCGGGCTGTATAACGTTCGTGCATTCTCGGTGAGCCAAGTATACACAATCACACGTTACACACAAAAGCGGGTTGCCTCCCACGTTCCTCCCGAGGGAAATGCGAAATTGCTTCAATTCTAACCGGGAAGTGTGATAATTTTCGTGGAAAAGGAGTTTTTTGGTTAATCGGAATTTTTTTTAAATCGAAATCATTTTCTCGGAGTCCCTTGCATTTTGAATCAACGAGGGTTTGCTGTATTTCAATATTTTTTATTTATTTTCGATATGGCACATTTCAATATCGTTTACGTTTTCTTGATCGATTGGCAACCCTAATACATATGCACTTGACATACTTCAACAAAACTAATTGTAGTAATATTTTCAACCTTCTTAAAGTTATTGCACCCTAAAAACCTGGAAAGATCCCGATCCGACAAACCAACTTTGACCTTCAGGGTTGCACCCTCAAATACAGATATATAAACATTTGAACGCAAACTCGTAAAGATCATATATTTCAAGTGTAGAAAAATGTAACTTCATGACAAATGATTTGCCCCAAGCTTGACGGCATTATTTATCGTCGGTCAAAAGACCATAACTTTGAAGCCGTTCAAGCTAAAAATCCAAAACGAACTTTTATATTATCTTCAAGCACCAAGAAATCAATATGAAGATTATAAAAATAATTTAAAATGTGACAGCAACCAATCTAATTCAAATTGTGTGATTTTTCTTGGAATTACCATATTGCAGCCTGAGTTACGTTACATAGGCCTTGTTCTAATGGAGTCATAAGCCATGTAGGTAGTAGGAGGTACATAGTAGGGATAACTTCAGTTAACCAAAAACCGGTTCGGAATCGGTTCCAGGTTCAATCGGTTCTCAAATAGAGAATCGATTCTTTCTGTGATGATTTTGGTATGGACATATGCGACGAATGGAGAAGGGAAGAATTCCGAGAGTTATGTTCGAGTTAGCGGAAAAAGATGGAGCTAAGAGAAGAGTTGGAAGGCCGAGAGAAAGGTGGCAGGAGGGAGTAAAATGCGGTGTAGTCAACCGAGGAGAAAAATGGGAGGTAGTGATAGATGAGAGATGGTGGGAGGATAGGGAACGGTGGAAGGAACTCGTAGGAAGAGAAGAAGAAGCAGAGGAAAGTAGTGGTGAAGAAGAAGAGGAAGAAGTCGGAACTGGCAGGAACCGATGGAGAGATGAATCCTGCCCTAGATGAAATGGTGGAAACACCCCCTGGCCCAATTTGATTGGTTATCTGGGAAAGATATATACAGTAAACCCTCGTTAATTCGAATTCCAAGGGACCCCAAAAATCAAAATTCGAATTAAAAAAATTCGAATTACGAAAAAAATGTTTTTTCCTTGTATAGTACAGTAGTATACTGTGTGCGTGCAGTTTGGTTGACCATGTGCGCCTTGCACGTTGTTTGTTCCCTCCTACTTCCCCCTTGCTCTAAGGAAGCCAACTTTGACAGCCATGTGGTTATCTTCAAGTCAAGTGTTTTCTCAGCAATTTTAACAACACAACAAGGAGTCCCATTAATACTATATATTATCATGTCATTCATTAGGTAACACTTATCACAGTTCACAGTGTTGAAAGAGTCAAATTACCAAACTGGATGTTAGGATTAAAAGTAGGAAGCAAGGCAGTTAATATAAATATTGGGACCCCGAATGAAATGAATGAATTATTCTCTCTACATGCACTAGCCGGCTGGTCCATTTATTATTGTTTCGTGTTTGTTCAATTTGAATTTCAGCAAAAATTACGAATAAAAGTTGACACAATCACATCCATTATCCTAAACATTACCGCTCGGGTGTCTCGACCAGCCAGATGTCTGTCTGTGACCCTGAAAAGACCCCCTGCCTCACCCCTCATCATGATAGCACGCGCTGCACATGTGGCTATGACGTATCTCTAGCTTGCCGGGTCGCCAGGAATGTTGATGACAAAGGATTTCACGTGATAAAATATCCAATTGTGAAAACTTTTATTCGTAATTTTTGCTGAAATTCGAATTAAACAAACACGAAACAATAATAAAACAGTAGTTTGGACTAATCATTAGTTCGAAATTCGAAATAATAAAAATTCGAATTATCGAAATGAATTAACATTGATATCCCTATACCAGCGGCCGGGGTCATTTCTCTGGTTCGAATTAGCGCGGAATTCGAATTAACCGAGTTCGAATTATCGAGGGTTTACTGTATATATATATTCATCACGTTGATTGAGACATTATGTATTATTGATGAATGTTTTTCGAGTGTGTTGTCGCAATATGAATTGTATAGATAGTTCACGCGTTCATTATATGTTTGTCTTTTCTTCTCCATGCGCAGTAAAACCCAAAATGTGTCCTACTACTGCTTTGTTTCGTCAGAGATCTCGTTGATGGGCTCAAAGATAACCGAATAATATGATGACGCGTAAAACAAGGAATAAACTCGCGCCAATGTAAGAGAGCGTCTAGATGAAAGTTTTCTCTCATTTTCAACCAAAAAATTGCGGAGAATCGGTTCTGAACCGGTTCTGTAAGTCGGTTATCCGGTTCTGATTTTTGGGAACCGAAGTTATCCCTAGTACATAGGCATCACAGTGTACCCTCTTGATTCACTATTCAATGGACCCAAAAATACTCATTTCAAATTGTAAACATTTCAATTATCAAAGTATTTTACACTGAGTTTATAGGTCTATTGTTGTGAACTAGGGCCTACAGCAAAATTTGATCCTCAGAGTTTGAATTAGCAATGGTTTGCTATACATAGATCTGTAGTTCCACCAAATTAAAACTTAAATCCTGTGAAACCTCTATCCAACGTTTTTCAAGGGACCAGGAAAATAAAACCATCCATCCAGGAAAACTATCCATCCAGGAAAATTCAACATTGGTTATATGGGAGTGGGGCTAGAAATCATGAATGATACAAGCAGGAAAACGATAGATCCGGGAACGATGCATAGAGGTTTCGCTGTATCTTCTATTGAAAAAATCGAGAAAAAACAATGCAAACTTGGCTTGAATATATCGTCAATTTAGCCGTAACGTTTGCTTACCTGCCCACAATCTTGACATGACTCTCCGTACTTGGCCCAATAATCTTCTTTACAAAATAGAAGGCCATCTTTCTCGAAGTACCAACTTGACAAGGAGGCGTCGCATGCGGAGCAACTGGAAACACAAGCAACAAGAGGTTAGAACTGGGCAAACGCAGAGTATGCGTTGTAAGATGAGTGAGATATCTAAATGGATATTCAGAGTCGATAAAGTAGTTCTACCTTCTGTTGACTCTGGCATAATCGAGAACTCTACACACCTCGACACATATAACTGGATGAGCAGAGCAAAGACTTCTATTCCGTATACCAAAAAGAATTGGGCTTTTTATTGGGGGGGGGGCAATTTTGTAAGCGGCTACATGTCAGGAAAAAAAACAATCAAATTGACACTTTTTCTACATATTGGTGTCTCATCAGAATAGTTTGGGATTATTCCTCAGAAGAATCCGTTCAACGTTTTTTCCGGAAAGTTTGAAAAATCCCTATAAGAATAACCCAGAGGAAAAATACATGAAAAATGATAATTTTTGAAAGCTCTAAAAGTTTTTACTTTTTACCAAATATGTGAAAACCATTATAGGCCCTACACATTTTCAGAGATTTTACAACAATCGAATGAGAAAAAACGAAGAGAACGCATTTAGAACGCATTTTGACATCAATCAAAGCCATTGAAGGAAACCAATAGGGTATTCTCAAGTGACGTCACCCATTGTTGCAAGAGACAGACAACAATGTGCACCAGTTGGAATTGACCAATCAGAATGTTTGGTGGTCCACCAGTTCGCTGTATTGCTATGGTAACTGTTGTCTGTCATTTGTTACTTGCCTATCATAGGCTTCTGTAAAGTGACGTCACCCATTGTTGCAAGAGACAGACAACAATGTGCACCAGTTGGAATTGACCAATCAGAATGTTTGGTGGTCCACCAGTTCGCTGTATTGCTATGGTAACTGTTGTCTATCATTTGTTACTTGCCTGTAGGCTTCTGTCAAGTGATTTCACCGATTGTTGCAAGAGACAGACAACAATGTGCACCAGTTGGAATTGACCAATCAGAATGTTCGGTGGTCCACCAGTTCGCTGTATTGCTATGGTAACTATTGTTTGTCATTTGTTACTTGCCTATAGGCTTCTGTCAAGTGACGTCACCGATTGTTGCAAGAGACAGACAACAATGTCCACCAGTTGGAATTGACCAATCAGAATGTTTGGTGGTCCACCAGTTCGCTGTATTGCTATACGTAGTTACGATTGTTAGTCGTTTGTTATGTGCGAACACCCTATTAGATCTACAGCAACAAGTGTCACCAATTAATTAAATTAATTTAGAACTATTAAAATGATGAGTGAACAGGAAGGCTGTGATATAATTGATTCCGGTAGGGTTTTTAAACGTTTGAAGTAATCCAATGTCTGTGTGTAGATTGAGCTGACAAATTATTTTTCATTCCAGCTTTCTAGGGCCTATACTACTACGTTCATCTCACTACGCAAATCCCCTATATTTATCTTTAAATATACTTCATTTGGTAAATATCGGATCTAAAAAGCAGTGCATCACAATTCTGTCAACGTTTCTATCTATTTGATGAATAACAAACTTTAAATGAACCATTTTCTTTGAAACAGCTGATCAGAATTGCATAAAAATTTGTAATAGTGCGTACCATTTGTGTTCTCATTCAGCAATTATCTGAATTATTTCGGAGAGATTTTATTTTTCAAATTTTCTTGCCCAGCCCAATTTTATGGGGTTTTTAGAAACTTTGTGACAGTGTTCCTAAAAAATCATTCAATCGGTTCAACCCAAAAACTATAGGCCTACACTTCTGAGTTCGATAAGTTTCCATGTACAGAAAAAGTTTCATGTCGATCAGTCGAATCCTGCGACCTGAGCAGTGGGTACAAAGAAAGAAACACGGACAAAGTCTATTAGTGTGGGATGGAAGTCTTTGCTATCGCTCATCTAATTAGATAACCATTATCTTATTGATATAAACGAAAGTTCCACGCATATTAGTGATGACATCAATTCTCAAAATCGGGAATCGATTCTCTATGCTCCAGAATCGATTTGAAAAAAAAAAAAAAAATTTAAAAAAAAAGATTTAAAAAAAAAAGTTTTCAAAAAGTTTTTTCTCAAAAAAGTAGTGTAATTTGAAACTTTTTTTCCAACCTTCCCAAGGTGTTCACGTGAAAAATAGCTGCTGAAGACTTCTTTGAACTGTACTGTACCATTTGGGTATTTCCGTCATCGCTCGGCTGTCAGACGTAACCGAAGGGATAGCTTGTGTCCAGATAGCAAAATCTCAACAATACAGAATAATGTGGACAACGAAATGAGCACTTATTGCGACGTAAAGAAGTACAGCACTGAACCAGAAAAAAAAAAAACATTTTTTTTTTATGAAAAATTGATTTTTTGATTTGAGAATCGTTTTACATTAGAATCGATTATTAATCGATTCTCGATTAATCGATGTTATCACCAACGCATATATTCATTCAATATCAAGTTCATAGATACACACCAACGATAAAAAGGGAATTTTTCAGAATACCAATGTGGTTCGGAAAATAAAATGTCTATTGTAAAAATTTGTAAATATCAATGGAAATGGTGGAGATTGCGGCTACTATTCAGGGCCTACTACAAGATGCTTTCTGATATAAATTCATTCTAATTTTAAAAACTGTGATGGGGCTTATATTTATATAAAAGTCAAGTTGTACCATGCCGTAGTGATGTAGTGATCCCAACATACTTCATCCTAATATGAAGAAGGTGCTCCAACTCCCATACTAATTGCATGGAAGGCATTTGTGGTTTCTTGCGGTCAGTTCAGAGCTAAAGGTCCCGATTGCCTGTCGCGATTTAGCAGATTCCACAGTGAACTAGATGTGGATAAGAGTGGCTACGCTACCAGTGGCATTGTATAGCATTGTAGTTTCATACAAAAGCGATAGTTGCGCTACAGGCAATCGGGACCTTGGAGTTGGACTCGGGAATTGACCCCGGGAATACTTCACTTTGAAGACGCGAGTTGGAACGCCTTCTTTATATTATGATAAGTAGGCCTATGTGGGTATCACTATATCATGGTTGGTTTATTGTAAGGATGGGCAGCGATTAAAAAATCAAAATCGATTTTTTTTATATGGTCAAATCAATTTAAAAATCGATTAAAGCCATCAAGTTTCGACGAAGTTGGTTTTTCGTAGTTTTGTAGTTTGCAGCTTATTTCACGGTTTTAAATTCGAATTCTTTCTTCTCATTGGTTGTTGAAAGTTCTCGTTATGCATAGCGTAATATACGTTGTTTGAGGTTAGATGTATTATAACAGTATGTTATCTCTCGTTCACAGTGGCGGCAGTACACAAAATCTTTATTCAAGATTTGAGATGAAGTTGAATCTTGATTCTCAGCAAAAAACTCAGAATTCAACCACACATCACTTCTCAAATTCGGAGGTGTAAACAGCGTTTTCTTCCCACTCCTAGATGTAGACGCCATCTTTAGCAACTAGTTGAATCGCTTTGGTGATGGCCTCAAACTTCCATTTTTCAGGCCAGTATCAATACCTCGTTAACCAGCAGGCCTACTAACCTGCGCGCGCGTGTGAGGCAATTTGAAAAGCAGCATTTTCAGAATATGGTACAGATCGGAGATATTGATTATTTAATAGCAATATTGATTAATCAAATATTTTGCGTAATCGATTAATCAAATCGATTAAATCGATTTAGTGCCCAACCTTTAGTTTGTAGTTAACTGAATCAAGTCAATACATGAACGAGTCAATGGAGTGGAAGTGCCGGGTCAACCAATCTAATTTGATTATTAAGTATTTTGAGGAGACTAATGTTCCAAGATGTCTAAAACTCGTTTCTTTTAAAAAGAAACTGGTGTTTGTTACGTGCATATTTCTGGGTCAAGTTGGATCGGGGGGTCGTGTAAGGTTAGCTTTCCGTAGTAATGGCGGATCAGAACCTCGACTAGAATGATGAGAAATCTGGAAGTTCAAGTGAACTGAAAACTAATAAACCACGACAAGTACTTCCGTGTGCCGCCTTCGATCCGAGCACGCCAATCTACTCTCAATAAACCAGTCTAATGCTGGCCTTCCATGAACGCGATTTGCGTTTCGTTTCGCTTTCGCAAGGCGGTGGAATTGAGGTGAGCTCAACAATCGGAAATTGCGTAACTTTCGTCACTGATTGGTAGTTTTATCATCACGGTGGCTTAAAATACTGCTTAGCGAATTTGCAATCCGAATAACGCAGATATGGAAGCCCAGCATAACGCCTGATTAATTAGGTACATTTTTGTGAATTTTTTTTGTTGAGAATTTTCATGAAAATTTTTAAAAGCTTGAAAATTTTCGATTTTTTCCAACATTAACTTTTGGTTGCACAGAAGTTGTTACATAAGAAATTGGAGTTTGAATTCAAAAGTCACAAAATTGTCGAGGCTAGAAGAATACATTGACCACAGCTGGTGAAACTTCTGTTATGAGTTGTATTAATTGATAAAGCGACGGCCAAATTGTCAACACATCATCGTGGAAAAGTATAAATAATGATGTCCAGGCCCACTGTAGCAGATAAATGTGATAAAACTTGAATTAATATGGTTAATCTGAATTCCAACTAATCCGTAATCTAAACTAATGTTTCGACCCTTCAATAATGCTTAATGTTTTCGGATTGGATCATTTGAAATAGTACGAGTGAATTCCTCGAATTGACCATCATTTTCCCAATTTCCATACTTTCTATTTGATGCGTAACAATAAGCCAGGCAGCTCAGCTGTCTGCTGACTTGAGAGTGTCATCCGAGTGCGCTCCGAGCCTCTGACCTTGACAAAATATGACGAGTACGAGATTTATGGTAAGCTCGAAACCCTCGTTCGTCAGTCAGATTCGGAACAGCTGAGCGCCAATGGAGGCGGACTATATAACGATCATGCGTTGTTCACTAGCCGAGTAAACACAATCAGTCTATTACATTGTCCCGGCCGATCCCACAGCTTTCTCTCGCGCGCAATACGAAATTGCTTCAATTCTAACTGGGAAGTGTGATGATTTTCGTGCAAAATGAGTCTTTTGGTTAATCCAAATTTGTATAAATCCAAATAATTTTTTTGGGGTCGGTTGCATTTCGAATTGACGAGTGTTTACTGTATCGTACCGGAAGCACTCCGTGTGCCACTCTTGGTTCAACGCCTGCACGAACTCGTCCTCGTCCAGGACGTTCAGACAGCCGGCACAGACAGACGGATCTGTCGACGCCTCGTCCCCGCCCTCCTTCGTATCGTCTGGAACAAAACAGTCGGACGTCTCAACTCACGGCGTGGCTCAGAGTCACTCAAACTCAGCCAGAATATACTCTATTGTCCCGAATGTAAGCCGAGGGTTCTTGCTGTCATTCAAAGTTCAAAAGTCACCGTTGTCTTATATGCGAATCTCGGCTTACAATCGATCAAAAACACATTTCTTATAACTATAATTTGGCCTACTATGCTTTATGTGCACACACTATGAACTATTGCATGCTTCTTCAAATCAAAAGATACAATGAACAGACTATTACCGGTATCTCTCTCTTATTAGAACACATCTGCATTATGAAAGAAAATAACTGATAGGAAAGTAATATGCCAATAAATTCTTACCTGTTGATTAACTGATATTGGGACAATTCAATTCTCTTTATTCCCAATTATTTTTTATTCATTGAAATGTGTACTTGGATTAATTATAACTTCTATTCACCTAGAAATCTTTTCTTCAATTATTGATCTAAAAGTTTGGGGGTCGGCTTATATTCAGTACAATATGGTACATGAAATGGCGCAGTGAAGAGTCCAGCTTGTGACTATGTAGACATTTTCAACGAAGCATTTCTTTTGGAATTATTTCAGATTCTAATGGGATTGAAAACCTCGACCAAAAATGAGAAAAATATGTGAGAGAAATTGTGGTCGTGATAGCTCAGAATAATCACTGAAGATTCAGATTAGGCCTATAGAATGATATCAATAGGCATATTAATTTACAGTTTTGAGACAGAACAAAATTGAATTTTGAAAAATCAAAATGTTTAATCTTAAAGTGAAATTGGCGACCACATTCATAAGAATGTGACCTTCAATGACCCAACTCTACTAAAGTGACTTGGATGTGAGGCCTGGATTTGTAACGTAGTCTCTGATCAATGCCAGTTGTTTTTGGCATCGGGACATTACTGCGTACTCTAATAGCCCAAATTGATTACCGTTTACCGGCACAGTGGTAACAGTATTACAAAACTGCATAGAGTCAAGATCTATTATATTTTTTCTACCAATTTTCAAACAACAATTATATCCAATTACTATTTCCATTAGTCAAACCACTAGGCTAGCCTACACAGCATACAGTACAGGTACCTGTACTCTGTTTTTTTTGTTTTTTTCACAGGCCTTTATTTTTTGTTTTTAAAAAGCTCAGTCTATATAGACCTACAAAATTGATACAATTAATCAAAAATATGACATTGATTTCACAATTTATAAATAGGCTCAGGGACTACTTTTAAAAATCATAGAAACTAGCACCCACTTTACCAATTATAAGAACATATCAAAATACTAGAGCTACCAGTAGAATAGTGTCCAGTATGCTAATAAGTCGAAGATGGAAGTGGGATAGCGGCCGGTGGGGCCTACTTACTCTCCATTTAGATGGCGGTAGGACGGCTCACACCAGGTCTAACGGCCGCCCATTCTTCTTCAAAGTCTGGCGCAGATGTCATACATAAACCAGCCTGAAACATTGCGTTATGCAAGACATGTTAGACAAGTGTAGCCAAGACTTATAGATCACAGACCGAACAAAAGCGGCGTACAGGTCGGGAAAAGTAACCAATGGTACTTTTTCTCAAGATTGGTGCTACGGTATACCAAATTAGATAACATCAATTTTTTAGCAAAATCGGTTCAACGGTTATTTCGAAGAAAAAAAAAGCGGATAAAATTGGAAAATCTTGATGACTATCAACAAGAAGGAAAATAATCCAATAACTTTCTTTCTGAAATCGGTAATTTTTACAATAAAAACAACAAAAAGCCTACACACATTCTTTTTAGACCCAATTTTTCACAATAATCGGATGGGAAATAATGGAGAATACGCTTCAAAAGCATAATTTTATTGAATATAAGACTCAACAGATGATGGAAGTAAAAAGATCAACAGGCTATCAACAAACTTGTTGATCTTCATCATTTCACCAGTTCACCTTACTACTTGTAGCAGGTAGAGTTTCTGAACTTTGAAGTAATCCAAGGTTTGTAGAGTGAGCTGACAGAGTAGGCCTATTTTCCTTTTAGATTTTCATACTTCCAAGTTTATCTCACAACGCATATAGGCTAGAGTGTTTTCCTATTATTATTGAAACGCTAGTGAATATAGTTAAGTATATAGTAGTACAGTAGAACCTATTTAGTAAGTATCTCGTTAGTAGGCCTACATTTTTCACCTTGGTAAGTTTTTGTCTGGTCCCCTGAAACACGTTCTAAAGAGGTTCCACTGTAGTTTACAAGTTATCTCGGTGATTTATTTTACATCCTGCCAATCTGTTTTACAGTTATGTTGAGCCATCTTTTTCCACATTTTAGGGGGGGGGGGGGGGTACTGATGATTAGGATTAGTTAGGACAGTAAAAGTTGAAGGTATGCTGTCAGTGGTGAGCAGTGGAACTTGTGAAAAGTAACAAAATAAGGAGAATTTGTATAATTTTCCGGGACACCTGTTACCAACTTATGGCCCGCGAACTGAGAAATGTTTAAAATTGCACTTCTGATGAAAAGGTTGTGCATCACTGCCCTAGTGTAGGCCCTACTGTGGTATTGAACAATTATGATAGTAAATATTGTGATCTAACACACTTCAGAACCATTCAGAATGAACTGTCAAGTGATAAAGTATAGGCCTAGTTAGGCTCTATAAATCAGTTTTTCAACTACTTGGAGATGATACAGATGGTTCTACGTAATGACTTGACTCATCATTGAGATTTATTATATTCTTCTGATGTAAACCCTAGGCCTATGTAGGCCTATATTTGAAGGTAAATAGAACTGCGTATCAACAGATTTAGATCCGAGCAAAATGAAGTTGGAAAAACTCGCCATATTTGACATACAAATCAACAGATTTGTTGTTGATATTGGACATTTCACGACACTGGACATTGGCGGCAAGGTTCAATGCTATTTACTATAGGCCTACCGGTAGGATATTCTTATCTCTAGAAATAGTGATGATCAGTGATCAAATCCAGTGTCCTCTGAAATAAAAAGAAGGCCGTCGCCAGAAGTCACTTTGCCATTACATCAAAACAACTCTTTACTTTCAACAATTATTTCAATCCAAAAGTATTCATTTTTATTCAAGTTGAACCAACTTTGACAAGATTTTGGAACAAAAAACGCCATCATATTTTGGTAGAGTTCTTGAATTCTGATTGAACTATGGGGAATTTTGGTTTGAAACATTTGACAGACAAGAAAAAAAGGTAAATTTGTCCCCTACTCGTTACCGCACATAATTATCCGATGTTAGGACACTTCTAACCCAGACCACTAACCCCAACCAAAACGACACCAACTAATTTTGGTACCGAGTAACACAAAATTACCGAAACCAAAATTACCGATCAGAAACTGTAATTTAACGGTGCAAAGCCTACCATTTCCATTGATTTATGCTATCTAATCAATCACCTAACAATGCTAACCCTAAAACAGATTTGTAGGACAACATGTGATGAATTTATTGTTTCTTCACAAAATACATAGGCCTAACAGATAAGTTATGGGAATGTGGTATGATGTTAACAATCACTACTAATTTTTGTATAAAGTCAATTATAAAAGAGCTTCCAAGTATTGAACCCAGGACCCATGATCTAGTCATGTTTTGTAGCCTCTGGTCAGGCACATTCTAGGCACTATCTTGGATTAAAGGCTAGTCATATATAAACAATCCACGCAAATAATTGAAAGCTTTCAGCCTGGTTTCGCATTGTTTTGCGTATGTTGAACATTATTTCAACATGACAAGCTTGACGCCCACACTTTTGACAGCCCAGGTGACATTGGCGACGCCTTCACACATTTGGCATTAAAAAATTGCCTGAATAGAATCAAAATTATGTTCAATAGAAGACACATTAAACAGACTATTAGAAACTGTAACGAAGACTATGATTTGAGATTACAACGATTATTCATTTATAATACTAACCATTTCATATTTCCAAACACTGAAATATTCCACCATTACCTAGGCCTACTTAGACCGGAACTGGAAATAACAGGTAGCCTGCGAGCTTCAAATTGCATGCCAACCTTGAAATCTTGAAAACTAATATTTTTGATCTTGCTGTACCAACACCATGGCACGAAATAAACCAAGAAATGGTGGGCGTTTAAACGAACAGTAGTAGTTTTATTTTGAAAAATTGAGCCTATTACGTTTGAATCAGAAAATACTATGAAAGTGTGTGTATCAGTGTAGATCACATAGATTCCACTGTTATGGACATATTCTATTCTAAAACCTCTCCTGGCTTTTAATCTCATTGACTCATTGATTAATCCTATATAGGATGATTCAGCAGAGCCCATAATTATCTATGTAAAAATGTCAAGTATAGTTGTGAAGGACAAAAATTGAATTTAAGAAATAAAAATAATGTATTCATTGAAAGAACAACTAATACGTTTCAGGAAAATAGTATATTCATTAAAGGTATGAGGTTAAATAGAAGAATACCATTAGTTATAAGAAATTGCAAATCACAGTGTATCTAGATTTAGAAGAGATTGTTGTAAGATAATAAAACTGGGAGAGTTAGCGTCAAATCTTAAGGGGGGACAACACTGAAAATCCTAAATTCTACGTTTTACACGCGATCGAGTTGATTTTTTTTATTTTGGTCCCACATTACTACCAGATAAATATAAAAAATATAAAGTCACATTTTTTCCACAATTTTTTTTTTTTGAATTGAAATCTTTATTTTTTTTATTTTTTTTTTTTTTATTGGGTTTTAACGACGCACTGTAATGATTACTAAGATCTATTGGCGTCGGATGAATGATTAATGAGATGATGGGATGATGAGATAAAGGTTTTTATGGGTAGTGGGAAGGATAGTGGGAAGGAAGCGGTCGTGGCCTATATTGTAGGAACCATCCCGGCATTAGCCTAGACTACAGAGGGAAACCACGAAAAACCCCTGTAAAGATGGACGGTGGCGGGGATCGAACCAGGTCCGACATGTCCCTTCACCTCCCGGATCACGAAGCTAAAATCTTTATTTTGTCAATGGTCACGGAGAAACTTTTTGGTGAAAAACAGCTCTAGAAAAGTAGTTTTTAAAAATCACATAGTCTTCTCGAGAGTGCAATCGATAAAATTATGTATTGGTGTCACTTTAAATTCTTTTTTGTAGGAATGGCAAATTTATCTATTTCACACTTTTTTTTTCAATTTTTTCAATTTTTTTAATTTTCAAAAATTATTTTAGGCATGATATTCTCAAGATATACTCTTAATAATGCATAACTTTGTTTATCATCTAGTTCATGAAGTATACAAAAAACATTGTGCAATTCCATCCCGTAGAATAGATTTCATTTACTTCTCCCTTCAAAATACGTTGGAAAAAAAGATGACGAGAAAACAGCCATCAAACATTCAACTGTTTTCGGTTCTGAAGCTAATTTGGTTCGACACTATATGATTAAAAATCAAATATAAAATATACTAGTGAATTAATTCACATTATTTCTTCAGTAACCCAAAAAGGAGATATTAAATAAATCGATCATTGAAAAAAAAAAAAAATGGAAATTCCAACAAATGGACATATTTTCAGTGTTGTCCCCCCTTAATGATTGAGAAGATACAAATTTAATTATTTAAATACTAGGAAAACGCGGGACATGCGTTGTGAGATAAGCTAAGAAGTATGGAAATCTAGGATGAAAAATAATTTGTCAGCTCAATCTACATCCACAGACCTTGGATCACTCTGAACGTTTAAAAACCCTACCGGAATCAATTATGTCACGGCCTTCCTGTTTCATTCATCACTCATTTTAATTGTTCTAAATTAATTGGCGACACTTGTTGCTATAGATTTAAGGGGACTTTGAGAGCTATTTTTTTGAACTTGTTTTCTTCTTCCTAGATTGACTATGTAGGCCTATAATGTTGTATCAATTGGATGATGCAAGAGTCAACAAATTATTCAAAGTGGTTCCAATTATATTATTTTTCACATTTTTCTCATTTTTCTCTTTGTAATCCCACTTCTCATATTTCAGTGCTTTTAACTTAGGGACAATATTTTCAAATGCGGTCATGTCAAAATATTTTGTTTTCAATTACTGGAACCTGAATCTCTGAGACTATGAATATAGTCACTCCAAATTTTTACCACATGTAGATATAAGTATGCGGTATGCCATGGACCTACTTGCATAGGGATTCTTTCATTGTGAAATAACATCGAAAGTCAAAATTGTTGTATGCCGAAAAATGTGTTTTTTTTTGGACATTTGTTGTTTATTGTTGGTTCACGATTTTCATTGGACACAAATATTTTGTATGAATCAGGTCAAGATACATTTTTTAAAAGAAATGAAAATACAAGCAATTTTTTTTTTAAATTTTCAGTGCATGTGTACAATGGTATTATGTGCTCACTGTGAGAATTCTCACAGTTTGTGAGAAACGGTGCCGAAATAGTGCATATTCAACATTGTCGGCATAGAGCTTTCAATGACCCCTTAATAGCTTTGATTGATGTGAGATTGCATTTTAAATGTGATTTAGTTCTTCGTCATTTCTCATCCGATTGTTGCAAAAAACACTGAAAATGTGTATAATTTTTTTTTTCATATTCGGTAAAAATTTGAGAGCTTTTGAAGAATTTTTGGTCTGTTTAATTTTTGGTTCAACACTATCTTTGCCACTCGACCTGAAATAAAAAATCAAGAACGAAGCACGTCCGAACGCATCCAAACAGTTGTCGACAAAAGATGGGCGTGGCTGTACCAGTCGGTGTTTGGAGATGCAAACTCGCGGAAAATATAAGCCGCAATCGGTATCTTACCACCTGGTTTGAAAACCTGAATCGCGTAGAAATTTAATAACAAACAATTTCAATGTCGGTCAGTAGAAAAAATATTCCTATCCGTTAACTCATAGTCATAGACAATAATTGAAACAAAACAAAGGAGTAGAATCTGTGCCCCTTGAATTGTGAGCAGGCGTCTTAAATCATACGCTAGCATTGGAGCTGGCAAAACTATACTGGTTATGTCTATTTGACAGGTTAGGTACTGCACCAGGGGGCGCATTCCTGTATAATTGGTTTTATCTAGATAATCCTAGTCTAAGTTAATACCGTGTTAATACCGGTTTTAGAGAGGTTTAACTTCATATTCCTGTACGAGTTTTATAGTAGGTTTAAGGGAAGCGTTGGTTAGTATGTCGGTAAAACAGTTTCTGGATAAATGTTGTTACAAATCAGCTAAAATGTACCTAAATATCATCCAATTTCAACGAAACTTGAACTAAATCAAATCTCAGCCTAGAGCACAATTTTCAATGATATTAAATAGAAAACAAAAAGTTGACCTTTGAGGGATCAAACCCCGTCCGTCTAACTCTGAATGCAGCCGCGCTAACAATGCAACCGATCTGCCAGTGTGAAAATTTACTCTTAGAACAACATAAGTATACAAGCTTCGAAAAGAATTCTGGCAAATGAATTATTAATAATAAAACAGATGGTAAAATTATTTAAATACATTGACATTCCGTTGCCTTCAGTTCTTATTCTAGAAATCGCATTCCCGTAACGATATTCACTATAATAGATATTTAAATTAATATTTGAAATCTTGAAGTGGATCTTAAAACACGCTAAACCCGCTCTTTGGCAGGTTTAAGTTAATCCTGCTTTTCTGGTATTATTTCCGGGTCTATCTTTTTAGGAATACCAAGTTAGTACCAATATCACTAAAACCGGATTAAATCGTACAGGAATGCGCCCCTAGGGTATCAAACACCCTTTAGCAAAATAATGTAGGGAAATTTTGGATGAGCAAAGCAAAAACTCGATTTCACCTCACTAGAAAAAACATTTTTGCTGTTGTTTTCGCTCCACAGGAAATACAAAAGCACACACTTGATGTAACTTGGCATCCAATGTATCATCATCTAACTTGATATTGTATAGTTTTGACTTTTGAAGTAATGAGGCGCAATCAGTTGAACAACTTTTTGGAAAAATCATTTCAACATTTTGAAAATTTTTGTGGGAATAACTCGGAGGAAAAATTAAAAAATATTTTCTCTGATAAATCAAAATTCTCACAAAATGTAAGCACACAAATGATACACATTATTCCAAAGTTCTACGTGGATCGGAGCAGCCGAGTTGAATGTTAACACGATGTAGTGGTACCAACATACTTTATCATAATATAAAGAAGGTGTACCAACTCTCATACTAATAACATGGAAGGTATTCGTGGTTTATTGCGGTCAGTTCAGAGCCAAAGGTCCTGATTGCCTGTCGCGATTTAGAGAATTTTCTTGAGAACTAGATGCAGATAAGAGTGGCTACGGTACCAGTGGCGTGGTTAAGCATTGCTGATTGTGTATAGTTCGATATAAAAGCAAAAGTATGTTGGTATCACTACATCGTGTTTCTGCTATCACAAACTGACTTGAAAAGAGCTGTGAAAATCCTTATACAGAACCGTATCAGATCAGAATAATTACTCCATCTTTTCTTTTCATGGCATTTAGAATTTAAAAAGTAGCACTTTGTGTATCTATCATTTTGAAACATCGTGTTTTGTAGCGTAACAACAGTATGGTATTGGTAAAACCACTAGATAATGTACAATAGGCAAACACCCCAATTGATATTTTTCAGAAAAATATTCTCCACATGCGGGTTAAACCTACACCTCATCTGCCGCCTCCACTTTTATAAATTCCTCAATTAACGTCACCTGATTGAACCTCAATTTAAAAACTGTGGGGAAAAATAGCATCTCTAATACTTCTATTCCGAATATAGCGTCTACATCTCAAATACATTGAAACATAGCAAATTCAGACGTTTGTAGCGCTTTGTCGCCTTTTCAAAAACATGATCAAACAACATTAAATGTATTGAAACAACAAGAAATATTAGGAAAACATGGATTAAAGCACTTTGGGATTTCATTGCTTTCATAGCAATTGCTATTTTTACATGTGTCTAATTACTAGGAAAACGCGGGATACGCATTGTGAGATGAGCTTAGAAGTATGGAAATCCAGAATGAAAAATATTTCCTCAGATCAATCCACATCTACGGACTTTGGATTACTTCAAACGTTCAAAAACCTTACCTGCAACTTGTTGATATTTATAGTGCTGCAACCTGTCGCATAAACACTTTGCAAAACCAATTGATCCCAACCTTCAATAAAATGGATACTTTTATTGCGTTTTCTTTGTTATTTCCTATCCGAATGTTGTGAAAGTCACTGGAAATATCCGTGATTATGCTTTCCATATTCAGTGAAAATTTTGAAGTAGTTGAAAATTGTCTTCATTTAAAGTATTCCCATCCGTGCTATTCTTACGAGGATTTCTCAAACTTTCCGAATTTTTTCCGGAAAAACCTTCGAACCGATTTTTCTGAAAAACAATCCCAACCTATTCTGGTATGACAGAAATATGTAGAAAAATTTTAAAGTCGATAGCTACTTTATCCTGACCTATAGGCCGCGCACAAAATGAATTAAAAAGAACAAAAAAACATAAAAACAAAGCTCTTTTTTTTCGGTATGCGAAATGAAAACCTTCGCTAGCTCATCTAATAACCACCAGTTGTTACCAGACTGTCATGCGGCACTTTACTCGCAGCTTTCATCATTCAGAACAATACACTCCTTCAAGAGTCTAAACAATCTAATTATTCATGGATTTAGGAATCTTTGATTAGCAACAGGATCATCAGCTTTGGATTGGAGTTTTCAACAAAGAAAAGTCTCAAATTGAAAAATAACTAAGTTTATGCAACAATAAATACACAATTTCTGCCATTTCAATCAGATAAACTTTTCTACATCGAAATATTTCAACACAGATAAAATCTGAATATTTTAAACTTACTTAGATGTGGGTATATTTGCATACACCAAAGAAGATTGTCTACCAACCTAATAAACACAAATATCACTGTTATATTCGTAGAAGTGGTATTTCAAGAGTTTAACATTTTTCTAGACAAGGTTTGAAATGAACACAAACTGTATCTCTCGAAACTATTGAATCCTAAAAGTTGCAGTGAGATTATGTAATAACCAAAGTCTTATAGAATTATTTCGTTGTTCGACGACAAATTACGAAAACAATTAAGTAGGGTAATTACACACAGGTAGGGTAATTCAATCACTTCTAAGCCAAAATCGAAATGTATAATTCACAGATCTAGAAACCCGAACCTTTACCGCGTCTACCAGTTGAAATAACGTCCTAGGCCTAGTCTGCTCCAAGAGACTAGGCTTTCATTGGTTATTGTTTACTAAACGACCTAAACACCGTGGTAATTTGTAATATATAATGACACAAGTCACGGTCTCTTGGATTGCAAAGACTGGACATGTAGCCATAGTACTTACCTCTACTAGTAAACAATAACCAATCAGAAGTCCTCGTCTCTTTGAGCTAGCTGGGCCTAGAACGCTATTTCCAGTGACTGTCGCGGTAAGGGTCCTGGTACCTCCTCATTTCCTATTTACGAATATATAGTCGAGTAGATTGATTTGACTTCAATATATTTAATAAAACTACTTTGCTCAATACTACGTGATAAGTTATACTCTCCTATACGCTCATAAATATAATAGATTTAAGATATGATAATAAGTTACGTGATGATTACTTCTCACAGTTACAACGTACAGGAATGAGGTCCCTATACTGTACTGTTCTCATACAGTACAGTGAAACCTCCATCTATCATTTTTGAAGGGACCGGGGGGAAAAATGATGAATGCGGAAAAACAATCAAAGCGGGAAATCATTTAAAACGTTAAAAAACACTGAAAAAACATGAATTTGAACATTATTCCTTCTAATGTAATTGATACTGTGATCACTTATAGTTTTGTCTTCAAGCCATTAAAAATGCTGAAGTGTCATCTTTCCTATCTTTATTTATGATTTATTCTTTATTTAATCAATATCCTGACTCCTGATAACCCCTGATCACTGCTGAATATAAACTAAGAAAACACCATAGCCCTGTAAATACCATATTTACACGCAGCATAGCCCCACCCCATTTTCAAGTCATCAAAAAGTCACATGCGTCTTCGGTCTCATAAAGGTAGGTGAGAGAAAAACGTCACATTTTGAGATATATTTTTGGCTGGGTAGATGTTTTTAGTGTGTGCTACAGCAATAACATAAACGCTATAAAAACTGCCGATCGTCCAATGTTAAAGCATAGGGTGACCCCCAATCGTCGTCAGATTTGATGTACAGACGGTCGTCAATGGTATATGTTTATCATCTGTCTATCATCAATCAACAATGCTCGCCTGGAAGTGTGCTATCGTGATAATTCTTATATCTTGTTATCAATTTTTCTCCGTTTCAAAACGATCATTCGAGGTTTTAAGTGGCGAGGGACCGAAAATAACAAGCGATAGAAGCGGGAAAACAATGAATTCGGGAGAATTTAAGATTGTTTATATGGCGGCTTGGTTGGGACCACACAAAACATACGATCGATCCGGGAACGATAGATCGAGATTTCACTGTATCTCAATCACCGAACAATCTAGTTTATTACACATTCATTCTATAAATATTAATTATTTACATATTACTTTGACCTTGCAGCCCCCAAGGAGTGAGATGTGACGATGAAGCTGTTATTAGATTATAGATCTTCGATGAAATGTTTTCTTCAAAGGGCACATATTTTAGTTAGTTAATGGATTAGCTGAAGAATGGCTTCACCTCAACCCGTGTTTGTGGCTGATATACAGCGAGAGAACCTCAGTCTGAGTCAATCTCTGTCCGAGCTGAACTCTGTCTGAGGTAACCTCAGACTGAGCTAACCTCTCTCCGAGCTAACCTCAGACCAAGTCAACCTCTGTCTGAGCTAAACTCTGTCTGAGCTAACCTCAGACTGAGCTAACCTCAGACCAAGTCAACCTCTGTCTGAGCTAAACTCTGTCTGAGCTAACCTCAGACCGAGTCAATCTATGTCCGAGCTAACCTCAGACCGAGTCAACCTCTGTCTGAGCTAAACTCTGTCTGAGCTAACCTCAGACTGAGCTAAGCTCTGTCCGAGCTAACCTCAGACTGAGCTAACCTCAGACTGAGCTAACCTCTGTCCGAGCTAACCTCAGACTGAGCTAACCTCTGTCCGAGCTAACCTCAGACCGAGTCTACCTCTGTCCGAGCTAAACTCTGTCTGAGCTAACCTCAGACTGAGCTAACCTCTGTCCGAGCTAACCTCAGACCAAGTCAATCTCTGTCCGAGCTAACCTCTGTCTGAGCTTACCTGAGGCCGAGTCAATCTCTGTTCGAGTCAATATCGGGCCGAGTCAACCTCTGTTGGAGTTAACTCGGGCCGAGCTAATACTATACAATTATACATGCAGTTTCTATACATTCTCTTAATATTATCACATGAAATTACTGTATTACAGTTATTTACACTTATTAATCACTTATTATGAACAAATGCGACTACAATTTTGTTTTTACATTATCAATATTTTTTAGTGTTCGTCATTTTTGGCTACAGAGCCTAAAGAATAATGTCTACCTAAAACATTGGAGCGTGGAATACAAAAATATTGCAAGTATCGTTAGCTGTGCCTGAGACATCTATGCGAGTTAAAAACAACAATATTCTGAGTCACTCTAGTTATTGAAAATAGATCGATGCTTACAGGTTTACGGACACAACAGAAGATGGCACAGTTTGAAACGCGTAGGAATGGAGGGGGGATAGGGGAGAAATGCCCCCCCCCCGCTATATGCCTCAACACCCTCACAATAACAAGAGGTCGTCAGAGTACACGCAGAATCACGTAAAATATATTTCTGTTGATTGGAATTTCCCTCAAATTCTGTCTGTACGAGAGCTCCAAGATTTACATCACCTCATGATTCACAATAATGTTTCTCCCCTCGCCCCCCCCCCCCCTCCCTCCCCCCTCCTCCCACTTGAATCAAAGTTACCAATCGTCCCATCGTTCATACAGCGTTGAGAATACTTGTAAAATACTGATTATGGCACTGCGTTACAATGATTCGCTGGGATGTTCAGCATTCGCTGCTGAGACTGACACACGACATATCTTAGTCGCTGCGTTCAGCATTCGCTTCTGAGACTGACGCACGTCATGTCTTAGTCGCTGCGTTCAGCATTCGCTGCTGAGACTGACGCACGTCATGTCTCAGTCCCTGCATTCAGCATTCGCTGCTGAGACTGACGCACGTCATGTCTCAGTCGCTGCGTTCAGCATTCGCTGCTGAGACTGACGCACGTCATGTCTTAGTCGCTGCATTCAGCATTCGCTGCTGAGACTGACGCACGTCATGTCTTAGTCGCTGCGTTCAGCATTCGCTGCTGAGACTGACGCATGTCATGTCTTAGTCGCTGCGTTCAGCATTTGCTGCTGAGACTGACGCACGTCATGTCTTAGTCGCTCGTTCAGCATTCGCTGCTGAGACTGACGCACGTCATGTCTTAGTCGCTGCGTTCAGCATTCGCTGCTGAGACTGACGCACGTCATGTCTCAGTCGCTGCGTTCAGCATTCGCTGCTGAGACTGACGCACGTCATGTCTTGGTCGCTGCATTCAGCATTCGCTGCTGAGACTGACGCACGTCATGTCTTAGTCGCTGCGTTCAGCATTCGCTGCTGAGACTGACGCACATCATGTCTCAGTCGCTGCGTTCAGCATTCGCTGCTGAGACTGACGCACGTCATGTCTTGGTCGCTGCGTTCAGCATTCGCTGCTGAGACTGACGCACGTCATGTCTCAGTCGCTGCGTTCAGCATTCGCTGCTGAGACTGACGCACGTCATGTCTCAGTCGCTGCGTTCAGCATTCGCTGCTGAGACTGACGCACGTCATGTCTCAGTCGCTGCGTTCAGCATTCGCTGCTGAGACTGACGCACGTCATGTCTCAGTCGCTGCGTTCAGCATTCGCTGCTGAGACTGACGCACGTCATGTCTTGGTCGCTGCGTTCAGCATTTGCTGCTGAGACTGACGCACGTCATGTCTCAGTCGCTGCGTTCAGCATTCGCTGCTGAGACTGACGCACGTCATGTCTTGGTCGCTGCGTTCAGCATTTGCTGCTGAGACTGACGCACGTCATGTCTCAGTCGCTGCGTTCAGCATTCGCTGCTGAGACTGACGCACGTCATGTCTTAGTCGCTGCATTCAGCATTCGCTGCTGAGACTGACGCACGTCATGTCTCAGTCGCTGCGTTCAGCATTCGCTGCTGAGACTGACGCACGTCATGTCTTGGCACAGCTTTGAGTCGCTACGGTCGTCGGCCAGCGCCATGATGATGTCGAGCAAGAGCTCGCGGCTCAGCGACCGGATCTTCTGAAGTCGCGCGACCTTGAAACAAAACAAGGGATGAACGACACACCACACAAATAATACAGTAGAATATCTTCTATACGTTTCTCATTAATCAACTAGTTGTCCAGTAGGTTGTGCCATACACAAGGCTGTGACATCAGGGTTTTGTTACTTCTACGCTCCTAATTTCATCATTCTATTCCATATCATTCAATGGATTTATGATAAATTGTATTTACAGTGGAACCTCATTTATACGTTTTTTTAGGGAACTTGACTGAAAGAGTGTATTATCGTCAAAAACTTATAAATGAAACTATTCAACATGTGGAGCATATAGGCTGGATCAAAAAATAAAATTTATAAATGTAATAAATGTATAAACGAGAAACTTATAACTGAGGTTCTACTGTATTATGACTTTTTTTCAGTGTAACATTTTTTTTTTGTATTGTAACATTTCATGTATTGTAATATTTCTCTCTTTCAGTTATTTAGACGAGTCTAATATCCTGGTAAAAATGTATATTTGAATTTTTTGTGATGTAACAGACAAATGTATGAATAAATAAATAAATAGTTGGGATAGTCAGTATTAAAGGCCCATTCACGATTAAACTTGACCGTAAACTTAGGAACTTACAAATTGTTTGTCATACGGTATTTCTCGTTACTGTTCACGACAACATTAAACTTAGTCCTTAACAGTAGCAGTAACGTAGAAGTTTGCAAACTCCAAACTTGGTTTCTTAAGTTTACGTCGAACGTAGAAATTGACCAATCAGCGCTGCTCCAAACCTATGACGCGTTATAGACACATTGATTTTTTAATTCTTTGCCGCCGTCTCAAATACAGCCCACCAATTGTCATTGTCATCTGTATAATTTGAAGCAATAACAAATTCACGGTAGCTCGATCCATTTGATTACAACAATAATTAGCAATGGCATTGAGTAAATAATATGGCAATGGTAATAGGTATAATTATAGGTTAGGTTATGTTGGACTGTCAACAAACAAATCAGCTGTGTATTTCAGTACTATCGATCTTTCATGACGTCATTATCGAAATAAAAAGTCGCAATCCCATTGGCTAAACTTAGAACGTGAAAGTGTGTCGTGAATGAGCTTTTTAAATTGTAAGTTTACAGCCATAAGTTGAAGGAATAAGTTTAAGGTCAAGTTTATTCGTGAATGGGCCTTAATGCTTCAAATTGTTCGAAAGGTCGTAGGACATGGGACGGAGAGTATAGGAAAGAAGGCTGGAATCACACTTGGAAGCTTCCAGCCACAGCCTGTGAAACAAATCACCATTGTTTACCTTGGTGAAGTGATGTACGAGCAAGTTGAGAGCGTACTTCTTCATGTCCTGCGCCTGCATCCGGTCGGCAGCCTCCAGTATCTGCAGCACGTTCTCGAACGTGACGTTCATCTCGAGGTTCTGCTTGCAGAACGCCTGCAGCCGGTTGTTGTTGAAACCGTAGAAGTACGGCGCCGAGAACAGGTACAGCGAGTCTTCGGGCGGCATGTTCACCTCCGCGTAGTAGATGTAGCGGAGGAGCGAGTCGATTGACTGCTTCGACGGAATCATCTCGCCAATCTGCATCTGAGTGACAACGGTGAAATTGAGACGAGTGGAGGAGTGGTTAATACACTGAACCGTCATTCAGGAGACCGGGGATAGATTTCCGCCATGGTCGACCATCCTGACAGTGGTTTTTCGTGGTTTCCCTCTGTCGTTCAGGTCAATACTGGGATGGTTCCTTAACAACAGGCCACGACCGACTCCTTCCCACTATCCAAAACACTTAATAAAATAACCTTTCATCTCATCATCCCATCATCTCATGTACCATTCACCGACGCCAATAGATCGTAGTCATCAGTCGAGTGCATCGTTATACCCACTATAAATTGAGAAAAAGATTGGTAAAGCAGGGTTTCTAGTTCCGATTTTGTTTTTGTCATCCGACACAATATCGGTACGATTTTTGTAATGCCTGTTTCCACTTGGCTGTGCCGTAACGTTTTCGTGACGTCATAGCCACAGCCTTCATGACCTCAACTCACAGGCTTCTTTGAATGTGAGGAATTGAGCTGTCAGATTACAAATTGATGCACTTTTCTCACGTCATGCAATTGTAGTTAAACAAACACGGGTTGTCCTGAACCACCCGAATAAATTATTCTACTTCAAATGGCATAACAATTCTGGATAAAACATCCAACGAGATTCTAAAAGCGTGGCGATATTTGAAATTGCAGTTTCCCGCCATGGTCGATTATCCCGACACACTTATGCTCCTTCCCACTATCCAAAAATAAGTAATAAAATAACTTCTCACCCGATCATCTCATAATCATTCACCGATGCCAATAGATCGTAGTCATCAGTATAGTGCGTTGTTAAACCCTATATGGATAAACGAATGCATGTGCTCGCTTTAGTCAGGAGGAAGTAAATTCCTGTAAATTTTTTTTTGGTTCTAGTGATATAAAAAATTATGTAATAAAAATACAGCAGAAAAACAGTATTAAAGGTATACTGTAGGTATAAGTGGTAGTCATAAAGGGGACTAGATTAGATGTTGGTGAATTCTCTTTCGTGAATAGGACAGGTAGGGACTGGAATGGGCTTAGTAGAAATGTTTTTGAAGGGGATGAAATTAGGTTAAAGTTATTCCGTCAGAGGGTTAGGAAGGCGGTGGAATAGAGTTGGTTAGGGAACTTGCCACCGCGCATTTGCAAGAGTTTAAATAATAATAATGAAGCGCGTACTTGCACAATGTTGTCGGTGGGCATGAAGGAGCGGAACATGGCCTCGAAGTAGCTACAGCGCGCGGCTAGGACGGCCTTGTGTGCCGACAGCGAGATGCCGTCAAGCATGAGCGTGATGTCCGTGAACTCCTTGCCGGCACACAGCAGGAACGTCTCCATGTCCTGTTCCAGAGTCGTTCCTGGAACAACAAACATTGATGATTATTGACTTGCATAACGACCCCACCAACAGCTAGGTTATACGGGGGTACGAATGAGCGGGTGATTATGAAACTATGAAGTTATGATAAGAGAAAGGACGTTTACAAAACCCATGCCTTATGCGGGACTCGAACCCACGTCCAACAGTGACTTCAGTTTCCAAAGAGGTGCCTCAGCTGACTGAGCTACCGAGAGAGTCTTTTTTTTTGCAAATCTTTTCAATTGTATTCAATTTTGATTCAACTGCTGAGCTTAAAACCCGTCCTCATCTCACCTGACCAGTCGTACTGCCATGCCTAGAACCAGCCCGCGCCTAGAACCGGCCTGCGCCTAGAACCTGAGTGCACCTCACCTGAGTGGTCATACGGCTGGTCGGCCTGCGAGCGCGCCTGGGGCAGCTGCCGGCGCCTAAAACCAGCCCGCGCCTAGAATCAGCCCGCGCCTAAAACCTGCCCGCGCCTAGAACCGGCCGCACCTAGAATCAGCCCGCACCTAGAACCGGCCGGTGCCTAGAACCTGCTTGCGCCTAGAACCGGCCCGTGTCTTACCTGAGTGGTCGTAGGGCTGGTCGGCCTGCGAGCGCGCCTGAGGCAGCTGCCTGCGCCTGATGATCTCGACCATGAGCGGCTGCTCCAGCGTCTCGAACTCCTTACTCATGACGATCTGGTTGTAGTTGGTCTCCTTGACGACGAAGCGCAGGCAGAACTCCTTGATGAAGTAGAGCTTGAGCGTGGAAGCGTTGTGCAGGGCCTCGAGCACGTTGCGGTGGCTCACCGTCGCCTCCAGGTACTGCACGCACAGCTGTTCCAGCCGACGCATCTTGAACTGCATACACCAGTCGCATTTGTTGACACTTTATCGCTACTATTACAATCATGGGAGGGAGAATGTGTATGCATGGAGTTGTCAGATGAGCGTAGCGAAGATTTCATTTCACATACCGAAAAAAATGGGCTTGGTTTTTTTTTTTTGTAATGTTGTACGCGGCATAAAAGAATATTAAAAGAATATTCTTTCGGTCAGGAAAGAATACCTACTGACTTGAAACTTTTTCTACATATTTCTGTCATACCAGAATAGGTTGGGATTGTTTTTCAGAAAAATCGGTTAGAGTTTTTCCGGAAAAAATTCGGAAAGTTTGAGAAATCCTCATGAGAATAACACGGATGGAAAATACTTGAATTGTGGAAAATTTTCAAAAACTTCAAAAGTTTTCACTGAATACGGGAAACATAATTACGGATATTTTCAGTGACTTTCACAACAATTGGATGAGAAATAACAAAGAAAACGCAATAAAAGTATACATTTGATTTTTTATTGGATATTGGGAGCAAATGGTTTTGTAAAGTGAATATGCAACAGGTTGCAGCACTATAAATATCAACAAGTTGCAGGTAAGGTTTTTGAACGTTTGAAGTAATCCAAGGTCCGTATATGTAGATTGATCTGACGAAATATTTTTCATTCTAGATTTCCATACTTTTAAGCTCATCTCACAGCGCAAATCCCGCGTTTTCCTAGTATTGATATGGAGGTCCAACTCAGCGACAAGCCATGTACTTCCAGTTACTTGCAAACGGCGGCCATGTTCTTGATTCAACTGCCAGTTGGAGCTACTCCCACGTTGGTAATTCAGCAAGGCCTTCTTTATCATTGCATACTAGCCAAACGCAACATAAGCGTTGTAAGATGAGCGAGATATCTGATTAGGTATAATGGTCGTTAAAGTAGTTCTACCCTTGTTACTTTATCAACTCTGGTATTCTACACACCTTGATGCATATAAATAAGACTTCATTGTTGGGCAAATATCAAATCTAGAAGGCAGTGAATCTCGGCAACCTAAATCTGATAACCAATTTCTATAATATATTTGGTGAATAAAATCAGTAAATTTAATTATTTTCTTCAAAACGGCTGGTTCGAATTGAATACAAAATAGTGGTAATGTGTATCATTCATATATACACATTCACAGAAAATTCCATTCCATTTGGAAAGATTTTATTTTTCAGATTTTATGCTCAGCCTAATCTTATGAGGTTTTTAGAAATTTTGAGATGATATTTCTCAAAATTGGTCCAACCGATTCATTCTAAAAACTATATAGTTCCAAGTTGGATAAGTTTGCATGTACAAAAAAAGTTTCATGATGATCAGTCAACCCCTGCGACCTGTGCAGTGCCCACAAAAAAAAAAAACATACAGAAAAAAAAGCACACAGACAAAGCCCTATAAGAGTGGGATGGAGACTTAGCTACGCTCATCTAATGATATAGAAGGCCTTGATTTCATTTACTGAATATAAAACAAATGTCTGTAGGTCCACACCTGACAACAATCAGTTTGAACAGTGAACATGGCCGCCGTTACCCACTATTTAAACTGATCAAGTGGGTTGAGCTTTTAACACGGAGTTATACCTCCAGTACAATACAATTTTTTTTTTGTATTTCATGGGTTCCACAAGTGTCTCTATGACTCTAATCGTGAAGAGGTGGGATGGGATAGTGGGAAGGAAGCGATCGTGGCGTATATTGTGGAAACCATCCCGGCATTAGCCTAGATTACAGAGGGAAACCACGAAAAATCCCTGTAAAGATGGGCGGTGGCTGGGATCGAACCAGTACCGATATGCCCCTTCACCTCCCGGATCACACGAAGCAAGTACGTTAACCACTCAGCTACATGTGCCGGTGCGGTAACTCCATGGTGTATGTTCATAGCGTAAGTACCTGTGTTTGTGCATACTTGTGTTTGTGCATACCTGTGTTTGTGCGTACCTGTGTCCGTGCATGCGTACGTGCGCCTCATAAAATGCCTGGTAGGGCGGGGGCTTGTGGTACTCTGAACGGGCGGTAGTGTCGGATAGGGGGAAGCGAGGAGGTGGGGAAACCGTTGAGCGGGGGCTGCAGTTCAGCCGCGCGAGGGTTTCGGCTCGGGTTAATTCCCATTTACGTATTGATAATCATGGCACGTCGTATACGACAGGCGCAACCTGCTAGTTATATTTATTTTCAGTATTGATTTTTATAACATATTTCCTGACTATATTTTATGTATTGACTCCTTAAATTCTTTTCAAAATTGAATTGGAGAAGTTCTAATCTCAAACTGTTTTTATTGAGTGGATTCGAGTTAGTTGACAAATACAAGTGTGGGGAATGAATGTGTGAATGTGTTATATGCAGGGGGCCTAACGCTCACATACAAATTTAATTTTAGTCTATATTATGTTAATGTTCATGTTTATATTTGACAAGCCATATATTTTATCAAGAGCTATAGAATGTTAAAATCAGGGTTGCCAATCGATATCGAATATTTCGATCAATCTTTGATATTATTCGAATCGAAACCAATCATTCGATTTTCGATTACTTTGATATCGAAACTGAATTCGATATTGAATAATCGAACAGCAGGCTGCCAGTCGTGCATGTCCGAAGAGCATATACTGGAATAAAGAGTAGGGGGCCGACTCAGTCGTGTGACGTGGGCTTGGGGGTACTTTTCAATGGAGGGTTGTAAAAGCGGTCAGGGATTCAGGTAAGGTTTGACACGAAAGCCCATGTCACACAACCAAGTACAATAAACCTTCGTTAATCCAAACTCGGTTAGTTTGAAATTTGACATATTTCGAACTTCAAGTCAGTCCCCGGCTGAAGGTATAGGCATTTTAATGTTAATTAATATGGTTAATTCGTAATTTTCCAACTTATATTTCGACCCTACAATTGCTTAGCACTGTTTTCGAACTGGCTAATTCGAAATAGTTGAGTGAATTCCTTGAATTGATAATTATTTTACCAATTTCCATACTTTTTATTTGACGTGTAACGATGAGCCGAAGCCAGCTGAGATTTTCGCTGCCTTGAGTGCGTCATTCGAGTGCGCTCTGTCCGTGACGAGCTCGGAACACTCGTTTACCAGTCAGACTCGGGACGGCCGAGCGCCAATCGAAGCGGGCTCTAATACAATTGTGCGTTGTCTTCTAGCCAAGTACACACGTTTGGCATACCGTAGCTTTCTCTCGCGTGCAATACACAATTGCGTCAATTCTAACCGCAAAGTGTGATGATTTCCGTGGAAAAAAACGTTTTTTGGTTAATCCAAATTTTTCTGAATGGAAATCAATATCATTTTTTTTTGGTTCCTTGCATTTCGGATAAACGAGGGTTTACTGTATTCTTTATCCTGGTATATATGCTCTTCATGTGCCCGTGTTTGTTTTGAACGGTTGCGTTACCTGCACGGCGAGCCTGTAGACGTCCATCATGAGCAGAACGATGCGATTGCAGACGGGATTGTCGATCTTCTTGGTGGGGTCGATGCGGTCCGTGTAGATGAAGTTGAGGACCATCTCGAAGGCCTCGGGCACAGCGTCTCTCAGCGTTACTTCCAGCAGCGGCAGATCCTTCTCTTTCACGCACGCGCCGTCGTCGCTGTACACCTGGAACAACAAGCTACCAGTCAGCCCGGGACATTGTTAAATGAGCGTAGCGAAGACGCCATCCCACTCTTTTACAGCTTTTTCTGTTTGTTTTTTTGTTTGTTTGTTTGTTTGTAAGCACTACACAGGTCGCATGGGTCGACTGATCAACATGAAACTATTTTTGTACGGGCAAACTTTTACAACTTAGAACTGTATAGATTTGGAATGAATCGGTTGGATAGATTTTGAGAAATATCATGTCAAAGTTTTTAAAAACCCCATAACATTAGGCTGGGTAAGAAAATTTGAAAAAATGAGAATCTCTCCGAAAAAAATAAAATTTTCTCCGAGTGTTCAAACATGAATGATACACATAACCACCATTTTGTAAGCAATTCGAATCAGCCGTTTCGAAAAAAATAATTCAAATGACTGTTTTTATTCATCAAATACCGGTATATGGAAATGAGCCAAGATTCACTGCTTACTAGATTCGATATTTGCCCAAGAATTAACTATTCTTTAAATTTGTCAAGGTGTGTAGAATACCAGAGAAGATAAAGTAGCAATTAAATGAAGGACAAAGTGTGTAGAACACCAGAGTCGATACAGTAGCAAATGTAGGACTCTTATTATACCTTATTCAGATATCTCGCTCATCTTACAACGCATATTTCGCATTTGCCTAGTAAAAATATGCCATTACAGTAAACCCTCGTTAATCCAAACTCGGTTAATCCAAAATGTGACATATTTCGAACTTGGTCAGTCCCCAGCTGAAGGTATAGGCATTTCAATGTTGATGAACATGGTTAATCCGAATTCCAGCTAATCCGTAATTCGAACTAATATTTCGACCCCTCAATTGCTTTAGCACTGTTTTCGGATTGGATAATCCGAAATAGTTCGAGTGAATTCCTTGAATTGATAATCATTTTCCCAAATTCCATCCTCTTTATTTGACGCTTAACAATAGGCCGAAGCAAGCTCAGCTGTTCGCTGCCACTGAGTGCGTCATTTGACTCCGAGTGCGCTCGCTGCTCTGTCTGTCCTTGACGAGCGGTAAGCTCGGAACACGCAATCATACTCGGAACGGCCGAGCGCCAATGGAAGCTGGCCATCCAACGTTCGTTTGTTGTCGAAGATGGCCGAATACACACGATAAGTGAAGAGGTTCCTCGCGCAAGCTCTCTCGCTCACAATACGAAACTGCTTCAATTCTAAGCGGAAAGTGTGATGATTTTCGTGGAAAAGGCCTTTTTTGGTTAATCCGTATTTTTATAAATCGAAATCACTTTTTGGGGCTCCCTTGAATTTCGGATCAACGAGGGTTAACTGTATCTCTTTCATGTTATCGCATTTTTAGACACAAGTATGCATCTCTTTTCCAGTAATTCGTCGTACGCTTAATTTTTTCAAAACTCGGTTATACTTGCATATTTCTTCTGTGACAAAACTTGTAAATTTATGCTGTAACTTTCCTTGTCTTACGTAGGACAATAGCTACCTACGATGGATAGGCCTACGTAACAGCTGAGCTCAACGTGGTTCTTGATCAATGAAACTGATTTCATAAGCCACAAAGATCCACCAACAGAAGCCCCAAAGATTGACTACTCGGGCCATCAGCTAATTTGTGGGTGATCTAGGCAACGATGTAAGATAGCCATCAACGTTATTCAGTAATTCTTTGTAGATCATCTCTCACACAAATCTCTCACAGAAATGCAACTAGGATCCAATAACTACATGATTCGAACTTTACCTATCATTCAAAACCTAAATTATTCATGCCCTGCTAATTATTGCCCAATTCGACATCCGTCTTGATTGTACATCGACTATTGGCCATCAGAGAGCCCTGTAGAGACTGTAGCTATCTTATGTGGGGGATCTAGGTAGTGTCGATGGCGTGTCTAGGTAGTGTCGATGGCGTGTCTAGGTAGTGTCGATGGCGTGTCTAGGTAGTGTCGATGGCGTGTCTAGGTAGTGTCGATGGCGTGTCTAGGTAGTGTCGATGGCGTGTCTAGGTAGTGTCGATGGCGTGTCGAGGTAGTGTCGATGGCGTGTCTAGGTAGTGTCGATGGCGTGTCTAGGTAGTGTCGATGGCGTGTCTAGGTAGTGTCGATGGCGTGTCGAGGTAGTGTCGATGGCGTGTCTAGGTAGTGTCGATGGCGTGTCTAGGTAGTGTCGATGGCGTGTCTAGGTAGTGTCGATGGCGTGTCTAGGTAGTGTCGATGGCGTGTCGAGGTAGTGTCGATGGCGTGTCTAGGTAGTGTCGATGGCGTGTCGAGGTAGTGTCGATGGCGTGTCGAGGTGGCGTTGAAAAGTTTCTTAGCACCTGAGTTGATCGTCAGCTGGGAGTCTATGGGAGAAGTCCAAGTTGCGTATCCATCGTAGATAATCATAATCCTCGGTCTCACTTATGTTTTCTGTGTGTAGTAAGAGAGTTATTAATATTTGTTATTACGACAGTCAAGCCCTGATAAGGCCTTGCGGATAAGCAATGTAAATTTTTTTCATCAGAAATTTTTAACAACAGTCGTTTTCTCAATCAAAAAAATGTTCAATAGGTAGTGACATGTAAAAATGAAATAGCAATTGCTATAAAAGCGATAGAATAAAAAAGTGCTTTTCCACATGTTTTTCTGATGTTTCTCATCTTTCAATGCGTTTGATGTTGTTCCATCATGTTTTTGAAAAGACGTCTGAATCACCGGCACAGGTAGCCGAGTGGTTAACGCACTTGCTCCATGTGACCCGGGAGGTAGTGGGCATGTCGGACCCGGTTCGATCCTCGCTACCGTCCATCTTTACAGGGTTTTTTCGTGGTTTCCCTCTGTAGTCTAGGCTAATGCCGGGATGGTTCCCACAATATAGGCCACGACCGCTTCCTTCCCACTATCCTTCCCATTACCGATAAAACCTTCATCTCATCATCCCATCATCTCATTAATCATCCATCCGACACCAATAGATCTTGGTCATCATTACACTGCGACCTTAAACCCAATAGGCCTATATACAAAAAAAAAAAAGTCTGAATCCGCTACGTTTCAATGTACAGTGAAACCTCTATGCATTGTTTTTCAAGGGAACAGAAAAATGAAACCATCCATGCAGGAAAAATTAACATCGATTATATGAGAGTGGGCCAGTGGGGTGAGAAAAAATGAATGATACAAGCAGGAAAACGATGGATCCGGGAACGATGTATAGAGGTTTCACTGTATTGGCGATATACGCACTATCATCAGAATATAAGCGCTATTTTTCCCAAAATCATTTTAATTGAGAAATATCGGATGAAGTTGGTTGGGGAATTTAAAGAAAAAAGTGCAATTGCAAATGCAGGTGCCAGATGAGGCAGTTAAGCCCAGTGGTAGACACTATTTTTCTCAAAACTATCTATTGGGGTGTTCTTCTTGTATGCTATTTATACATTATATAATGGTTTTACCGAACCATACTTTCGATACGCTAACAACGTTGTTGCGCTACAAAACACAATATTTCAAAATGAAAGATGCGCCAAGTGCTACTTTTCAAATTCTGAATGCAGTGGAACCTCTTTAGTACGTTTTTCAGGGAACCAGACAGAAAAAACTTACTAAAGAAACTATTCAGCATGTAGGAGACATGATGGGATGATGGGATGACACATAGGAGGATTTTTCCTGGATGGGATCAAAAAATAAAACTTACCAAGGTGAAAAATGTACTAAAGAGAGACTTACTAAAGAGGTTCTACTGGTGCTATTAAGACAAAAAATAACCGCTATGTTTACATCATATTCTCTTTCACTATAAATGTCTTTTTTAGAATATTCAGCTACGTTTAGCTATTTCGTGAAAATTTGCACGATTTTGAAGATATTGAGCTGGATTGTATAAATTATTATTTTTGAGATGTTTGTTCAAATGTAAAATTAACTGGAGTAACCAAATGTCAAGTTGAAAAGTATCGTTAGCTCTTTCCTTGAATACCTATCAACAGCAAGTGGTATTCGGACAACTTGCTGCCTCAGACTGAGAAGTCGGAAAGAATGTGTTATTCCCGTTGATAATCCCGTCGTTGTTGATCCAGAGTTGGCAGCTCCTGTTCCCAGTAGCCTACCGGTAGTTTGCTACAAAATGCTATATTTCACATAAATATAGGCTACCATCCTGGAAATGAATACTATATTCCCACAAGTCTAGCTATGTGTACATGTCTGTAACGCTGGGTATAACCGAGGTCTCACCCGCTCCAGGTACTGATCCCGGTTCTCCTTGGCCTGGCGGATGCGGTTGCGCAGGAAGGCCGAGCGAGCCGCCACGACTGCAAGATGGCCGACAAGTTTCACCTCGTCCGGCCCGACGACAAACTCGACGTCGCAGAACTGCTTGCTTTCCAGCAGCTTGCCAAAGTCCTCGTGTAGCGTGCACTTCGGGTAGCACGAGAACTGGAACAACGGGAACACGCTCGCCAACACGTTCCGACACCTGGGGCACGATGTAGTGATACCAACATACCTCAAGAAGGTGTACCGACTCGCGTCTTCAAAATGAAATATTTCTGGGGTCAGAATCTGAGTCCAGGGTCCCGCTTGCCTGTAGCGCAACTATCGCTTTTATATATTTTTTTTTTTTTTTATTGTCACAAATTAAATCATACAATAAAGTAATACAGTTTGAACTCTCGTCCACTAAGCCATAAATGGCTTATCTGTGGTTTAAACGATGAAAAACAAAACACTAAAATACACTGTGATTTACTATGCTAATATTTAATAAACTCATATTAAAACATAATTCACTTCGATAGGTTAAATAATAATGAGCATGAAAACGAAAATAAGGCAACCAATTGGAAAATAATTCTAGAATTTCCATATTGTATCAACATATGCTGTGATTGACCCTAACAAAAAATTAAAATTAATGACAAAAAATATACGGTACCATAAGTAATTAACGTAGACACTAAATTATGTGAAATTAACTGAATTTATGATGAAAGCTTTAATTTCTTTTTTAATTTGAGCATATCTATTCATTTTTCTTAACTCCACAGGTATGTCATTGAATATTGAAGGTATTGCATATTCCAATCTTCTTTTACCATTTTTGTTATTGAAAAGAGGTAATCGGAATAATTCAAGTTTTTGGAGCCTGGTATTAAATGGAGTGTCAACTGGTGTTTTATATAAGTCAGAAAAATAATATTTAAGGATGAATCTATACTTGAACAAGTAAATAACTGGTAACACATTTAAACACTGAAAAATTCCAACTGTATCTTGATGGAGAGATCCTAATTTATGAGGAGGTACAATACTTTTAACAATTCTAGTTTGAACGAATTCTATCAATTTCATATGTGAATCTGATGCGTTACCCCAGGCTAAGATTCCATAATTAATTATTGACTCAACTAGAGCAAAATACACAGTTCTGAGCAAAGTGAAAGGAATTATATGTTTAAGCATGTGAATTTTGTATGCACAGGACCTTAACCGGCTACAAATATTATCAATGTGTGGTCGCCATGAAAATGATCTATCAATTTCAAGGCCAAGATAAACATACTCGTGTACAATTTCAATATTAGAATTGCAACCTAAACAAGGATTACCACAACTTGTAATGTGCAAGCAATCATAAGTGTGATATAAAATTTGAAAGGGTGTATTTCTATCTTTATTTTCTTTTATATCAAACTATATAAAACAATAATGCTATACAATGCCACCGGTACAGTATAGCCACTCTTAACTACATCTAGTTCACGAGAATCCGCTAAATCGCGACAGGCAATCAGGACCTTTGGCTCTGGACTGACCGCAAGAAACCACAAATACAGTCCATGTTATTAGTATGGGAGTCGGTAGGGCCTACACCTTCTTTATATTACGATAAAGTATGTTGATATCACGACATTGTGTCGTAACTGTTGTAACTTGTCGTAACTGTTGTAACTTGTCGTAACTGTTGTAACTTGTCGTAACTGTACGAATGAGCAGGTGATTACGAAACTATGAAGTGATGATAAGTGACGCTCACAAAAACCCATGCCTTATGCAGGACTCGAACCCACAGAAAAAAATATATATATGAATATATATTATATGGATACAGAAGATATATTAATAGGAGGATGAAACAAGACTTTATAGTCCCACTCACCTGAAACCTGTACATCTCGCCTGAGCGCACGTTGTTGTCGACGGTGCCGCCGAAGATGTACATGCCGTCCCCGATGACGGCGGCCGCGTGGAACAGGCGGCCGGACGGGACGTGGCTCTCGCACGCGGGCGGGACCACCGCCCAGGTCTGCGTGTCAAGGTCGTAGCAGTGGAGGTCGTTGGGCAGCGTGCTGTCGGCCGCCCCACCGAACACGTACAGGTGCCGGTCGAACGCAACCATCGTGTGGCCGTAGCGGCGGGCGGGAGGGGGCGGGGCTCCGCGCAGGATGTGCTCCGTCGAGATGCGGGTCCAGCTGACGACGGGGGAACGACAAGCTCACGGTATTTCCCTGTGTACTACTTATCATACGATCTTTTCATACGTTTGTGACGTCATATCATGACTTGATTCTCACCATTGATCTGTCTCATTACGTTATGACAGAAAACGCCCTTGCAAAAATTCTTACTCCATTTGACATGGGAGAGAAAAAAACGTGATAAGTCGATACTTTTCGACCGGGCCTAGCAAAAATCTCTCTTATGGAGAATAACATGTAACGCTTTTTTGAGCTAGGAACGTAGAAGAACTAAGATAGGTAGAGAAAAAGTGTTCCTACAAAATATCTGCGCTCGAATGTCATCTTTCGTTTGATGTGTATAACATAGCTACTTATTACCACCATATAATTTCAATTGATTAATTTGCATGGCATGTGGCTTTATTGTTGCATTTTTGATTGTACTAAGCCACCAATAACCTTGAACTGTCAACACTGCCACCAAACGTATTTCTACTATGACAAAGTGAGGGCAGGTGTTTGAAGGGGGGAAGAGGACATTGGTTCATTTACAATGATTGTCAGAAACTTGAACGACAGACACTGAACCAAATAAAATCATATTTGGTGAATATTGGAAGTTCTCACACAACCTATTTTTTCAAAATGTTTTTTGTAGGCTAAATATTTAGAATAGTTATTTACTTTTAAAGGGCGTTTTCTGTCACAGACCAATGGTAAAAATTAAGATTTGCATCTTACTGCCTCTTTAACATGGAAGAAGTTATACTTCCAGTAAGACAGTACTATATACAACTTCATGATCTGTGCATCTGTCTGTCTGTCTATCTGTGCGTCTGTTGTCCAGTAACGTTTCTTGCGCGCGCACGCTGTCACGGGTTGGCAAAAGGCCTCTGCAAACATACTCCCCCCACCTCACCCATTGCCCCTCCTCCCACCGATTGGCTGACAGGTGACATACCAGACGCGCTATTATTAGAGGCTACAATTGCGCGTCTTGTGTTTATTCATCGTTCACTGTTCACAGCGGAGGACTAATATTTCGACCCTTCAATAATGCTTTAGCACTGTTAACGGATTGTGAAATTGGAAATCGTTCGAGTAAATTCCTTGAATTGATCATTATTTTCCCAATTTCCTCCCTTTTTATTTGACGCGTAACAATATTATTATTATTATTTAACTCTTGCAAATGCACATAAATGCACGGTGGCAAGTTCCCTAAGTACCCCTATCCCACCATCTCCTTAACCCTCTGACGGAATAACTTTAACCTGATTTCATCCCCTATAGGCCGAAGCCAGCTGAGATGTTCGCTGCCTTGAGTGCGTCATCCGACTCCGAGTGCGTTCGCCGCTCTGTCCGTGACAAGCGGTAAGCTCGGAACACTTGTTTGTCAGTCAGACTCGGGACAGCCGAGCGCCAATGGAAGCGGGCTCTATAACGATTGTGCGTTGTCGACTAGCCGAGTACACACGTGTGGCATTGCTTTCTTTCGCGCGCAATACAAAATTGCTTCAATTCCAACCGGGAAGTGTGATGATTTTCGTGGGAAATGACCTTCTTGATTAATCCGAATTTTCATGAATCAAAATCCTTTTTTTGGGTCCCTTGCATTCAGGTTAACAAGGGAACGTTCGAAGCAATCCGTGGTCCGTATATGTGGATTAAGCTGACAATATTTTTCATTCTAGATTTCCAAGCTCAATCCACAACTATGGACCTTATTACTTCAAATGTTCAAAAACCTTACCTGCAACTTGTTGATATTTATAGTGCTGCAACCTGTTGCATATACACTTTGCAAAACCAATTGCTCCCAATACTCAATAGAAAGTATACTTTATACTGCATTTTCTCTGTTATTTCCCACCTGCGATTGTTGTGAAAGTCTGGGACTCACCACTTGTCCTTGAAGTGGTACTGGAACAGGCTGTTTGTGATCTTGGCCCCGCTCTGGCCGCTGAACACGAACATGGAGTCGCGCGCCACGGCCACGGGGAAGTTGCAGCAGGTCGGGGGGGAGTCACCCGACTGGGTCACCTCGTCCCACGACCGAGAGTCTCCCTGTAAGCCACACACACACACGTAACAGTGGCTGTTACGCTGCATTCCAGCAAAACCTCATCTGTTCGAAAGACTGAATGTTCTTTAAACCAAATGGAGTCAATTTAGCAAAATATCAGTTTTTGATGATGATTATTGCTTGCTCAACGACCCCACCAACAGCTAGGTCATACGGGGGTACGAATGAACAGGTGATTATGAAGTGATGATGAGTGAAAGGATGTTTACACAAACCCATGCCTTATGCGGGACTCGAACCCACGCCCAACGGTGACTTCAGTTTCTGACGCGGTACCTCAGCTGACCGAGCTACCGAGGGTGGCTAATATATCAGTTTTTTGTGACTTCAAAAATCCTATCGAACTGGAATTTCCAATTTATGTTGGTCGTTAGTCACTACAATAACAGCTCTAATTGGCTTCAGAGACCGACGCAGATTTTAGCAGCCATGTCACTGATTGCAGGAATCATACAGACCGAAAGGCAGGACGTTCTGCAAAGTTCAAAAAATAGTTCCGATAATCGAAAATATTGTATAAATATAAATATTTAAACACATAAATATTCAATATAAATACAGTCGGACCCGCATATAACGAATTTCAAGGGGAATGAAAATCTGTTCGTAAAAACAGAATTTCGTTATAGAGATTTATTGCTTTTTTTCATAACAGCACTTGAATTTTAGAGATTTATAAAGATAGGACTACATTTACGACTTAGGCCCTAGTATAGTACTGTATTAGGTGACATATTATCATCGCATTGTATCATCACTTAGTATGTTTGTAGAAAGTAATAGAAAACAACAATGTCCTTTCATAAAGAACTTATCATCTGCTATCACATGACACCACAACTCCACACTTATCGTGTTTTATTTCCTAGGTTACAGGACACTATCACGAATGGGGATGAAGGAATGTAAACAAAAAATAGATAAACAAAGTCATTGAAGATGTCACCATCACGTTATTATTTAGCGCGCGTTGAGCGAATGTTTGTTTATGGGCCGTTCCACTGTGCTTGGGCCGGGTAGGGAGGGGGGTGCAGCAAGAGTTATGACCACGTGCTGTACGCGTCACCAGCTGCTACGATGTACAGTCCGTTCAAAATAAATGTAACCTGAAAATAAATTCACGCAAAATGCTCCGATTTTCGAACATTTTGTTGGAAATAGCTGAAAATAATGAGCAAAATATGCTGAAAAGTGACAAAAAATTCGTAATAACCGAATTTTGAAATATAAATCACTTCGTTATAGGTCTTTATTTAACATTGTAAGGATAGGAGATTTGAAGGGGAATGGTAATTAATTCGTAAAAACCGAAATTTCGTTAAAACCGAGTTCGTTATATGTGGGTTCGACTGTATTTATATAAGCCTATAATACAGTGAAACCTCTATCCATCGTTTTTCAAGGGACCAGGAAGATGAAATCATCCATCCAGGAAAAAAATTCAACATTGATTATATGGGAGTGGGAGAAGAAGAAATGAATGATACTAGCAGGAAAAAGATAGATCCGGGAACGATGCATAGAGGTTTCACTGTATTGTAAATATTTGGAGATGTAGTAATTTAGCATGAATGAAATAAACTATCAAATCCAATGATGATGATTATTGTTTGCTTAACGACCCCATCAACAGCTAGGTTATACGGGGGTACGAGTGAGCGGATGATAATGGAATTATGAAGTGATGATAAGTAAAATGACGTTTACAAAAACCCATGCCTTATGCGGGACTCGAACCCACGCCCAACGATAACTTAAGTTTCTGAAGCGGTGCCTCAGCTGACCGAGCTACCGAGGGTCCAAATATTTAACAAGGGAACCGTAAAGGTTACGTTATGGGTTTCTTCATGTTTCATGGTATTTCGATTCATTTAACCTCATATCTTATCTCACTGTTTGTCATTATAAATGTATTTTTCACAGTACGTAGCTACGTTTAGCTATTTCGTGGAAATTTGCACGATTTTGAAGATATTGAGCTGGATCGTATGAAATATACAATTTTTTTGAAGTGTGTTCAGAATTCAGATATAGGGCTAGAATTAACAGGAGAAACCAAACGACGAGTTGAAAAGTATCGTTAGCTCTTTCCTTGAATACCTATCAACAGCAAGTGGCATTCGGACAACTTGCCGCCTCAGACTGAAAAGTCGGAAAGAGTGTGTAATCTTCCGTTGATAATCCCGCAATTGTTGATCTAGAGTTGGCAGCTCCCGTTTTTATCAGTTTACTTCAATTTTTTTTTAAATAACATTGAAACTTGATACAGAATCATTGTTTCCAAATTAAGAGGCCTCTTTACATCTTGCCTACCAGCTTGATTGCAGACGTTCGGGGCACAAGTTGGCAACGGAAAACCAATCACCGTATCAACTTACAGTTTTCGGTTAGATGACCACTAGTATTTAATACGTGCTCGTACGAAGAGCTTCAGTTCGTGGTATGTTTTCAACCCTTTCATAATAATTGTCAAAAATCAACATATTTCTACCTATTTTTCATTGTTTTTACGATTTTTTCAGAGTGATTCAATAGAAAATTATGATTTTTAGTGAACGTAGATGCACAGATATACTCATTGTTGTTTTATTGGGGAAAGAATTAGACTGATTGGCCGTACCGTTTACCCACCATGTGTTGGGAGCTAAAAGCCTGTATTGACGCTTTTTGTCCTGTTTTGTTCGTTCCCTGCAGGTTTTACTCATGGGTTGTGAGATGTAAAGTAGCCTCTCAAGGCTGTGGATGAAAGATAGGATCTTTTCGTTTTCTGTTTCAAAATGCTATATTTCACATAAATAAGGCTACCAAACCTGGAAATATATGCTATATTTCACATAAATAAGGCTACCAAACCTGGAAATAAATGCTAGTATATTCATAGAACTCTATAAATATTGTATTGTATACAATTTTGTACAAATTGAATTGATTATCATATTGTTTGAAACTATATCGATTGTAATTGATGTGTTATTGTTGACGACTCACCAAGAGCGATATCGTCCACATGTCGTTGAGCCTGGCGTTGCCGTCGTAGCCGGCGAATATCCACAGCTTGCCATCGTAGACCGCGCAGCCGTGAGCGGACCGCGGCACGGGCGTGCGACCCACGAACTTCCACTCGATCCACTGGCCCGTCTGGAACTTGTACTCGAACAAGTCGTTCTTGTTGGTCAGGTTCGAGTTCGAGTGGATGTCGCCCGTGTAGCCGCCAAACACGAACATTGACGTGTCGTGAACCTGTCAACATGTCAACGTGGCAGTTAACCACACGCGTCCACGCGCCGTCGACATGTTTTATATCCACTAAATACTAAAACCAATCAATGGTGTTGGCTTCACAACTAACTATTTCTCTCTTTTGCTTAAAACTTTTTGTGAATACAGTGAAACCTCTATAGATGCATTGTTCCTGGATCCATCGTTTACCTGCTTATATCATTACCCCACGATAATATAACCAATGCTAAATTTTCCTGCATGGATCGTTTTCCTGCATGGATGGTTTTATTTTCCTGGTCCCTTGAAAAACGATCAATAGAGGTTTCACTGTACAGTAGAACCTTTTTAGTAAGTTTCTCTGAAGTACATTTTTCACATTAGTTGGTTTTATTTTCTGATCCCATCCATATGCTCCCACTTGTTGAATAGTTTCTTTAGTAAGTCTTTCACTTTGGTATGTTTTTCTTGTCTGGTCCCCTGAATAACGTACTAAAGATTTTCCATCTGTCATGTTTTATCATTCTGTCTTTTTCAATCTATTCTTTTATCTACTCATTTTTATATCTAGTTGTTAGTTTTTATACTTCCTATATTTATGCCATGTACAAATCTTTGGATTCAATAAAATAAAAAAAAAAAGAGGTTCCACTGTATAAGTTTGGTGATGATAAGTCCTATTGACTGTTTTTACGATTGATTGTCCTATTGTCTTTTATTGACTTTTCAAAATTTATTTATATTGGATTTAACAACGCACTTTACTGATGACTAAGATCTATTGGCGTCTGTGAATGATATATAGGCCTATTTGAAATGAGGGGATGGTGAGATGAAAGGTTATTTTATCAGGTGTTTTGGATGGTGGGAAGTGTCGGTCGTGGCCTATTTTTAAGGAACCATCTCGGTATTGACCTGAATGACAGAGGGAAACCACAAAAAATATGTCAGGGTGGTCGACCATGGCGGGAATCAAACCCCGATCTCCACAATGACGGTTCAGTGTGCTAGCCACTCGACCACTCGACTCAGTACTATTTTAATCATGTTCATCAAGTCGATGGCATGGTTGTAAAAAGAGTTCTCACCACGGCAGAGTGATGGTATCTCGGAGCCGGAGGTGTTCCCGTGGCGAAGGCGCGACCCCACGACTTCTCTTTGACGTCGAACCGCAGGAGGTCGTTCAGCATGCTCTTACCGTTGTCCCCGCCAAACACGTAGATCGCGTCTTTGTATGCGACCACGGTGTGCTTGCTGCGTCTGAAATCACAATTACACCTCCGCTTCAAGGTACGTTTACTCTCGATCTTTGTGCTACAAGCAACATGCTTCGAGCAACCGGCAACATACGCTCAGCGCACGAATACGTTTACTGTTGAGTGCCGTGACAACGCCATAGCGAGACTTCAAATTGTGGTTATTGTTACCACGAACAAATATTAAACTGACACCACATGTATCCAATCAATCTATGAGGTTCTTAATACTGTTGGACCAATAATTACCCAAATAAGAGTGTCAAAAACTGATATAATATCTCATGCATGAATATCAGTCGAAAAGTTGGTTCTGACAGTTCAAAATACAAAAGCGGCCCGAGGGTTGGCAAAAACCCGGGTTTTTTCGAAAAAGCCCAGCCCGGGCGGGTTTTTCAAAAATTCCGGGTTTTATTGGGTTTTCAAATAAAACACAAAGTCACACATGCATAATGATTTAATGAATAAATAGCACATGCTAAATTTAAAAAAAATCATACCAGTAATGATATCTCAATAAAATTTCTTTGTTAGGAGAAGAGAGATTAAAACAATATATGGAAAATTTCCAATTTGGTACAGTATTCAAATTCGTCCATGACATATCAACTTTCTGGAGTTTTGATGCCTTGCCCTCCGATCATGTCGGTCCAGCACTGCGATTATGTAACTTGTTTTCGTCTTTGGTGATGACCAAAAACTGTGAGAGCGACATGGTTGTCGACAGCTGAAGTCGCTCGAATGACCTCACAAAAAGTTATGGAATACCAAAAGAGCAAAATGAAATAGTTACGGAATAAGGGTCCAGAAACCGATTCATTCCAAAAACTATACAGTTCTAAGTTGTAAAAGTTTGCCCGTACAGAAAAAAATTCATGTTGATGAGTCAAACCATGCGACCTGTGCAGTGCTTGCAAACAAACAAACAAAAAAAACAAAAAACACACCTAGACAAAGCTCCATCAGAGTAGGATGGAGTCTTCGCTACGCTCATCTAATTATCACACTGAGGCCTATTATTAGTGGCGTGTGTGGTCTAGTCGGTAGCGCGTTCGCCTCACATTTTATCAACATTCGTGTGTTTGGTTTACTCTTAAGATCCATGTTGGTGATGTCTGGAATACATTGATATCACACTAATGCTTCATACCTGTAATGGGTTCCGGACTTTTGGGAACTGAAAGACTTTGGTGCCCAAAAACTATGGTCACAGACAGCACAGTGCCAATGTCAAAGTTCATGGTTGCTACAAAATATAACCTAAGCTTTTTTGATTTGACATTATAAAAAAATGTGCAACAAGAATGATTTTAAAAATCCTTTTGTGAATCCAATATTAAACGTTGATCACATTATCACTTTGGAAATGCATAGTTCCTTATTTCTTTTAGAAGCATAGGAAAAAATATTTCTCTTCACATGGTTTTGATAAGAAAAGTTACTCAAATCAACAATGTATTAATTATCAATGAGTTCTATTTGATGCATTTGAAAAATATTGATTCGCTTTTTTGTTTGACGATGTTTTTGACAGTTTTATTGAATAATTCTTCAAGTGAACTACCGGTATTGTAAGAATTTATGTTCTCAAGATTATTTGACGAAGTCTGTCCATCGATGGGACCTCCTTCGATGACTCACCTTGCGCCGACGAATTCATCACACTCGGGCATGCGTTTCCATTTGTGGACCGTCTCGAAGGGGCCGAAGTCCAGCGTGTAGTTTTCGCAAGCTCCCGGCCACGTTTTACGATCCAAGTTGACGGGCGGAGCCAGCGCCATCACGTTTCAGGCAGATCTGACTACAACACAACACTGATGTAAACACTGCGGCACATTTACACTCGACGTCAGGGCCGGGCAAGATTATCCATAATAGATATGCACATTAATTACAATAATCGATATCACTTTCAATATCAATATTACCTATCCTGATTCAAGTAATTCAATGAGAAACTCCTCTTACTCACTAAACAACTTCTATTACCACCCGATATACAGTAGGCCCTAGTTTCTATTACAGACTGAAACAACGTTTATTACCGACTGTAGCAACTTCTATTATCGACTAAAACAACTTCTACCAATAGAAACAACTTCAATTGCCGATGTAGCAACTTCTATTACCAACTGAAATAACTTTTTTATTACCGACTGATAGCAATTTCTATTACCAACTGAAACAACTTCTATTCCCAACCAAAACAACTTCTGTGAGCAACAGAAACAACTTTTATTGCCGATTGCAGCAATTTCTATGAGGCCTACCAACTGAAACAACTTCTTTTACCAACCGAAACAACTTCTGTAACCAGGGGCGGATACAGGGGGGGGTGATCGCCCCCCCATGAATCGGAAGTGACGAAAAAAATAGAAAGGAAGAAAGAAAAAAATAGGTAGAGAAGGAAAGAAAGAAAGAAAAAAAATAGGAAGAGAGAAGGAATATCTATAAAGCTGTGTATGCCATGACTTCATATCTTACATAATTGCATTGAGAATGAATGGGGAGGAGGCCTACTGTTTCAAAATGCCAGATCTATTAGACATATGTAATTTAGTCAGCAAGAATCAACAAACAACACTACAGTGCTTCTTTCAGGTTTTGAATCGTATATCAAGATGTTTGTGAATAACGATGATTAAAACGACGAGAGTCGTTTCTAGGGGTGGGAAAAGAGGGCGGTTGCTCGGTGGCCAAATTTAAGGACGCTATCGGCGCCCATTTGTGACTATCAGTAATCGTATTCTATTTATAAGTCAAATTAATAGCATTTCATTCACATAACTTGATACCATAGAGTAAATGTTTCTATATTCAAATATCACTGTTATTGAATGATGGATTGATTCAGCGTTTCATTTGCTTGGAACAGCCATTTGGCAAAATTAGTCTTGTTAAAATCATTGTATTTCAGAAATTTCGTGTAGTTCCTAAAACCCGTGGAATAGTATTAAAAAAAAGATATTTTCCCAAATTTACCTGCGGGGCATAGCTCCCTCCTTACATTCACCATCGATATGCTCACTCAGTTCGGGGGCGCACAATTGACTGCCCAATTGAGTGCTTGCCCGGGGTGCTAAAATGACATTGAATGACCCTGCAGCTACAAATATTGTTTTTTGGAGCCATTTTTAATTCCATAAGTAGAATGATTTCGGCATCTGAACCTCATCTGAAACACGCTGAACTGTATTAAAAATGGGTGTAATTTCTAAAAAAGCCCTGCGGGGCCAGAAGGGGGCCTTCCCCCCTTGCCTCCCGCGGGTCGGCGGCTTCGCGAAAATGAGCCGTTGCATAACTGTTCTCTTGTGGCATTTTTTTCAAACTGAAATCGCCCCCCCCCCCCCCATGAATATGACCTGGATCCGCCCCTGTCTGTAACCAACAGAAACAACCTCTATTGACGATTGTAGCAACTTCTACAACCACTAGATACAGCTTCTATTACCAACAGAACACTCCACGTCCTAGAATTCAATCCCCAAACCGGCGCAAAATGACCTAACATGTTGACGCGCCGTTAAACATCAACAATAATAATAATCAATCCACAGTGACACAAGATCAACGATTTCATGGCAGAAATTCTGATATACGCCTAATCATCTAACAATAATTGCAATATTATCGCCAAGAAAATATCAGTAAAATTACCAAAGACTAAAATAAATCGTTATATTTTCCCACCTCTAAATATTATTGTTTTTGTTGAATAGAGTTTGCTAAATGATCCCACCAATATCTAGGTTATTAGGGGGTAGGCCTACGAATGAGCGGGCGATAATGTAATTACGAAGTGATAAGTGTGAGAACATTTACAAAAACCCACATGCCACTAGTATGCTATGGAATACAGGCTACAGTAATTGAAAGTTATGGGCCTTTATAGAAATACCGATATAGATATCGATTTACCATACTAATATGGTACCGACATTGAGTTTGTCAATGACACTAATAAAGGATAGGCCTAGAGTCTGGACTTGGCATATCACCGAGTTTATAAACACTTTACGTCACTGTCTCATTACGTTACCACTCAATGATGTTACAGACTAGTCTACCCACCTCCTACACGTAAATAATAATAGTTCTTGGCCTATATGGATTTTTGGAATTTTATAAAATTATATAAGTGAAGTGTAGGCTTTAGGCATTGAGTATATAATGTTGTTACTGTAAACTCAATGCCCTAGGCTAGGGGCATGCTAGGGGTTAGATATTCTGCCAAATTGTATGCAAGAATTATCACCAGTTGACTGAAAAACATACTGTGGTGCAACCATGCAAAAAACACATGTCTTGTCATCTAGGATTAGCCTGGGCTAAAAAGTAGTTGAAACTATAAAATATCAAGCTTACCAAATGAATCACCAACAAAGGAAAGTCGACTAATTTTCAGTAGAGCCTAGGTCTAGACATATTCAGCAGCCCTACAATGGAACTGACCTTCACATGCACAAGCCTATGCTGGGCCATTGATTTTGGGCCCTAGAAGTGCGCCCACTCACAATTTGATACACAGCCTCACAAGTCGACCTACATGGTAATAAATTACAATCAACACTAACACAACCTCTAGGTGTAGCCTAACTGTATTAGGTGTTTAAAATATTATTACTAAAATTGTAGGACCTAGAATTATTGTCACAAAACAAGTTAGGATGAAAGAGAAACGATTGAAATTAAAACTTTACTCTATGATGACAGCCCGTTACCTTTGACAGCAGCCAGCTAGTCGATAAAGTAGTTTCTTGGTGTATCGACTGAACGGCGAAAATGGATTCAGGAGCGAAGCTTGAATTATACAAAATTAATATTTGTACTATTTGTCAATTATTAGCATACTATAATTCGGATTTTTTTCATCATCATTCACTGGTGAAAGTTCAAAGTCTGGTAAAGACTAATGCCTAATTCGATAACTTAATCAAAAAGCTCAATTAATCTTTCTAGAAGTGTTCTCCATCGAGGAGTAAAAAATCACTACAAACAGCTAGGTAGGGTCGACTTACTTTGGACAACATTTTATTCTATGCGAATTCCTTGATAATTCGGAATAGTTATTATAGCTTATTCATTTGGTTTAAAAATTCCACATGGAAAAAAAACTTTTAATCTCTGATTCCGTTTGGTTTGTTGCGATTTTAATATTTACAATAATTATATCTACAATAATTTGTCAAAGAAGTAGAAGTATTGAATGAAACTAAAAAGTTAGTTATAAGGGTGTGCTCTAATATGTTAGGGCCTAGCTACACCATGGCCGAGTGGTCGCATTTTAACAAGACAGATTATAAAAATGACACAAACACAAATTTTAGATAAATAAATATATTAAATAAAAACAAAATTATACTTCAACTAACAGAGGCAATATATATATATATATATAACATTTGAAGTAATTGTTTCTGTTTTCGGCATGGGCAATTGGGAGGAGGGGTTCTAAAGGGCAACATTTGGTTTTGCCTAATATGCTTAATAAATAGACCATCGAGTTGTCAACTGGGTAAAAAACTTCTTGACCAACAGGATTCAGTCAGTACAAGTTGGGACCACACTGTCTGATAGCATAAGCGTTACCTCTGGAGTGCCTCAAGGTGCAGTCCTAGGACCAGCATTATTTATCTGTCTCATAAATGATATCGCGCAAAACATTAAAAGCTCAATAAGACTATTTGCTGACGATTGCATCATATATAAACCAGTAATTTTGCTTGATGATCAGAATATCCTACAGGAGGATCTTGACACAATACAGCAATGAGTAGTGGATAACGGTATGAGGTTAAATGCTTCAAAAACTAACGTTGCAAGTTTCACAAGGAAACGAGTAATTGAAACACATTACAGTCTATATGGAAAACCCCTTGAAAAATCAGATTCATGTGAATATCTTGATGTAACACTCGAGTATAACTTGAGCTTCAATAACCATTATAACAAAAATGATCCAGCTCTTTCCAACTGCATTAAACAATATTGGGATAAATCTCATTTGAATTAGCCAATCTAAATTTAAATACGTCTGTAAAAGCATTTAGTCCCCTAGTCAAGAGCCCCACTGCTATATTTACCATTTGATTACTGGATAATTACTCATCATCTACGAGAAAGATTAAAATCAATGCAATTGTACAACTATGTATTATATATTGAAATACGAGCCTAATACGTACAATTTGATTTGAAATTGCGAATCTCACAAATGTACACGAAAGCGCGCTGATTCCACCATGGTGAAAACGGCCTAATGTTAAAAGGATAGGACAATTATGCCGTGTTGCTTATCCCGTTACGTTATTGATAGTCATAGATATTATCAGTTATTTTTATTTTTTTCTTCGAAACGACTGATCAGAATTGCATACAAAATCGTAATAATGTGTAAAATCCATGTATACACATTTAGGGAAAATTTCATCCCATTTGGAGAGATTTTATTTTTTAACATTTTCCGCCCAGCCAAATCTCATGAGGTTTTTAGAAACTTTGAGATGATTTTTCTCAAAATCGGTCTGACCGATTCATTCCAAAAACTATACAGTTCTTAGTTGGATGAGTTTGCGTGTACAAAAAAAGTTTCATGTTGATCAGTCAACCCTTGCGACCTGTAGAGTGCTTACAAAAAAAAAAAAAAAAAAAAAAAAACACAGACAAAGCCCTATAGAGTGGGATGGAGACTTTGCTACGCTCATCAATAATCATGAAAATAATGACAGAATAGCATTAACCACAATTGCCCACTTGGTGACGTCAAATATCAGAGCCACATCGAATTTTAAGATTCTTCAATGATAGTGTTGAGCGCGTGTTTCAGCCCATTGTTTTTTGAGGTTAAGGGTATCCGGGTTGGAAACGAGTAGGCCTATTCAAGTCCTTGTTTGGGAAAGTAGACAAGTATAGAAAATAGATTCAATTATTGGGTAGTGTTATTATTGTTGGGATAAGGCTAGCAGGGAACCATACGTTGTAATATCAGTTGGGCTTTTGGGATAATAATGAAGGGTGGTGTAGATGATGTTGTTTTAGGCCTAGGTGTCGGGGAAGATTGTAGGAGATGTTTGAAGGTTGTAAGCAGTAGGCGAAAGGCTGTGCAGTGTGGGGTGTGCATGGGGTGGGAGCATATTACGTGTAGTGTGCCGCGTATGACGGGGGATGAGTATAAAGTTATAGCTAAGGTAACTTCTCTATTGTGGTTGTGTGGTGGCTGTGTGGGGGGTTGGAGGGACAAGGTAGTAGAGAAAGAGGCAGGAAAGTGGGGGGAATTGGAAGCGCAGTTGAGAGCTTCTATTGCTGGGTTGGAGCGAAAGTTGAAGAAAGATAAAGAGATGAAGGGCGTAGAAGTAGGCCTAGCTGAAAGTGGTGTCAGGGCTGTGGGTGGGGAGGGGGAAGAAGGTAGGGGATGTGAAGGAGTTAAGGTAGGAGGTGTGGTTGCAAATGATGCAACTGTGAGGAATAGTCTTAGGGTTAGTGTTGAGCAAAAGGGTAAAGGAAGACATATTGATAGGGAGATAGCTGTATTAAGGACCCGTAGTGTTAGGAAGGATGAAGTTAGGGATAGGGAAATGAGGGACATAGGAGGAATTGAACCGAGGCCCAGTGATGGGATTATGGAGGGGGGGAAAGCTAAGGCTAGGGCAGGACCTAGGTCAGAGAAGGTCAAGGTGGGTAAGGAGGGGTTGAGAGGGGTGGTCTTGCTAGGAGACTCACTGGTTCGAGGGGTAGGAGTGCAGGTGGGAGGGAAGCTGGATGTTACAGTTTTACCGGGAATAGGTGTAGCCGGGATGAAGAAGGTGCTAGAGCAGGTTAGGGAGGAGGATGCTGCAGGGAAGGGGGTGATTATTCACGTAGGGACGAATGACATCAGTGGTAGGGAGGGGTGGGGAAAGGTGAAGTTAGTGCAGGAGATGGAGGGGTTAGTGAATGTAGCTATTGGGAGGTTTGGGGTAGGTAGGGTGGTTGTTAGTGGGATTTTGTATCGTAAGGATATGAAGAAGGGGGTGGTAGACGGAATGAATAGTTTTCTAGGGCGTATGTGTGAAAGAATGGGTGTGTGTTTTTTGGATGCCAATTGTTGGCTGCAAGGTGAAGGCCTATGTGGAGATGGGCTTCATGTGTCGGATGAGGGAAAGTGTGTGTTTGGTGAGTTGTTAGGGAGGGTAGGTGGTAGGCTGGTAGCACAGGCCTGACTAGTGAGGGATAAGGTAGGTAAGGGAAAAACGGCTGAAGTAGATGGGTGTAAAATGGGTGGGGGGCAAAAAATGTTGAAGGAATGTAACGGCCCAGAAATTAGTCTAATGGTAGTAAATTGTAGAAGCTTGGCAAATAAGGTGGATGAATTCAGGACGCTGTTAGAATTGTATCAGCCAGAAGTGGTGGTGGCAGTGGAGACATGGCTAGGAGAGGGGTTTACAGAAGGTGAATTAACTGTAGATGGTTACACTCTGCACAGGAGAGATAGGGATAGGCACGGAGGGGGTGTAATGGTAGCAGTTAAAAGAGGAATCCAAGGGACGTTGCTCTGGAAAGAAGAGGAGGTAGAGATGATGGGTATGAGGATAATGGTAGGCAGGCAGTCTCTTGAAGTAATCGTGGCATATAGGCCTCCGGGGGGGAATTTAGGATTGCTTCATCGTTTGGAGGATAGGCTTAGTGCTAGGGATAATGTAGAGAGCTTAATTATAGCGGGAGATTTAAACATGCCTAATGTACGGTGGGAGGTAGGAGGTACAGAACATGGGAGGGGAGTAGTGCAAAATATTGTTACGGGTATATTAAATGAAGGTTTTCATCAGGTTGTGCAGGAGGGAACTAGGAGTAAAAGGCTAGGGGGAACTAATATTCTAGACGTAGTGTTAGTAAGGCCAATAGAGTTGTGGGCGAGGACGGTGGTAGTTGAAGGCATCAGTGATCATCGAATACCCATAGTCAGTTTAGCATTAGCTCCGGTTCAAACTAAAAACGTTGGGAAGAAAGTTTGGGGTTACAAAAGGGTGCAGGCAAGGGAGGTTCGAAAAGCTTTTGAGGATAGGTTTGAGAAGTGGTGCGAGATAGACATGGATGATATTGAAGGGCTGTGGTTCAATTTTCAGAAAATATATGAAGAGGTTAGGGATAAGTTGGTTCCCTATAAGGTGCTACAGGCAAATGCAGATCCGGCTTACTATAATAGTACGGTTAGGAGGCTTAAGAGGAGGGGTAGAAAGATGAGTAGGAAGTGGAGGGCGTCAGGGGAGGGAAAGGAGGTGGTCCAGGAACTAAGGCGGGAATTAAACAGGGCTAAGAGGGAGGCAAAAGAAAGATTCATGGGGGGTATGTTCAATGAACGTGATGTGCAAGGTAGCTGGAATAGAATGTATAGGTTTGTTTCTAGTCAGAAAGGTAGTGGCAGGGAGTTGCCAACTTTAGTTGATCAGGTAGGGAATGAGTGGAAAACGGACATAGAGAAGGCAGCAGCTTTAAGTAGATTCTATGGGGAAGTGTTCAATGCGAATGGAATTATGGGGGAGGAGGAAGCAATAGAGGGGGATGGGGAGGAGGTTCTGCTTACAGAGAGAGAAGTGTGGAATGTATTAAGGAAACTTAAAAGTGGGAAGTCGCCAGGCATAGATGGGGTGCAAAGCGATCTACTGAAATTAGCGGGTAGGGGAGTTGTAGGTTATTTGCTAAGGTTGTTTCAAGCTTCACTCACAGCAGGTAGAGTACCGCAAGTTTGGAAAAAAGCGGAGGTGGTTCCAATTTCAAAGGGAGGGCAAAGGGGTAGGGTAGACAACTACAGGGGAATTAGTTTAACATCGCATGTGTGTAAGATAATGGAAAGGGTGGTTATAAAGAGAGTAGTGGAGAAGGTAGATGAAAGAAGGAGTATTTCAGAAGTGCAGCATGGGTTTAGGAAAGGTTATTCATGTGAGACGCAGTTGTTAGGTTTTGCAGAAGAGTTGGCTGGGGTAGTTGATAGGGGGGGACGTGTTGATGCAGTGTTTTTAGATTTCGAGAAGGCTTTTGATAAGGTAGATCACAATATATTATTAGGGAAGTTAAAAATGTCCGTTGGGAATGCTGGGTTGGTTAATTGGATTGGAAACTTTCTTCAGGATAGAGTGCAAAGAGTTCGGGTGGGTTCAGAGGTTTCAAGTGAGACTAAGGTTACGTCAGGAGTTCCACAGGGTAGTGTGTTGGGTCCCTTATTGTTTGATTTATATATAGATGATCTGACTAGTGTTGTTGATTCGAAAATAAGGTTATTTGCAGATGATTGTGTGTTATATAGGGAAATCATTACAGAGGAGGATGTAGTAGCTCTTCAGGTAGATTTAGCGGCAATTAATCGTTGGGTTCAGTCAAACAAGATGGGGTTGAATACAGGAAAGTGCAAGTTAGTCACATTCGGTAAGAGAAACATAAGGACAGATGTAGTGTATGAGGTAGGAGGGAAGACGCTGGAGTTGGTGGAAAACTACAAGTATTTGGGGGTGGTATTTGATAGGCGTCTAAGGTGGGGGAGTCAGATTGAGAGAATAGTAAAAAAGAGTATAAATGCACTAAACTTTGTAATGAGGCAACTTAGGGGGGCAGGTATGGAGATTAAGGAAAAAGCATATTTCTCGTTAGTGCGTCCCATGGTAGAATATGCTAGTTCAGTTTGGGATCCTTATAGATTAGGTGAGATAAGGGATGTGGAAAGGGTTCAAAGGATTGCTGTGAGAAGGGTTACAGGTAGGGTTAGGAGGTGGAAATGGGATGAGAATGAAAGGGGGGAGAGGGTAAGAATGTTGGAGAGTCCAACTGAGATGATGAGAGACCTGGGGTGGCAGAAATTGGAAATACGGAGGAAGGAGGATCGTTTATGTAATTTCTTCAGGGTAATGGAGGGAGAGAGGGGGTGGGGGGAGCTGCATGAGTTGATAAAAAGAAATAAGTCAGGGTATGGAGGTAGGCGGGGTCATGATAGAGCGGTAGTCATAAAGGGGGCTACATTAGATGTCGGTAAATTCTCTTTCTTAAATAGGACAGGTAGGGACTGGAATGGGCTTAGTAGAAATGTTTTTGAAGGGGATGAAATCAGGTTAAAGTTATTCCGTCAGAGGGTTAAGGAGATGGTGGGATAGGGGTACTTAGGGAACTTGCCACCGCGCATTTATGTGCATTTGCAAGAGTTAAATAATAATAATAAAAATTTCAATGACATATAATAATCAAGCGGACCGTTTTCGGGCATTTCTTGTCCGAATGTGTCTAAAAATAGAATTGTGGTTAATGCTATTAGCTTGCTATTAGGTTGCCGAGATTCACTACCTTCTAGATTCAATATTTTCCCAACGATAATGTATTTGTATATGCATCAAGGTGTGTAGAATACCAGAGTCGATAAAGTGGCAGGGGTGGAACTACTTCAACAACTTATGTACCTCATTCAGATATCAAGGTGTGTAGAATACCAGAGTCAATAAAGTTGCAAGGGTAGAACTACTTCAATGACTTGTATACCTTATTTGGATATCTCGCTCATCTTACAACGCATATGTTGTGTTTGACTAGTAAATTAATCAAAGATGGTATGCTTATCCCAAAACATTATGAAAAATGTGGTTTCTGGGATATAATGAATGAGTGAATGAAATTATGATTATTCCAATTTTTAGTCCAATCCAATTTTAGTATCAGTACTAATTGCTGTCTTATGTTATGATCATTTTGTACTATTTAATTATTGTGATTAACTATGTAAAATATGTAAACCATGTAACCCAGTCTACGACTGAATGTCGAGGAGTACGGACGTATCTATTACTTGTTATCAATGTTGTGTGGTAGCTGTGCATTAGAGGTTAGAGGCGACGATGATTCATGTTCATGTCAGGTTTGTGAGAGACTTGTGCGGGCTTACTCAAAAGTTCTTATGTAAGTAAGTCGCAAGAGAAGAGGGCTGCTTGGAGGTGTCCACAGTGCAAGGACAAAAAAGTTGACACACCTACAGGTGAGTTACCTTCATTGCTGATATTTGGAGATTCTCTCAACGAATTCAAGGTCGAAATCCGCGAGAACTAGAATTGCAGAAATTAAGGAAGGATTTCACGGAGGAGGTTAAAGTCTTGAAGGACAAAGTTGAATTTCTTAAGAAAAATAGTGAAGAAAAAGACATTGTGATTGATAATCTGATGCAGCAGATTAATGCGCACGATCAGTACAGCAGGAACAGAAATATTGAAATTGATAATATTGAACAAACTGAGAACGAAAATGTGGAAGCTGTTGTGATTGGTATTGCTGAGAAGCTTGGGCTTGAAGTAAAACCTGAAGATATTGACGTTGTTCACCGTCTTCCATCGAGGAACGTCAGCAGGAAAGTAAACAAAATAATAGTGCAATTTACAACGAGAAAGAAAAGAGATTCGTTCTTGCAGAAGAGGAAGGAATTATTAAGAAGTTGTGACGTCACGGGTGGCAAAAGTAGCAACCGCATTTACATAAACGAGAACTTGTCACCTTTCTACAAAGAGTTACTCTGGCGTACTAAGTTGCAGGCGAAAGATCTTGGTTATAAGTACGTGTGGTTCAAGAACGGTCACGTATTATAGTGCGTAAGGACGAAAACGATAAGCAAGTACGTAGAATTGATTCATTTAAACATCTTGCAGAGTTTGCAATTGAATGCAAGACTGGTTAGATGAGGATGATGTTGATAAATCGCAAGTGATTAATAGTGTTGATGGTTGGTTTGAAAGTGTTAAGGGGTTTACAGTGTTACACATTAATATCAGGTCAGTGAGAAAACACTGGGATGAGTTGTTAGTTATTCTGAGTGATCACGTGGGCTTGTTCGACGTGTTGGTATTGACGGAAGTGTCTTTTGCTGGAGATAATAATGAATTTGTATTGCAAGGTTATAATTTGTTTGTTAATGTTAGAGAGGGAAGGAAGGGTGAAGGAGTTTTCTTATTTGTAAGAGATGTAGCAACATTTAATGTACTTAGTACCAATTTCATTTCTTTTGAAGGAATTTCTGGAACGTTGACATTACCGAATAATAAGTCATTTGCTTTGTTAGCCGTTTATCGGCCACCAGACAAAAATAAATATGCGTTTGTTGCAGAATTAGATAAGTATTTGATTGAGAATGTTGGTAATGATATATTTTATGTGGGGGATATTAATATAAATGTATTGAATGTAGAAGATATGTGTGTATCGTCTTATGAAAATACCATGTCAGCGAATGGAATGTCAAAATGTATTATGGGTATCACAAGGGAGGAGGGCGTCATGGACAAGGTCACTTCAAGTTGCATAGATCATGTGTATAAGGATGAGTTATCAGCAGTTACGTTCAGCTATATTTACCACAAAAATAACAGATCATTATATGATTATGGTTGATATGTATAGTGAAGAAATCAAGATCGATCCAGTAAATACTAACATTGTTAGAGAGGTTATATGTGAAACACAATTAAAACAGAGTTTTAAAAATGTAAAGTGGTCAGAGCTATTAAATATTACCGATTGTAATGAGTTGTACAATGAATTGTACCAAACATTCCAAGCGTGTTATGAGTCTGCTAGGTTTACCAGGTGTTTTGATTCAGCAAGGAAGGGATTGCGTAAGAGGTGGATGTCAAATGAATTATTATTGGAGATTAGGAATAGAGATAGATTGTTTCAGAAGTGGAAAAATTGTATTAATACTTTAAGAAGTGTATACATGAAGGAATACAAAGCAAGTAGAAATGAAGTTACGAAGAAAGTAAGAAATGCAAAGATAGCTTATTTTACCAGGGAGATTGAGAGTGCAAGAGGGAGTATGAAAGATACGTGGAAAATAATTAATTCGATTTCTGGAAAAGTTAATAAGAATTCTGTAGATGAAGTAATTTATCGATATTTAGGAAAAGAATACACAACGGAAGATATTGTCAATAATTTTGTTGATTCTTTCGTTAATGAAATTGACAGGATCCAGCACAAATGTAAAAGGGTGGCAATTGATAATACGCATTGTACTGTGGCCATTCAATCTATGCGCTTACCAAAAATTGACAAAATTGAAGTGGAAGAAATTATTTTAAAAATGGATTCAAACAAACAGCCGGGCGTTGATGGGATACGAGTTAAGGATCTGAAAGAGTTAAGTGGTGATATAAGTGTAATTGTAGCGCATTTAGTGAATTTATCCATAACGAGTGGTCGCGTTCCTGAAAAATTAAAAATCTCTGTGGTTAGGCCTGTATATAAAAAAGGGGATCATTTAATGTTAAATAATTACAGACCTATATCTTTGTTACCTACAATTGAAAAAATAATGGAGAAGTTGATTTTAAATAAATTAACAGATTATATGAGAAAGTACAATATCCTAAATAATTCTCAATTTGGATTCCAAAAGGGCAAAAGTACAACTGACCTATTGGTTTTATTCTCGGATTATATTAATAAGCATCTCGATGATAATGACAACGTATTGGCCTTGTTCATTGACTTTACAAAAGCTTTTGATACCATTAATCATGATAAGTTATTAGATTCGTTGGAAAATATTGGGGTAAGGGGTCCTTTGTTGAGTTGGTTCAAAAATTATTTATATATTTATAATTATTTATATACATCTCACAATCAGTCCTCTTATACCAAAAGCCCTCAATACCTTTGCACCACTTTATATAATAACCTTCCCTCTTACATCATTGAATCCAACACACTCAATATATTCCTAACTAATCTCAAAAAATATCTACTTTTAAATCCATTCTATAGTATCAACGAGTTTATCAAAAGTCCTTGATTTTCCAGCATCAACTTTGAACTCAACCTCTTTCTTCTGTATTCAATGTTTATAATTTCACTATTTACTTTGTTCTGTATATTTCCTGTATATAATTGTAACATAATTATCCAACTTCTTTAATTCTAGCATAGTTTTAGTCATGACGAATCCTATATTGGTACACTGTATTAATCCAATAGAGAATAAATAAATACAAATACAAATACAAATACAGATGATCGTGTTATGTTAGTGAAAGTGGCAAATGTGTACAGTTACTCGAAAAAAGTGTTAATGGGGGTACCACAAGGCTCTATTTTGGGTCCTATATTATATATAATTTATGTTAATTACATTTTTAAATTGTTAGAAAATGATGGCAAAATTTTTATGTATGCAGATGATACTGTACTTTTATCAACAAGTAGGGATTTAAAGCAAGCAGAATCGGAACTGCAAATGAATTTCAATACTTTATTATGTTGGACTCATGATAACGAGTTGGTGATCAATGCTGACAAGACAAAGATAATACACATATGTTCTCCATTTAATCGAGATAAATGCACTCCTGTCAATGTGGTGTACCATTCTTATGATTGCGTCCATACGTTAGGTAAAGAAAATTGTATCGGATGTGAGACTCGTATTGAAGTAGTTGATTCTCATGTTTATTTAGGATTAGTAGTTGACAGACATTTCACTTGGCGACCTCATATCAATCGAATCTGTAATAAACTTAGAATCTGTGCATACCATTTATATAATTTGAGTACCGGTAATGTTTTAAATCTGAAATTAATGAAGATGGTTTATTCTGCAATAGTAGAATCGATATTAACTTACGGTGTGCTTGCTTGGGGGAATGCTTCAGTTGTACACTTGCAAAATTTGTTTCTGTTACAGAGGAAAATTATAAAAATAATAATGCCAAATTGTAAGAAACATACACTAAATTATGACGTGGATGAATTTTTTGTGTATTTGAAGTTTCTGGATGTTTTCGATTTGTTTCAGTATAAGTTGATAATAACATATCATTTTGATAACGCTTATAAAGTACAATATGATCATGGAATTGAAACAAGGGCGAAGAATGAAGGAAGATTAAAAGTACCTAAGGTTAAAAATAAGTATGGAAAAAGACAACTCCATTATACGATACCTAGCATATTTAATGAAGTTCCGGCAGGTTTAAAGAATTTAGAATGTTATAAAACGATAAAAAATGAAATAAAAGAGTGGTTATTACATCAGCAGGAGTGATGAATAATGATTGACATTTCCTTATGTAGAATATAATGTGATCTAATAATTTAGTTTAACGGAGTGTAATGTTAATTTCAACAACTTTATTCTTTAAGATTCAATATTGATTCAATAATTGTCATTTCAATTTCAATTGCAAGATGTAATTTGTAAATGTGTTATTCTTTATTGTATTCCATGAACTAATTATGTATTATTTTTCTAGTGTATTGCCTCAGACTAGCCAATTGGCTATGGGGCATAGTTTGTAGTAAATTACAATTATATTTAAATATTAATAAAGAATTTTGAACTGAACTGATGTAAAATGTAATAATGTGTGTAAATAGCATATATATGCTAAAAGAATACAAGTACAAATAGACACAGAATAATTTATATATACCAGTAACAATGAATACATACAAAAAATTACTAAACAAATGTTGGAATTGGATCGTTTTGACCCAAAATTGATGTGTTCATCAGCATGTTTAAACCGTTTCAGGTTGAATCGATTCGGCTAAACCGTTTTCTGATAATACGATACACATAATGTAGGCCTACCAATTAAATGTTCAAAGTAGTTACCGGTACATTAGTATACAAAGCGAGCTCGTAGGAAGTGAAGGAGAAGAAGCAGAGGGCCGTAGTAGTGATGGAGAGGAAGAAGTAGAAGCAAGACTTGGAACTAGCAGCAATCAAGATTTAAGAAACCTGCCCTAGAAGATGTTTTTTCATTCATTTGATTTCAAAATCATTTTATTCTTGTTTCAAGACAAAATTTACATACATAATATACAGTATAAGATTGATATGAGAGGTGAAGCTGTGAATGAGTATGATTGAGACATTTAATATAATGAAACATGGGCGTTGGCAGGGGGGCGGGGCAAGGAAGTGCACTTGCCCCCCCCTGGGATCAGGCAGAAATTCATTTGAAAAATTGAAATTTTTTCAACAATGGTGCGACGAAACAAACATATTGGATACTGGAGAAATCAAGAGTCAGACTACGTATTCTACACAGAAAAAGATACACGATGAGCATTGATTATTATCGTTGCATTTCCAGCCTAAATTTGACCACAGAAATTTTTATATTGGTCGTCATACAGACCAATCAGATTCTAATACTCATTTTGGCCATTTTGTATAACCAAATATTTAAAGACGAATAGGATCAACTACTTGCAAAATGACCTCCTTGTCGACGCGCCTTAAAACCCCGACATTCATCCTGCATAAAATTCAACCATTTCAACATTCTGTCTTATCTTTCTCTATACAAATCAAAAGCTAATTAAACAGTCACAAAACCTCCCAAAACACCACAAAATGATGGAATTTCAAAAAAACCCTGCGGGGCCTGGGGTTGAGGCCCCCCCCCATTGGGACTTGTGCATTTTCGAATTTATGTTTCGCCCCCCCCCCCCCCCCCCCCCCTTAAATTTCTTCCTGCCGACGCCTATGTAATGATACAACAAGAAACCTGCATGAGAGAGGAGCTCTTGTGTGTGGGCTGCCTGGAAGAAGTTACGCAAGGAGAAATAAATGAATAAGTAATAAGCTGGTGTCATCGATCATGCAAAAAAAAGATTCTTAATACAAAAAATGGTAAATTTATCGATTCAAGTACCATGCCTATTTTGGGGGAGGGAGTCAGGTTTTTTTTTTGTTAAAAACCATACCGTATATATATTTATGAAAACTCTTGGAACATCAAGAAATGACACAAATACAACAACAAAAAACACTAAAATATATCAACAATTCTAATTCCATATTAATTAGAGATTATAGAATTAGAATATAATCTATATAATCAACAAAACAAAACAAAACAGAAAAGGTTTGGTGGAAACACCTCCTGACCCAATTAAGTTGTTATCTGGGATATGCCGGTATATATATTTATACATATTTTTACATTTGAAACAGCATATCGTCGCCCAAGTGGCAAAACCGTGTATCTGACAAATTTTCGAAAAATCACTTTATGATTGATTTGAATTCTGTGGTTTCATTGGCTTCATTTTGTAACGCGGGCAACTCACGGGAACCAGTGAGAACTGAAAACGAATGCGCATATCCAGATGGCCATGACAATACCACGTATCAGCCAGCTGCCAGGGTTGTGAGTAGGCGTCGGTGGGGCGAGTGCAGTTTAATATCTTTTCAACTAGCAAATCTGTTGAAATGGTCAGTATTTCATAATTATTTGGCAATTTGTTAGTTCCTGCAATATTTGAATATACTGTTCCTTTGAAAATTTCAGATTATAGTGCGTTTATTGTGGTTTCAATGTGTTGTTGAACTTGGGCGGTTTTACAACGACCATGTTGGACATACGCGGTTAAAACCGCGGTTCCAATCTCAAAAATGTGTCATGATTTCATCTCTAAACATCTTGTCAATGAATTAATGATTGATTCTAAGCACTAATTCTAATTCCAGAGACGTTTTAAATCACGATGGACGATTCCTTCACAGAAGACGAATTGCTTTCAGGACTCGCGCAAGCTTATGGCAATAATAATCGACATGTCAACCGAGAACATAAACTTCAGCCAGGTGACGGTAAGCCAAATTTTCCAGTCCATTTCTCAGTTCGCTCATTTCGGGCATTTGATATTTCGTGAAAAATAGGTTGGGAATTGGCGGAGACTGTTTTTATGTGAAATGAATTAATATTTCTTCTAGCCGCTGGTGTCACAATGCAAGACTTGGAAGAAGTCCTTATAGAAGATATTATAATCTTTCAGCAGGACGACGATGGAGCAAGCGAAAAAATAGTTGTCGAAAACGATTACGAGATTAACCAGAACGACGATGAAGGAATCGTCGTCGAGGACGCAGACATCAATCATCCGAACGACGATGAAGAAATCACCGTCGAGAATGGAGACGTACACAGCGGCAGGAGGCGACGAATAACTGCAAAATCTATGCAATGGACCAGAAACAAGAGCAAACATCTTCGCATCGAAGGAAAAGCGTATTTAGGATACCGTAAGGTAAACGATAGAATCATGCAGGATGTAAACAGGGAGGAAAGACACCCAGGGGGTACATGTATCTCGCAATACTGCATGAAATCATCCGTTCGACGATGTCAGGAGTTTAACGAAGAGTTAAGAAAATCTATCTTTGAGAAGTTTTGGAAAGAAACTAATTGGGATCAGCGAAAAGTTTTCATTTCACTAATGGTTACAAATAAAGAAACTGCGTGCACCGTCACTGGCCCAGAATCAAGACGAAAAAGCTCTTTGTTCTACCATCTTGCTGATTGAAACAACAAGAAGAAGCTCGTGTGCAAGAATACTCCGGGAATCCAAGACTGGACCGTAAGATGCTGGATGACCCTCCAGGAACATGGAATGGTCACCAGTAAGAAAGAAGTGAATGCGACAATGGCAAAGCAAGAAAGAAAGAGTCGAGTTCTTTTTTGACCTTCTACCAAAATTACCCTCTCATTATTGTCGTAGTTCTTCTAGAAAACTATACCTGGAGACGATCATCCCAAACAAATCCCATTTGTACAGAATGTATCAGACGAAATATAAGCAAGAAGACAAAGATGAACTCTGTCGGTATACCTTTGACAAAGTTTTCGTTACCGAGAATATCGGTATTTTTCACCCCAAGAAAGATCGTTGTGATGTATGTGTTGGCCACGAAACCAAAAATATTCCTGATGCTGGGTTTCATAAGCACGTTGCTGCCGAGAAACGGGCCAGGGAAGAGAAGGTAGCCGATAAGGCGGATGTCCTGGCAGGAAAATGCCACGTCTTCACTATGGATTTACAGGCCGTCAAGTTGGCCCCCTTCTTACAAGCAAGTGCACTTTATTACAAGACCAAGCTTGCAGTTCACAATTTTACCATTTACGATTTGGCATCTCACGGCGCTACATTGTACTGGTTTGACGAATCAGAGGCCGAGCTTGTCTCTTCTACCTTCGTTGGAGGCTGTAATCACGAGAGAAACTCTTCCGATCATAGTGTACTCAGATGGGTGTACAAACCAGAACAGAAATGCCATCATGTCGAGCGCATTGATGAGACTAGCCCTCAAGACACAAGTCCCGATGACCCAAAAGATACTTTGTAAAGGTCATACGCAGATGGAATGCGATTCAGCCCACAGCACGATTGAATGTAAACTGAAGGGTAAAGAGATCCATTTGCCTACAGATTATTATGAATTATCCTAAGACGCACGAAAGGACCCATTTCCGTATAGCGCCCATTATTTGGATCACAAGTTTTTCCAAATCTACGCATCAAGTGAAGTCCAAATATTTTCTTCCATAAGACCGGGAAGAAAGGTTGGAGACCCAACAGTCACGGATCTGAAATTAATGCGTCATGACCCAGAAGGCGGTACGATGAAGTACAAACTCAAATTTGACAACCCTGATTTTGGAGTCATACCGCAACGAATGAGGAATATTGCTCTTGATGTAAAAGCGCCTCCTCTCTACACAGACAGGCAAAAAATACCTTCACGCAAGTGGCAGAAGAGAGAGAGTGAGATGTGTCTCTCTTCTCTCTCTCTTTCTCTCGAACACCTGCAAGAACTAAAGAGTGTGCTGCCTCAGTATTGCCATGCATTTGATGGTGTCCAAGAAGGGCCTAACCCACAAAAAGTAAATTATTCAGGAGGCATAGAAAACTATTTACAAGTACAGAAAATGATCTACAAAATGCTATTTTCATGTAAAATGATGCTTGTGATGATGTTTATTGAACTTTTTTTTTATCTCAATCATCATATGATCATTTTATGTATATCTGTGTTACTTATTTTGTATTTATTATTCTACTTATATATTGTATTTTGTAAGTATTTTTGGAATAAAACTTTTTTGAATTTGAATTATCATGTAAACAACAAAATTGTGGCAAAAAATGTGGCTTAGGTCCACTTGCCTATCTGTGTTTCCAAGTCCTCTGATCAAGTTTTGTGAGATAGGCAAATTGATTTGAGGGTTAAAACCACTCATATTGTAGCTCTGAAAGCCTTTTTGCCTATATGACTTTACCAACGTGCCAAATGGCCACTGAAATTAAGAACATTAATTTAAAATTCTGGGAGTGAAATTAGGCCACGCCTTATGAACCAGAATGTGCGCCGTAATGCAATCTATCGGAATATATCAAAACCTCGATTTCGAAAAAATGTAGTTTAGGCCCTTTTGCCCGGACACCTTCGATTACGATGACTTGCCATTCCAACAGTGATATTAACTATATTTGTTTTACGAAGTCACAGCCAATCATCTGGAACCTTCTGAATGATTGATATTCCCATTATTTGGTATTGTTCTTGTGCAGGTCAATTAGTTATGAAACAAATTCATAACACTCACACTGCATCAAATTTGAATGATCTTTTGATGTTCAAACAGAATATTTCATCATCTGCGTCCAACAGCTTCCTCAGTTGGGTGATATAACTGAGGAAGTCGTCATACGACTTGGACGATTGAATATTTTGTGTAAGCATTATAGATCACTCAAATTGATACAGTGTGAGTCTTGATTGTTACTATCAAATATATATTTTTTGTAGCTGATTGGCTAAATATTGATAATTAGCACTGCTACTAGTGTTTATGAATCATTAACAATCAGTTAATTAGTCAAAATTGTGATCATTAAACCATGACTGAATTAGATTGAACAATTGTGATGTTCCTACGATAGGAAATAGTATGTAAGTTGACTTAAAATGATTCAAGAACTGAAATCATTAAGGACTGTCCAATTGTTAAGGCTTGTGTAGTGAAAAAATGGCAATGCTCAGATATTTACTTGATTTCTGTACAAATCGGAGCGAAATTTGAAAATTTGTGATGTCTATTTTTATCCGTGTATTAAATGGAATCTCGTATGAACAACATTGTGTGCAAGAATTATTTACTCTGTTCCTGTACGTCAATTGCAGTCTCATTAGAAATGATCAAATCGAAGATAATCGACAGTCAAGGTCGAGGGAAAATGTCTATTTAGTGTTTATTTGAGCCACAGTAATGTTACACACATAAGTTGTGAAATATCACAATAGATGGCATAAGAAGTGCGGAAAAAATAATTAATGATGTGTCCTAAACACTTGTCGCACTCGCACTTGTAGTGTTGTAACACCGCCCAAGTGTCATAAATCGGCACCGCATTTCCGCGTAAGTGATCAATGATGTCAGGATGAAGCAAACGAGGAAAATTTGGAACAGAATCATGTTCATTGGTATCGAATTACTGTATACACATTCATAGGATGTTCCTAAAGTCAGTTCTGAAGAAATAAAACACATTTTGTTGTCTCGTGAACAATTAGCAAATAGTGAGTTACGCGGTATTGCCACTTAAGCGACAATATATCAATATTAGTGACACTACAAGAAATTGACAAGCCAAGTTAGAGCTTGGTTACATTCAAGTTCGGTAACATGTATGTCACAAGATCGTAGATTCTCAAAAGAAATACAACGTCAAAAATAATATTTTTACTTGAAACAATTTACATGGATGATGTCTGCAGTTAACCACACTTTAAGCCTACTGATATTCACCTACAACTCGAGATCACAGGTAAGACTGATATTTGGTCATCAACCATCAGAAAACATTTTTTAAATGTATAATGAAAAATAATCTTTATTATCATAGAAATCACAGGCCTACATGAACAAACTGTAAGATAATATGACGAATATAATGAATAAATGTTTAGTACCGTAATTCACATATAAATGACAGAAACTGATGAATGGCATAATGTAGAAAATGACCATGCTAGATTATCAGTTTGAGGAAAACAAAAAAAGGAAAAAAGGAAAAAAAAAAATCTCGAGCATTGAATCTTTCAATGTGCCAATGGCAGAAAACGCATTAATTAGCAATTAGTTTCGAGCTCTTGTTACGGTAATAATTTTGGAATTATAGCCCCAAAATGATCAAAATTAGGCGAAAAATTGTATTGGCAACTAAAATCTACCAATAAAGTTAATAATTCTGTTGATAAATCTGACAGTTTGCACTGTATTGATGACATTCTTGAAAGTATAAAACCACAGAATGTAACAACATACTTGAGGTACCCATTATAATAATATAAAAAGCTCCATAGTTTTTCTGAGAATTTGTACGGTACGGGTTATTATAAATGTAAAATAAGTAGGTAGGCTTACGGTAATATTCAATGAACTATGGTACTTGCCGAGAGTAGGTAAAAATATTAACAAATTTACAGGCCTAATACAGATACAGATAGTTTCATTTCTTCTCAAATGAATTATTAATCCACTGAGGTATGTTAGCTTGGAAAAATAAAATCCATTTTTTGAAGATTTTACGCGGTGTTTGTTCCGAAATGGCCAACTCTACCCGCGTTGGTTCGGTCTTTGGCATGAACTGACAAGTGAAGTCAACATCTTCCTTCAGCTGAAGTTTATCCTGTTGCTGAACAATAATATCAGATATCATTATTTCTCTTTTGATGATATTCAAATTAGTATCATTAGCTGTAGCAGAGCTGAATGCGGCAGATTTTTTAACCACTTTTCTTCCGTCCATAATACTATGGCAACCTCGGCAACGAAGAGTCGATGGTTCGAGCATCGTGAACGGCTTGGCGTGAATATCCGTTTGGCCCTCTATTTTCGGAACTTTACTACCCGGCACAGTGTCGCCGTTTCCCGTGGCCGTTTCCAAAACCTCTTCGACTTGCAGCTTGCAAACATCTGTGAGTATTTCCAAGAGAGTGCGGTATGTCTGGCTGTACCAGTCTGTTCTCGTCTGATCACTGATGTTAATATCGGCTATTCTGAATACAGTACTGTCGGGTCGTACGACAACGTTGTGGACACTCAACTCGGCACGGCACCAGTAAGAAACTGCTTTCTTACGAGTCTTGTCACTCAGCAAAGCACTCAGGAAACCAGCCGTTCCAGATTTCAATGCTTCTTTACCGACTTCAGCTGATGCTTTATAGTAAGCCTTTAGGTCACTGACACTCTTTGCGGTTAAAGCTCTCGTCAGATTGTGATTCAGAACAAACACATCTTGAACGCAAATTTCTCTAAAGTCTTCGACTTGCAAAACGGAACCACCCTTTTCGCAGTTGACTTTATAATGGTGAAAGTCTTCGGAAAGCAAATCATAGTTTCCAAACCAATATCTTGGAATTGCCTGACCAATCAGTGGACAGATCAAGTTCGAACTGTAGTTGAAGTTCGAATAATACTCGAAAAAACCCACAACCAAATCTGGAACTGACGACGTATTCACTT
>OZ023331.1:8546543-8654822 GCA_964007535.1 Brachyptera risi
TTTTGTCCAGGTGGTGCTAGTGTCGCCACCAGACTAGTACCAGCGATACTAGCACCACCTGCACAAAACACCATGCTTTTTGGGTAAAGCTTGAACTGTCAGATTTATAGAGCCTCCCATAAGAATGTACCGGTACCGTGTTTCTAACGTAGTTATTATAAAGTCAATGTCCTAGTAAAGGCTCAGGACTGGATACGGGCCTACGCCCTAAATGTATATGTAATGGGCCCTAAAGCTACATTTGTAGTAGCACGAGTCTACATTTTTTCCCGTCCCGGTACGGTAAGTCTAGTCAATCAATGGCCTAGTGAACTAATAAACAACTTTACGAAAAGTATCTTACCGGTACTGGTTTACTTGACTTACCGGGATAGAATGGATCAGACTAGGCCTATTGTGTCACTATGAAGCTGACTCAAGTTGTAGGGTTCTGTTGGGTAATGTTTAGGCTTAGTATGCCAAGGTTGAACGTGGGACACCAATCTCACTCTAACCAACTATTAACCATCACTAAAAAAACCTATAAACCTAAAAGTGATGGCATAACATTACCATAAAACAGATCGGTATGGCCATTGAGTAAATAAATATCCTCATGGGATGGGGTGTAGAGCCCTGGATAAACAGTCTACAGACAGTGGTAGTGTTATGCAGACGACTGGTAATCAATAATCATGCTAGGAGCGCTGTAATCACCAAGAAAATGTCACTTGCTAGAGCACTGTTGCGAGTGAATGCTGCTAGGAGCGCTGTGATCAGCCAGCTTTGTCATTGTTGGTGAGCATAGCCCAAACTCTTGTCTCACAGCATTGTCATACAGACTAGGCTACATTATCCATGTAGTATAGCCACTAAGTACATAAATCCTTATGGTGACTAGGCCTTCTTCATCTACGATATCATTGAGTAAAGAAGTATCCTACTGGATAGAGTGGCAGCGCCCTGGTTAAACAGTCTACACACCCTGGCAGTGTTACGCCTGGTAATCCTCCTAGGAGCGCTGTGATCACGCCATTTGCTAAAGCACTATTGCGAGTGAATGCTGCTAAGAGCACTGTGATCAGCCAACTTTTTCTTTGTTGGTGAGCAATTATCATCATATTTTTTTTATATTGGGTTTAACGACGCACTGTAATGATGACTAAGATCTATTGGCATCAGATGGATGATTAATGAGATGATGGGATGATGAGATGAAGTTTTTTTTTTGTGGGTAATGGGAAGGATAGTGGGAAGGAAGCGGTCGTGGCCTATATTGTGGTAACCATCCCGGCATTAGCCTAGACTAAAGAGGGAAACCACGAAAAACCCCTGTAAAATTGGACCGCAGCGGGGATCGAACCGGATCCGACATGCCTACTACCTCCCGGGTCACATGGAGCAAGTGCGTTAACCACTCAGCTACCTGTGCCAGTCAGCAATTGGTGAGCATCTATAGGCTGTCATATGGCGTTGCCTATCTAGAGACTACTTTATCAATGACGGTATCATCGAGTTTGTAGTGTCAGACTGCGACTGAATTTGTAACTTGCTACAAATGCAGAGAAGTGCAAGGTACCGGTAGTTACTTTTGGTAGGAGGAGAGAAAGGCTAGATGTAGTGTATGATGTAGGGCGGAAGACACTCGAGTCAGTGGATAACTACAAATATTTAGGGGTAGTATTTGACACACTTAGGGTGGGGGATCGAGTCAAATTGAGCGAATAGTAAGGAGGATTTTTTTTATATTGAGTTTTAACGACGCACTGTAATGATGACTAAGATCTATGGCGTCGGATGAATGATTAATGAGATGATGGGATGATGAGATGAAGGTTTTATGGGTAATGGGAAGGATAGTGGGAAGGAAGCGGTCGTGGCCTATATGGTGGGAACCATCCCGTCATTAGCCTAGACCACCGAGGGAAACCACGAAAAACCCCTGTAAAGATGGACGGTAGCGGGGATCGAACCGGGTCCGACATGCCCACTACCTCCCGGGTCACATGAAGCAAGTGCGCTAACCACTCAGCCGGTAGGAGGAGTATTAATGCATTGAACTTTGTAGGGAGGCAGGTTAGGGGGACAGGTAAAGAGATTAAGGAAAAGGCATATTTCTTGTTAGTGTCCTCTGCTGGGAATATGCAAGTTTGGTATGGGATCCACATAGGGTGGGTGAGATAGGGATGTAGAATGGGTGCAGAGGATAGCAGTCAGAAGGGTTACAGGTAGAGTTAGAAGGTGGAGGTGGGTAGAGACTGCAAGGGAAGAAAGGGTAATCTGAATATTAGACAGTCCGTCTGAGATGATGCACGACTTGGGCTGGAAGGATTTGGAAGAACAGAGAAAATTGGACCGGATATATGTAATTTTTTCAGGGCAATGGAAGGAGGGGGGGGGTTGGGGGAGTTAGATAGGTTGATTGAAAGGAATGAGTCAGGGTATGGGGGTAGGCAAAGTCATGATAGAGTACGGTAGTCATAAAGGGTGCTAGATGTCAAACATTCAATCAATCTTCAACAATCTTAACAAAGATTGATGAAGTAGTTGGGCCTCAATAAATAAAATGAATTTAAATATAGAAAAATGTAAAATAGTACGTTTCAAGAGAAACAGAGATCAATCTCAGCCTGAGTACTTTGTTAAAAATGCTCAATTGGGAATTTCAAACAAATACAAGTAGGCCTACCTGGGAGTGATTCTTGAAGAAAGTTTGGAATGGAGCTCGCAAGTAGGCCTAGCTAGAGTCACAAAGAAGGCTATTCAAAATTTAAATTTTGTTATGACTTATGAGACAGTTGAAAGGAACTGGAAAGGGAGTAAGAAACAAAGCATACACCTCACTCGTGAGACCCATTGTTGAATATGGAAGTGCGATATGGGATCCTTATAAGATAGCTGCAATAGAGAAAGTTCAAAGATTGGCTGCTAGAAGGGTGTTGAATCAAGTGCACAGTTGGACATACAAGAGAGACAGCTCAGGAGTAATGCGAAAAGAATTGGACAGTGTTACTGAAATGTTGAAAGAGCTAAGTGGACATCACTGGAGGAAAGAACAAAAATTACAAGGTTGTGTAATATGAACAGGGCAGTTGAAGGAAACGATGGCTGGAAGGAATTGAACAATAAATTTATTAAAGCGAGTTGTACCGGTATTGGAACAGGAGACCATATATTCAAGATGGAGTGTTCAAAAGGACGAATAAATGTTGGACATTACTCTTTCATCAACCTCACAATCAGAGAATGAAACAAACTGAAGAAAACAGTATTTGAAGGGGAGAGAGTGTCGAATGAACTGTTCAGAAAGAGAATTCAGGAAGAAGAGAGGTCAGTCTTCGATGGTTCTTCACAATTCCCACCTCATTTTTCTGGCCCGGCTCGGCCCCCAAAACAATAAAGTTCTTTTTCAAAATCAGAAGAATATTGGACGAAATTTCAAAAACCTGTGGAGACTGGAATGGCTTAGGGCAGATTGTGGAGGGGAATCTGACCATAAAAAACGTTGTAGCGCATAGAGGAGCGTTCGAGTGAGGGAATTTGAGAGTTTTTGTGGATTGGTTTTTAATTAGGCTAGTATTAGTGTTTTTTCAAATTGGAAATGAGTATTTTTCATTATGATTGTTTAATTTTGCCATTTAGTTTAAGGCCTTGCCACCGCGCTTTTGTGCAACTGTAAGTGTGAACGATAAATCAATAAGGCTAGTTTTCTTTCTTAAATAGGGCAGGTAGGGACTGGAATGGGCTCAGTAGAAGTGTATTTGAGGGGGTTGAAAAAAGGGTAGAACAATTCCTTAAGAAGGTTACGGAGGCAGTCCAATAGTCGTGACCAACGATAGGGAACTTGCCACAGTACATTTATGCGCAACTGTGAGTGTTATAATTTAATAATAATGATCATAATTCAATGATGGTAGGCTATGGCGGTAATTTTGATGATTAACGTGTCACCATTTCTATGGCTCAACAATTAAAGTAGCCTCTAGATAGGCAACGACGTATGTCAGTGCCTATGCTCACCGATTGCTCACCAACAATGAAAAAGTTGGCTGATCACAGCGCTCCTGACAGCATTCACTCGCAACGATGCTCTAGCAAATGATATTTTCTTGGTGGTCACCAGCGCTCCTAGCAGGATTACCATGCGTAACACTTCGAGGGTCTGTAGACTATTTAAACATGTCGCTGCCACTCAATCTCGTAGGATACTTCTTTACTCAATGGCTCAGCCATAGAATAAAGAAGGTAGGTACTATGTAGTTCTTTATTCTTTAGGCTACCTCAACAATTGAATGGCTCAAAACAATGGCTCAACTCATCACACACTGATTCGAATGTGTGAACGGATTTCTAGACGCATGGTAGGCCTAGGCATTGATTTTGTAGTGATTTTGTAGTACAAAATCAATGGCCTAGGACTACGCTAGGCCTATGAATACATATTTACAACTCTTTATATGACTTACGTTTCACAAATAGTTCCTTTCCACACGGAAGACATTAAATTAACTCAGGCATAGGCCTATCTTCAACATAAAAAATACAAAAACGTAGCAGGCAAAGGTACTAAACTCTCTTATAGACTGCAGCAATGCTGTGCAGCAGTGCAGCGACAGCGACCACGAAGTAGTATATACTAATATATTTGGCAGCGACCACCTTTGGTCCAGCGTGTTTGAACCACAGCCTTGTTTATTGAGATAATTCATTCTTTGGGTTGGCTGTGTTTCCGCGCTGTAGCTGTAGCAAGGCCTTCTATATTTATTACTCATCCCACACATACTGCCAGCGTCTGCCGAAGATTAACCACTGCCTTGTGGAATTATCAGACTTGAAACTGGAAACCTAACCTAGAATATCAGCTTGACTGCTAATTTTCTGCTCAACGATTTAATTTTGTTTGAGAATATACTAATTTTTTTGGTTGTACTTGTTGCAAACATCCACTTCAAATACTGTGAGCTTGTGTCGTGTAGTATGCTTGAAACAGGTACTGTAGGATCTTTCTTTTGGGAGCTCAGTCAACTCTCGAATTGACTCCTGTAGGCCTACTTCTTTCATTGAGGCACGCTGTTATGCATTGTAATAGTTCTATTAAGGAGGGGGTAATTGTTTTATGAGAAAGCTCTCTCTTTATAAGAACTCTTGGCAGTGCTGTTATGCTTCTCTGGTGTTGATTCACTTTTAATATTATACGTACATTCGACCTTGTCACAAGAGGATTTAATGAGACACTACAACCATAATGCTACAACCCAAGATAATTCTAGACAACTCTACTGTTGAGGTTTGTTCGCTTGCTGCTGCCAATGCAAATGTCCAGTTGGATTGATATGTAAAACGTTGGACTTTGTTGTCATTGGCTGTGGTGGGAGAACAAGCCTGTAGGTTGAGATTTCAAAGATATTCTTTATTATCACTCAGAAATTGAAATGCTGCAGATGAGCCAACTACAGCCTGTAGACACCTATACAGAACTGCAGACTTTGGTGTTATGCTAGGCTAGTTTTAATTTTCATCACTCAAACAATCACTGAAATGTCTCAAGTTAAACGAAAGCGAAGAGCTAGCGATGTAAGCAATGAAGATGATCTAAAGGAGTTTGACATTCTGTACGATGGTTTCGTTGAAACTACAGGGTCTGTTGAGATCAATTTCGAAAGTGATATAGTACAAGAGAAGAAAGAAGATTTCTCAGCATTCCTCAGCATAGACAGTGTGGACAAAACTAAAGTAGAGAGAACGTCTGACAATATTATACCGGTATTCAAGAGATTAAAAAATGATGAAGAAATGCTTGAAACTACCATTCAGAATGCTTCCGATAACAACATTACCGGTATACAAAGTTTTAAAGTTGGTGATCGGATATGCCCGTACAAGGAGAGTTTGGGTGAGAATACCAGTACCTCCATTAACATCATACAAAAATTGAAAGATAATCCCATTTGTCCATACGATGGTAGTATAGTTGCATCTACGACTCAAAGTGCTATCGATAATTTCATTATCGGTACAAAAAGATCAAGCGACGAAGCTGGTTCCAACAGTGAATCCCCAAGTGAAAGTGGTGATGGAGATGATGAGAACATGGAAATCCATGACAACAAAGAAGAATTAGCTATGACGATGCGAGGTTTTGATGTGTTGGATGACCTTGATCCTAATGATGACTTCAATGATGATCAAGATTCTGATATTCAGTCGGATGGGAGTTTTGATTCTGATGTCCCACAAGATGAGATTGAAGCAATGTTAGAAGAAGGTTGGCATAGCTGTGATAATTCCACATATATCAATGTTCATTACGCATGTATGCACTTTTTGTTGTACCCTATATAAGACCAATAAACTGAGTTGATATTATTTATTTATAAATAGGTTTGCTGAAAGGAACTTCAACTACAAATGAAACTGCGCCTGTTTTCGAAGAAAGAGAAAAGATTGTTCTAGAAGGTACGTGTATAGAATGGGCCATTTTCTTACATGCTTTGTGTACGGTACTTAGACTGGTGGGTCAGAGGCTAGCACGGTGAACCTTTGATCAGGAGACCAGGGTTTGATTTTTGCCATGATTTTCCATCTTGACGGAGATTTTTCTTGGTTTCCTTTTGTCATTTTGGTGAATACTGGGATGATTCCTTAACAACTGGCCATGACTAATTCCTTCCACCTATTCCAAACACTTGATACAAAATTAAATAATTTTTCATCTCATCCTCCCATCATACCATTCACCAATACCAATAGATCTTGACCATTATTACAGTATGTTGTAAATAAATATACATTTTGTCTGTATTTTTAAGTGGTTCACTGTTAACAGAATGAGCCTTGATGATTAATTTCTCGTGAATACATTCTTTAGAGTTGGGTCACAATCATTTCGACGTGCTGCCAGAAGGATGGGTTCAGGTGACCCACAACAGCGGCATGCCAATCTACCTGCACCGTCAGTCGCGCGTCTGTACGTTAGCCAAGCCATACTTCCTTGGACCGGGAAGCGCACGGGTATTACATTCAAACATTAAACCCTTTATAAATGAGCCCTCACCTGTGTCATGTTGGCAGAACTTTGTGGCGGCTGTGTTAATGAAACTTGGTATGCACATACCGGTAGGCAGTAAACCCTTGCTAATCCAAACTTGGTTCATCAAAAATTCGGCATTTCGAACTTCAATCGCTGGTTGAAGGTATAGGCATATTTCAACGTTAATCAATATAGATTATAGTTCATCGGAATTCCAGCTGAACCGTAATTCAAAGTAATATTTCAATTGCTTCGATTGCTTCAACACTGTTTTGAGATTTGATAATTCGAAATAAGTCGAGTGCGTTCCTTGGAACAACCATTATTTTTCCAATTTCCATGCTCTTGATTTGATGCTTGAGAGTAGGCCTTAGCACATTGAGCTGGACAGGATTAGTTTTTTATTTATGTATAATTTTAGCCCTTTTGGTTAAAAAGCCTATGTTTTTGGTTCACTGTTCACTGTTTTTAGTTTAGCTGCTCTGTGTGTGTCATCCAACCGAGTGTGGCCTCACTGCGGTCTGACCTTGACGAGCACGACACCCTGTTGAGCTTGAAATAATCGTTTGTCAGTCGAACTCGGGACGGCCGAGCGCACACGATCAGTTAGACCCCGTCTCAACGGTTTCTCACACATAGTTTGGCCAGTGGCATAACTTTCTTCCACGCGCTATAAGACATTTTCTATTCTAATCAAGAAAAGTGGTGATTTCATGCAGAATGATTTTTTTTGTTGATCTGAATGTTTATTAATCAAATACTTGCAAAAAGATTTGTCACACTGTGAGCTAGGAGAAAGGGGGTGGGGTTCAAATAAGTTTGGCATAATTCATGGGTGGCCCCCAAAGTGGGACTCAAACTTTTAGTACAACCGTGACCCAATAAAAGCCGTGGAAACCAAAAGCCAATGTTCAATAATTGTGGTTATTCAGAAACACGAAGTTCCGCTGAGTGGGATTCCATGCTTGCAATATCAACGTGCGATGGAAGACGAAAAGACAGAGAAGGAGTTGCAGAAACATCAGTTGGAGAAATTAGCAGACGAAAATGCCGCAATAATTGCTGATGGTATTGGTATGTATTACTCAATGTGATTATCTTGTCAAGTTTTAATAATACTTGAATGATTGACCTATCAGTATGCTTATGTAGAAGATTCATACGATTCACGTGTGATCCGGGAGGTGAGGGGCATATCAGACGTGGCTCGTTCCCTGCCACCGTCCTCTCCACAGTTTTTTGTGTGGTTTCCCTCTGTAGTCCAGGGTAATGCTGGTATGGCTCCCACAATATAGGCCATGACTGCTTCCTTCCCACTTTCAAAGGTAATTTTTATGATTTTTTATGTGGTGAAACAGCCTTAAAGCCCAGACGTTGCATTTTTTTCTGTTTTTTTGTTGTTGAAGTGTGACCAATATATGGATATACAGTAATTTGTTTGAACACATTCATAATATTTCGGGTTCAGGAATTATTTCTAGTAACATGCGCAGTGTGACATGCGCAGTGTGACATGCGCAGTGTGACATGCGCAGTGTGACATGCGCAGTGTGACATGCGCAGTGTGACATGCGCAGTGTGACATGCGCAGTGTGACATGCGCAGTGTGACATGCGCAGTGTGACATGCGCAGTGTGACTTGCGCAGTGTGACTTGCGCAGTGTGACATGCGCAGTGTGACATGCGCAGTGTGACATGCGCAGTGTGACTTGCGCAGTGTGACATGCGCAGTATGACATGCGCAGTGCGACATGCGCAGTGGGACATGCGCAGTGTGACGTGCGCAGTGTGACGTGCGCAGTGTGACGTGCGCAGTGTGACGTGCGCAGTGTGACGTGCGCAGTGTGACGTGCGCAGTGTGACATGCGCGGTGTGACATGCGCAGTGTGACATGCGCAGTGTGACATGCGCAGTGTGACATGCGCAGTGTGACTTGCGCAGTGTGACTTGCGCAGTGTGACTTGCGCAGTGTGACATGCGCAGTGTGACTTGCGCAGTGTGACATGCGCAGTGTGACATGCGCAGTGTGACATGCGCAGTGTGACATGCGCAGTGTGACATGCGCAGTGCGACATGCGCAGTGTGACATGCGCAGTGTGACATGCGCAGTGTGACTTGCGCAGTGTGACTTGCGCAGTGTGACATGCGCAGTGTGACATGCGCAGTGTGACATGCGCAGTGTGACATGCGCAGTGTGACATGCGCAGTGTGACATGCGCAGTGTGACATGCGCAGTGTGACATGCGCAGTGTGACTTGCGCAGTGTGACATGCGCAGTGTGACTTGCGCAGTGTGACTTGCGCAGTGTGACATGCGCAGTGTGACATGCGCAGTGTGACATGCGCAGTGTTACATGCGCAGTGTGACTTGCGCAGTGTGACATGCGCAGTGTGACATGCGCAGTGTGACTTGCGCAGTGTGACATGCGCAGTGTGACATGCGCAGTGTGACTTGCGCAGTGTGACATGCGCAGTGTGACATGCGCAGTGTGACTTGCGCAGTGTGACTTGCGCAGTGTGACTTGCGCAGTGTGACATGCGCAGTGTGACATGCGCAGTGTGACATGCGCAGTGTGACTTGCGCAGTGTGACTTGCGCAGTGTGACATGCGCAGTGTGACATGCGCAGTGTGACATGCGCAGTGTGACATGCGCAGTGTGACATGCGCAGTGTGACATGCGCAGTGTGAATGCGCAGTGTGACATGCGCAGTGTGACTTGCGCAGTGTGACATGCGCAGTGTGACATGCGCAGTGTGACATGCGCAGTGTGACATGCGCAGTGTGACTTGCGCAGTGTGACATGCGCAGTGTGACATGCGCAGTGTGACATGCGCAGTGTGACATGCGCAGTGTGACATGCGCAGTGTGACATGCAGAGTGTGACATGCGCAGTGTGACATGCGCAGTGTGACTTGCGCAGTGTGACATGCGCAGTGTGACATGCGCAGTGTGACATGCGCAGTGTGACTTGCGCAGTGTGACATGCGCAGTGCGACATGCGCAGTGGGACATGCGCAGTGTGACATGCGCAGTGTGACTTGCACAGTGTGACATGCGCAGTGTGACATGCGCAGTGTGACATGCGCAGTGTGACATGCGCAGTGTGACATGCGCAGTGTGACATGCGCAGTGTGACGTGCGCAGTGTGACATGCGCAGTGTGACTTGCGCAGTGTGACATGCGCAGTGTGACTTGCGCAGTGTGACTTGCGCAGTGTGACATGCGCAGTGTGACATGCGCAGTGTGACATGCGCAGTGTTACATGCGCAGTGTGACTTGCGCAGTGTGACTTGCGCAGTGTGACATGCGCAGTGTGACATGCGCAGTGTGACATGCGCAGTGTGACATGCGCAGTGTGACATGCGCAGTGTGACTTGCGCAGTGTGACTTGCGCAGTGTGACATGCGCAGTGTGACTTGCGCAGTGTGACTTGCGCAGTGTGACTTGCGCAGTGTGACTTGCGCAGTGTGACATGCGCAGTGTGACATGCGCAGTGTGACATGCGCAGTGTGACTTGCGCAGTGTGACTTGCGCAGTGTGACATGCGCAGTGTGACATGCGCAGTGTGACATGCGTAGTGTGACGTGCGCAGTGTGACATGCGCAGTGTGACATGCGCAGTGTGACATGCGCAGTGTGACATGCGCAGTGTGACATGCGCAGTGTGACTTGCGCAGTGTGACATGCGCAGTGTGACATGCGCAGTGTGACATGCGCAGTGTGACTTGCGCAGTGTGACATGCGCAGTGTGACATGCGCAGTGTGACATGTGCAGTGTGACATGCGCAGTGTGACATGCGCAGTGTGACATGCGCAGTGTGACATGCGCAGTGTGACATGCGCAGTGTGACATGCGCAGTGTGACATGCGCAGTGTGACATGCGCAGTGTGACATGCGCAGTGTGACTTGCGCAGTGTGACATGCGCAGTGTGACATGCGCAGTGTGACTTGCGCAGTGTGACTTGCGCAGTGTGACTTGCGCAGTGTGACTTGCGCAGTAAGACATGCGCAGTGTGACATGCGCAGTGTGACATGCACAGTGTGACATGCGCAGTGTGACTTGCGCAGTGTGACTTGCGCAGTGTGACATGCGCAGTGTGACATGCGCAGTGTGACATGCGCAGTGTGACGTGCGCAGTGTGACGTGCGCAGTGTGACGTGCGCAGTGTGACGTGCGCAGTGTGACATGCGCAGTGTGACATGCGCAGTGTGACGTGCGCAGTGTGACGTGCGCAGTGTGACATGCGCAGTGTGACATGCGCAGTGTGACATGCGCAGTGTGACATGCGCAGTGTGACATGCGCAGTGTGACATGCGCAGTGTGACATGCGCAGTGTGATTTGCGCAGTGTGACATGCGCAGTGTGACATGCGCAGTGTGACGTGCGCAGTGTGACGTGCGCAGTGTGACATGCGCAGTGTGACATGCGCAGTGTGACATGCGCAGTGTGACTTGCGCAGTGTGACATGCGCAGTGTGACATGCGCAGTGTGACTTGCGCAGTGTGACATGCGCAGTGCGACATGCGCAGTGCGACATGCGCAGTGTGACATGCGCAGTGTGACATGCGCAGTGTGACTTGCACAGTGTGACATGCGCAGTATGACTTGCGCAGTATGACTTGCGCAGTGTGACATGCGCAGTGTGACATGCGCAGTGTGACATGCGCAGTGTGACATGCGCAGTGTGACTTGCGCAGTGTGACTTGCGCAGTGTGACATGCGCAGTGTGACATGCGCAGTGTGACATGCGCAGTGTGACTTGCGCAGTGTGACATGCGCAGTGTGACATGCGCAGTGTGACATGCGCAGTGTGACATGCGCAGTGTGACATGCGCAGTGTGACTTGCACAGTGTGACTTGCGCAGTGTGACTTGCGCAGTGTGACTTGCGCAGTGTGACATGCGCAGTGTGACATGCGCAGTGTGACATGCGCAGTGTGACATGCGCAGTGTGACTTGCGCAGTGTGACTTGCGCAGTGTGACATGCGCAGTGTGACATGCGCAGTGTGACATGCGCAGTGTGACATGCACAGTGTGACATGCGCAGTGTGACATGCGCAGTGTGACATGCGCAGTGTGACATGCGCAGTGTGACTTGCGCAGTGTGACTTGCGCAGTGTGACATGCGCAGTGTGACATGCGCAGTGTGACATGCGCAGTGTGACATGCTCAGTGTGACATGCGCAGTGTGACTTGCACAGTGTGACTTGCACAGTGTGACATGCGCAGTGTGACATGCGCAGTGTGACTTGCGCAGTGTGACATGCGCAGTGTGACTTGCGCAGTGCTATTCCCACTGGCTTGAACGTACGAGGCCTAAATGTTATCACTTCTCAATTCCCGTTATTTCAGAATAATAATGTTCAGTACGATTGAACCTTTACCTCAGGATTGCTTCGATCACATGTGTTTAGAATTTCACAGATGATTCATACATGTACCGGTATAATACAAACTTGAAGAGCAAGGGGATAAATGATTAGCCAACACATCAGTGTCTTTGAAATATATGAAACTAATAAAATGCCATAAATCCTGAAATTTTGCAATTTTTTGAACAAAAATGTTGAAAACTATTGAATAATTTTTTTTATTCAGATCTGTTCTATCTAAAGTCATGACAGAGGTCTGAACAAACATGCAACAACAATCAATATGTACTTTGAACGAACCATTCCTGAGACAAATGTACATGAACATGATTCAACACAGGCAGCATAGCCGAGTCCCGACGCCAATAGATCTTGGTCATCATTACAGTGCGACGGAAAACCCAATATGCATGAAGTAAAAAAGTATGCTCATGAAATACAATCGTCTCATTCTTATCATGTACGCTTGTACACATCGGCATTGTAATTAATTGCAGTTGTTTAAAATTGCCGATTGTTACCAATTACGGTGTAACCTCTATCCATCGTTTTTTAAGGGACCAGAAAAATAAAACTATCCATCCAGGCAAATTTATTGTTGATTGTATGGGTGTGGAGTGAGAAAAAGCAGGAAAATGATGGATCCGAGAACGATGCATGGAGGTTTCACTGTACTTGAAACCTTGATCCCGTCAATGATCATCCAACACCAATAGCGCAGCAAAGTAGGCTGTGGCGCGGAAGGATAGGGTTCTAATGTAGGTTCATTCTTATGGGTAATAGCACGCACATGATTTTAAAACTGTCATAACTTCTAAACTATTAATACTACAGCTAAACCAGTTAGCCTACAATGTTCAGTAAACTGTTATCTTTACGATGAAACACATACATTGTATCAAACGCCTGGTAAATTTAAACAATTGGATGATAAAAAACATGTTGTAATTGCAACGTCGAAAACTAACGATGGCCGTGCGCGTAGGAGTGCACCCGCATGGCGGTCTAAGCTTAATGTTGCAACATCCGTTTTGCGATGATGCCAAGCGATACCTAGCAAGCAGCTAGCAAGTTTCTTGAGAACACGGCCACTGTGAGAATTCCGATGCAACTATCTCTCTCTTTCATTCGCTTGGCGACATCGCAATTACAGCATGTTTTTTATCATCCAATTGTTTAAATTTACCAGGTGTTTGATACAATGTATGTGTATCATCGTAAAGATAACAGTTTACTGAACATTGTAGGCCAACTGGTTTAGCCGTAGTATTAATAGTTTAGAAGTTATGACAGTTTTAAAATCATGTACGTGCTATTACCCATAAGAATGAATCTACATTAGAGCCCTATCCTTCCGCGCCACAGCCTACTTTGCTGTCCTATAGATTTTGGTTGTCATTAAAGCCCGTTCACAACCAAAATCACCGTAAGAGTATACTTAGTAGTGATGACACCGATTCTCAAAATCAGGAATCGATTCTTTGCGTTCGAGAAGTGATTAAAAATCGATTTTGAAAAGAAAAAGAAAAAAAGGTCCATTTCAAAAAAGGTTACTGTACCATTCGGGTATTTCCGTCAACGTTTGGCTTTCAGACGTAACCGAAGGGATAGCTTGTGTCCAGTAAAATCTCAGCAATACAAAATGATATAGACAACGAAATGAGCCTGTATTGTAACGTGAAGAAGTAACAGGAATGTAATTATTTAGTAGCCATTCACAACAACAATTTGGCAGTAATAAACAGCCAATGAGATGGCTTGATTACATCAGCTGTTGATCTGTTTCTACTCAATCAGCTCGATCATCTTTCTTTGTGCAATCACGTGTAGTTTCTAGGTTAGGGTACATGTAGTAGGCCCTAATATCATACATTCCTTCAAAACCCGATCGCAATATCATGGATTCAATTCAAAGTGTGGCTCAAATGGCAAATTGAATGGGGGTGTGATCAAGACAGCCTGCTAGACATCGTCCGAACGATAGAAGCCTGTGGCACGCCAAATGCTTACCAAATCTGATTGGTCAGTGCTTACACCAAGCTGTAAGAACTTGGAGCAAGGTTTGGAGTTTGTGAACATCCGTCTTAGGGGCTGTCCATAAATGACGTCCACATTTGGGGGGGGGGGGTCATCAACCATTTGACAAAGTGTGACAAGGAGGGAGGGGGGTATACAATAATGTGACATCCACATTTACACTTCATAAATTATTTGTTTCTTTCAATTTTCAGGAAAATAAGTTGGCGCCGTATAATTTGTATGAAATTGTATTTTAATGCAGAGTTAATGCAAAATAACTAAACTAGGAAAACGCCACCTACCGTATATGCGTTGTTAGATTAGCGGATAGTAATAGACTAATAGTATGCCGACTTTTTCTGCCAAACTTTTGCCTACATTCGTCAATTGGGTGACATTCAAGTTATGAATGGGTAAAAACAGCTTCGAGTGGTACCAATTTAGCACATTTTATGTTTTTCTTCAAAATGGCTGACCCGATCAAGCTGAGAATTTCCAGAAATGTGTATCAGAATGTATTTCAACTTCACGCAAAATTCAATTTTTTTTTTTAAATAATTTTTTTTTCCGCTGTGTTATTCTAATGGGTATTTTTGAAATTTCTAAAATTCATAAAAATAAAAGTTACCACCCGATGATGCCACAAAACTATACAGATCCAAGTTGGATGAAGAACTATGATGAAAAAAAGTTTGAAGACTTTGATAGCTGTAGCCGTTTGACCTGTGGAGAACCAACAAAAAAACATGAAAACAAAAAAAATAAAAACGAACACCAATTTTTTTCAGTATGTCAAATTGAATTTTTGCAAAAGCTCGTCTAAAAATCAAGAAAAACTTTTTTTTCAATGTCCCAATCCCAGTTTTTCCAAATTTGCATGAATAATTTCATGGGGAGGGGGGGTGGGGGATATTGACTGGACTGTGACGATCATTAAAGAGGGGGGGGGGGGGGTTCATATCCCCTAAAATTGTGTGACATCATTTACGGACAGCTCCTCACTGCTAAATCTTCACTGCTTATTAGTTGCATTGTGAACGGAATGCAAGAAGGTCACAACACAGATATTGCCAAGTTTGCTCCTAATTTTGGTTGTGAATGAGCTTTTTCAGAGCGTCGTTGAACCCCATATAAATAAATGATTGATTATTATTGTTTGCTCAACGACCCCGTCAACAGCTAGGTTATACGGGGGTACGAATGAGCTGGTGATTATGAAGCTATGATGTGATGATAGGTGGAAGAACATTTACAAAAACCCATGCCTTATGAGGCCGCAGGCGCTCGTATTTCACGCCGAAAACACTCACGGTCGTAATTTTTGAGATATCAATATAATTGTTTTTACATTCTGTTAATAATTGAAAAACTGAGATTACCGCATTTACAGAATTTTGATCAAAAAAATAATAATTTTTCAAATTCTTCAAATGGAAAATGAAAAAAATTTGTGAATGCAAAAACCCAGATACATATTTTTGAATACAATGTGAAATATATCAAAAGTGTGAGCTAGGGAATTAACGGCGTTTACGTGATTATGAGTTTGGTGGGCTAGTCTACAGGCTGCGCCTAGCACACGATGCATGTTAAACTCGAGTCTGAAGCGAGCGAACAACGAACCCGCGTAGAGCGCCTGCGGCCTCCTAAGCGGGACTCTAACCCACGCTCGACGGTGACTTCAGTTTCTGAAGCGGTGCCTCATCTGACCAAGCTACCGAGGATGAAAAGAAAAAGGAGATTGTTGCTTTTCCAGGGACTGTTCGCGCGCCCGCGTTACCGAGCGCCCGCATCGAGACGGCCCAGGAGAACAAAGAGGCGCAGTCGCTCACCGCCCAGCAGGTGCAAGACTACTGCAGGCGCAGGTTCGGCTTCAAGTCTGTACGGGTCATGAGGTTCAAGTACGTACGCCGTCTCTGTATCTCTCTGTTGACTGTCGTGGTATCGTTTCGTCTTCATGTCGTGTTATTTGGTTACTTTGTAGGTCGTGGTCGGATCGTAGGAAATTCACCAAGCGACGGAAACACGAGAAGCAGCTTCAGCGGCCGACTTTACCCGAAGGGACGAAGTTGATCAAATTTCCTGTCCAGAATGCTGGTAGGTGTTTTATTCATTTACAGTTTGAACTTCAGCTTTTTTTTTTTTTATATCACGTCGAAACGAGTGAAGCTGAAATGTCAGAGATGGAGAAGAAGAGAAGCAGAGATGTAAGGAACGAAGTGAAAGTGAAGAGACTACTGAGACATGTGGCCGAGTGGTTAATACACTGAACCGTCATTCGGGAGACCGGGGTTCGATTCCTGCCATGGTCGACCAACCTGACAGGCGGTTTTTGTGATTTCCCTCTGTCGTTCAGGTTGATACTGGGTTGGTTCCTTGACAACAGGCCACGACCGACTCCTTCCCATTATCCAAAAACACTTGATGAAATAACCTTTTATCTCATCATCCCTTCATCTCATATATCATTCACTGCCGCCAATAGATTGTAGTCATCAGTATAGTGCGTCGTTGAACCCTATATAAATAAATAAAGTGGAGAGATCATCGTTTGAAATGGAAAGGGCATATGAGACGTATGGGAAAACAATAGAAACTAAAGAAGAGTTTGCAGACCAAGAGAGAGAGTATAGTACTGGGTAGTCATCTGAGAAAAGGATGGAGGAAGTGGTAGACAAGAGACGGTGGGAGGAAGTCGCAGGAGGAGGAGAAGATGTAGCAGAAGATTGTAGTGGTGAAGAAGAAAAGGAAGAAGTAGAAGCAAAACTTGGAACTGGCAGGAACTAAGGTATAAGAAGTCTGCCCTAGAAGAATTGGTGGATCCAATCAACGTGGTTATCTGGGTTTGAGAAATATTAACATCCAAAACTTGACGTGAAGTTATATGATTTGGGTGAAAGGGAAAGAAAGAACAGCAGCTTACCAAGATTTATGAGTAGAGAAAGGCCTACTCATAGTGGATAGAACACATAGAGATGAAGGTTACACGAGGTTTCGACGTTTCGGCTATTGCCTTGTTTCCTGGCAATTCAGGATCGTTCGAACGGAGCACCACAAGGGCGATCTTACCACCCCAAAAAAATGTTTGGTTATGAATGATATACAGTGAAACTTCTATGCATTGTTCCCGGATCTATCGTTTTCCTGCTTGTACCATTCATTTTTTCTTGCCCCACTCCCATATAATAATTAAAGTTGAATTTTCCTGGATGAATGGTTTTGTTTTCTTAGTCCTTTGAAAAGCAATGGATAGAAGTTTCACTGTAACTCATTCAACAAGCTATACAAATTACAGCAATAAGACGATAACAGATGAAGAACAATTAATTCAAAGTTGTTTTGGGGGGGAAATCTCCGATCTGCTATCTGAATATATCTTCTCTTTCTTTGATTTTCTTCATCTTCTTTTCTTTCTTTCTTCTTCTACAATTTATTTGTTCAGAGTGAAAAAATACTGCGTTCCTTTTTTCAAAGTTCAAGCTCTCTTTTTTCAATTCTTTCTCGTCTCTTTCACCAATCCTCGTAGAACTCTTTTTCGTCTATTTGTCTAATGCAATTGGACATCAATGAAATGACATCAACCGCTTGAGAGCGAGGCATCAGCACTTGACCATGTCTTCATGGTTGATGGTTCAACCAGAGAAATGACCCTGGCCGCTGGTATAGCTAATTCATTTTGATAATTCAAATTTTTATTATTCCAAACTTCGAACTGATAATTAGTCCAAACTACTGTTTTATTATTGTTTCGTGTTTGTTTAATTTGAATTTCAGCAAGAATTACGAATAAAAGTTGGTCACAATTGGATATTTTATTACGTGAAATCCTTTTGTCATCCACAAACATTAGCGGTCGGCCGCCCCAGCAAGCCCGTCACATGTGCAGCGCGTGCCAGCATGATGGGGGGTCTCTTCAGGGTCACAGTCACATGTGCAGCGCGTGCTAACATGATGGGGGGTCTCTTCAGGGTCATAGACATAGACATCTGGCTGGCCGAGACACTCGAGCGGTAGTATTTAGGATAATGGACGACAAAGGATTTCACGTAATAAGATATTAATTGCGGCAACTTTTATTCGTAATTTTTGCTGAAATTCGAATTGAACAAGCACGAAACAATAATAAATAAACCAGCCGGCTAATGCATGTAGAGAGAATAATTCATTCATTTCGTTCTAGGCCCGAATGTTTATATTTATTGCATTGCTTTTTACTTTTTAACCCTAACATTTAGTTTGGTAATTTGACTCTCTCAACACTGTGAACTGTGATAAGGGTTACCTAATGAATGACATGATAATACAGTATAGTATCCATTGGACTCTTTGTTGTGTTGCAAAAATTGCTGAGAAAACATTTGACTTGAAGATAACCACATGGCTGTCCAAGTTGGCTTACTGTTGGTGAGGGGGGAGTGGGAGGGAACAAACCACGTGCGAGGCGCACATGGCCGGTTCAACCAAACTGCACGCACACAGTATACTACTGTTCTATACAAATGAAAAACATTTTTTTTAGGGTTGGGTGAACCTTGATTTTTACCACGAACCGAACCTTTCAAAAAGGTTTGTTTTTTCGAACCTCGAACAGAACCTTTTTTCTTTCTTTTTTTTCAGACCTACCGTAAATATAACAGACAGATTCGGTCTCAAACCCATATGGAACAGAAATGTAACTCAGTCATGATAGGGTACAGACCCGCCAAGAATACAAGCCAAGTACATCCAACCAAAGTACTAGGCCTAGTTTCAGTAGAAGGCTTAAAGTAAAACTGTGTCGTAGATTCGTAAGACAGACTGGGTCCAAGTACAAAATTGTGCCATTCATGACATAATTTCAGTTTTTCAGTATAGGAATTCAGGGTTTGTTTTAGTTCAGAAGCAAGACGTGTAGAAACCTAGAACAGGTGATATAAACAGGTAGAGGCCTAGTTTCAAGAGCAATATCACGTCGATTAATGCTAAATTATGAAAACGATTTCATATTTAATACATCACAGTTTGGTCAACTCCATGACAAATTTCCAAACTACTTCACACAAGACACACAGCCACTTGAACTAAAGTTCTGGTCTGTTCGATGATCGACGATCGACCTATCGAATCGATAAAATCAAACAGCTCATAGGTCCTGCGCTCTGCACTGACAGCTTTTGAAACATTTGCAGGTTATTTTTATATCTTATTGGATTATATCTTACCTGTTATCTCATTGGGGTATAAACAACAATGTATAACATTCATGTATTTTAACTCGACTTGATGAAGTTACCATTAATGAAGAAAAGAAATTAGTGTTGTGATGATTGGTATGAACAAAAAAAAAAAATTTTTTTTTTTTCAAAAGTTCGAAAAAAGTTCGTTTTTGAACCTAGCCGGTTCGAAATTCGAACCTCATTTTAAGGTTCGAAAAGATTCGAATTCGAACCGGTAAATTAACGATGGTTTACTGTATTGGCGTCAGAACAAGATATGAATACAAACGGTCGATCCTTGAACTTCAGGATGGGTTTGATGGTTAATTCGTGTTAATTTGCTCCTCGTTTGAATGATGTTAGTTAAGAATGTTCGTAATCGTCTCAGCTTAATAACGTCACTACAGCAAAACCTCTAGATGCATCTTTCACCCATCCATCGTTTTCCTGTTTCTATTATTCACTTTGTACAGCTTGAAGCATAAGTAAAAGTCTCTTTGCTACCTGGTCAAACCAGTTGTCCATATTATATTGCATAGAATTTGAAAGGTATCAAATGACAGAAACAGGCTTTTACTCATGCTTCAAGCCTTACCATCCTACTCTCTTATGACTAGAGACATGTAAAAATAGCAATTGCTATAAAAGGGATGAAATCTCAAAGTGCATCGTTACATATTTTTCTGATATTTCTTTATCTTTCAATATGTTCGATGTTGTTCTATCATGTTTTTGAAACGGCGACAAAGCGCTACATACGTCTGAATCCGCTATGTTTCAATGTATTGGCAGTCCTAGGCAATATAGACGCTTTATTCAGAATAGAAGCATTATAAATGTATGTAATTTTTTTCCCAAATTATGTCAATTAAGGTGTAAACGGGTGAAGTTGGTTGGGGAATTTGGATAAAAGTGCAGTTGAAAATGTAGGCGGCAGGTGAGGCGTTGGTTTAATCCACTTGTGGATACTTTTTTTTTTTTAAAGATCAATTTGGGTGTTTCTCTTGTATGCCTATTGTACGTTATCTAGTGGTTTTACCTGTACAGTACTGTTGTAACGCTACAAAACGTTGTTGCGCCACAAAAAACGATGTTTCTAAATAATAGATGCACCAAAGTGCTACTTTTCAAATTCCAAATGCTATGAGAAGAAGAAATAGAAGCTATGTTTACATGTCTCTACTTATGACCAATGTGAAATTTTCCTGCATGGATGGTTTATTTCTCGTGGTCCCTTGAATAACGGTAGAACTGACTCTTTTCTGTTGGATCGTGTCAAGCCGAGGCTATGACGAATCTGTTCTAATTGTTCCAGATGGCACCACCGGAGGTTCGAACGGCAGCAACCGCTCGAGCAAGGAGTGGATCATGAACCCGAACGGCAAGAGCTACGTCTGCATCTTGCACGAGTACGTTCAGCACGCGCTCAAGAAACAACCGTCCTATCAGTTCAAAGAACTCGGTAATTATATTCTGATTGACAGCTGTTATAGTTTGGGTATTTTATTTCATTTTAAAAACATTTTATTTTTGTTTTAAGACATGATTTATATACATAATATACAGGATAAGATTGATATGAGAGGTGAAGCTGTGGATGAATATGATGGATAATCAATATATTGATACAACGAGAAACCCGCGTGAGAGACGAACTCTTGTGTGCGGGCTGCCTGGAAAAAGTGACGCAAGGAGAAATAAATAACTAAGTGCTGTAATAAGCTGATTTAGAGAATATTATTTTGTAATGGACGATATGAGATGAATGATTGATGATGATGCAGGTGAAGAGAAACTAGTGATGTGAGAATAATGAGGTGGGTACAGGTTGGAGGAAATACATAGATAGAGCACAAAAACCACACACACATGTGTGGACTGGACAATGCGAGTACTGGGAGGTAGGTTCCACAAGAATCAACAAACTCAGGTTTCCCACTACCTTTTTAACGGACTCTGAAGGGAATAACCAACAGGTGAAAATCACAGAAACATTAATAATAAACTAAAACTCACGACATGTTTCGATCTTGTTAGATCTCATCAGGTGAGTAGGCCTATATCAGGTATTTCTTCCTCTGGTGTGTCATCGAACTTACAAAGAAACAAGGTTCCCAATAATTAGATGAGCGTAGCGAAGATTCCATTTCACATACCGAAAAAAAATGGGCTTGGTTTTTATGTTGTTTTTTTTTAATTTTGTACGCGGCATACAGGACAGGAAAAAATACCTATCGACTTGAAACTTTTTCTACATATCTCTGTCATACCAGAATAGGCTGGGATTGTATTTCAGAGAAATCGGTCGGAAGGTTTGTTCGGAAAATAATCGGAAAGTTTGAGAAATCTTCATAAGAATAACCCGGAGGAAAAATACTTGAAAAACAAGAATTCTTCAAAAGCGCTCAAATTTTCACCGAATATGAACAACACTATAGGTCTACACCTTTTCAGAGATTTTTGCAACAATCGGATGAGAAAAACAAAGAAAAGGCAATAAAAGTGTACATTTTATTGAATATTTCGATCAATTGGATTTACAAAGTGTATGTGCGACAGGTTGCAGCACTATAAATATCAACAAGTTGCAGGTAAGGCTTTTGAACGTTTGAAGTAATCCAAGGTTCGTAGATATAAATTGAGCTTACAAGTTATTTTTCATTCTGGATTTCCATACTTCTAAGCTCATCTCACAACGCGCATCCCGCGTTTTCCTAGTAATAATTAACACAATGCTGAAATCTATATATGATGTAAAATGATGAATGATGTGAGTTTTAGGAAGATAACTTTCACATTTAGTTTTGGTAGTCTATTTTCAAGTTAAAGCAATTTTCATAAGTAGCATTTTGTAGCAAACTACTAGAAAAACAGGAGCTGCAAATTGTAGATCAACAGTTACGGGATTAACAACGAATATTCCACATTGTTTCGGACTTTTCAGTCTGAGGCACGAAGCTATCCGAATACCACTTACTGTTGATGCAAGGAAAGAGATTGATTCTTTTCAACTTGGCCATTGGTTAATCCGGTTTATTTTGTATTTGAACACATTTTTCGCAGACAATTTTTCGTACAATAAAGCTTGTTGTCTTCAAAATCGTTCATATTTTCATGAAATACTTCAGCAGTTTAGCTAAATGGAGATAAATGTTCTGCAAAAAGATATTTATAGTGAAAAATAGTGAATTGGAATATAATTTTAAATGGATAGGAATAAGCCTACAATGGAACATGACAAAAGATATATAGGCCTATATATATATTTTTTTTTTAATTTTTTTTTTTTTTAATTTTTCAAAGAATAACAGATACATAAACACTCTCAAAAAGATCTTCAAGGCCTTCGAAGGCTTGTCTGTAGAATAACAAAATAACATATCGAATTAACCAAACACAAACGACTAGTGGTGAACAATAAACAATTACAATATATTTACTACATTCTGTCAGCCGACAATTATTTAATGGAAACGACGAAAAAAAAGAAAATTATACTAATTTACAGAAATACTGCATTACAAAGAACAGAAATATGAAAAACAAAATTGAAACGGAAATTATATCACCGGGAAGACAAATTTAATACATGAAAGGGGAGAGATTCAAAACATATCAACTCAAATCATTTAGCAACCACGGGTTTTAAATCGCGTTTCATCACAATATATTTAGGCCTATCTAGGTTAGTTAATGAGTTGGGGAGAGAGTTAAATATTGTTGGCACCTGTATTTCATCCTTGAGGATTGCGCTAAATGACCTCGCTGTCGATGCGCCTTAAAACCCTAATATTCATTCATTCATTGAGGAATATTTAGATTTGATAATCTATTTGATCAATGCGTCGTTCCCACAAGTCCACGCGTGTGAACGTTGATCCGGTGTCTGTTGGCAGAGAATGCCGCGACGCCGTACTCAGCGACGGTGACGATCAACGTGATGCAGTACGGGGTCGGCTACGGCACCAGCAAGAAGCAGGCCAAGTCTGACGCGGCCAAGGCCACGCTCGAGATCCTCATCCCGGAGATGCGGGACAAGATACAGGAGGACAGCCGGGTCGGAGCGCGCGGCACAAGCAAGGGACAAGACACCGACCTGTCGGTAAGATTGTCATGGTCCAATTTCCTCATTTCTCCCTTCAGTTCACATAGTCCCCAGATTATGTACGTTAATTTCAAGTCAGTGAAATGGACGGTGGTTTTGAATTTGTAAGCAACTGTGAACCAGTTTGATCAGTCGGCCGTCTGGCGATTGGAATTCGAGTGAAGGGGTAGTGCAGTGTAGGTCACGTCGGAAGCAAGGTGACGCGGTCAGGAGATTTTTCGGCAGAGAGTGCGTGACAGAGAAGACTGTTGAGGACGGAGTTTATTTTGTAAGTACATTCTAGTTCAGTGTTGAAATTTATAATAACAACGTGTGCGAGTGTGGGCCTAGGCCTACACAACATTCAGTATCGCATTCATAATAATTTTGTGATTTGAAGTGAATTAGAAACAGTTTCGAAGACGAAGGAAATACTAAAGCTGTAGTGTAAAATCTCGATTTATACTGATTACAAATTATACAATAATCTAATCTATTCTCTGTGTATTTGTATTCATTCTTTATAATATTAGGGTTATTAGTTCCCCTCTTCCTGAACTAATTGGCGCCCATACCCTACCTTTTAACCGAGACGCGTGGCCGAGTGGTAACACACTGAACCGTCATTCGGGAGACCGGGGTTCGATTCTCGCCATGGTCGACCATCCTGACAGAGGTTTTTCGTGGTTTCCCTCCATCGTTCAGGTCAATACTGGGATGGTTCCTTAACAGGCCACGACCGACTCCTTCCCACCATCCAAAAACACCTAATAAAATAACCTTTCATCTCATCATCCCATCATCTCATTCATCACCCACCGACGCCATAGATCGTAGCCATCAGAATAGTGCGTCGTTGAAAATAAAAAAAAATAATATATATATAGGTCTACCTACCTTTTATTTAATACTATTTATTGTTCAACAAACCCCACCCCGCTCCCCTGGCACACAGCAGCGGACGTCACAAGATCACTCACGGCACTGGCTCATACATTCCATTTTCAAATCTGTTTGTAATTCACATGAATATATACCGGTATATATACAGTAAACTCTCGTTAATCCGAAATTCAAGGGACCCTCAAAAAATGATTTTGATTCATAAAAATTTGGATTAATCAAAAAACTCCTTTTCCACGAAAATCATCACACTTCCCGGTTAGAATTGAAGCAATTTCGTATTGTGCACAAGAGAAAGCTATGCCACATGTGCGAGGAACCGTGTCACTGATCATGTGTAGTCGGCTATCTTCGACAACAAACAACAAACGAACATTGGATGGTCAGCTTTCATTGGCGCTCGGCCGTTCCGAGTATGATTGAGTGTTCCGAGCTTACCGCTCGTCAAGGACAGACAGCAACGAGCGCGGGCGAGCGCACTCGGAGTCGGATGACGCACTCAGTGACAGCGAACAGCTGAGCTGGCTTCGGCCTATTGTTACGCGTCAAATAAAAAGGATGGAATTTGGAAAAATAATGATCAATTCAAGGAATTCACTCGAACTCCTGCTAAACAATGCTAAAGTAATTGAGGGGTTGAAATATTAGTTCGAATTACGGATTAGCTGGAATTCGGATTAACCATATTCATTAACATTGAAATACCTATACCTTCAGTCGGGGACTGACTTCAAGTTTGAAATATGCCAAATTTCGGATTAACCGAGTTTGGATTAACGAGGGTTTACTGTACATATTTTTTAATAATATTGAAATTGAGGCAGCAGAAATGAAGTTTGTTAGGAGCGTAGCAGGAGTGTCAAAGTTGGAGAAGAATAGAAGCAGTAATATAAGGAAGGAAGTGGGAGTGGAAAGGTTATCATTTAAATTGGAAAGGGAGAGACTTAGGTGGTACGGGCATATGCGGAGAATGGAAATGGAGAGAATACCGAGAGCAATGTTTGAGATAGCGAAAAACAATGGAGCTAAGAGAAGAGTTGGAAGACCAAGAGAAAGGTGGCAAGAGGGAGTCAAGTTCGGGGTAGTCAACCGAGGAGAAAAATGGGAAGAAGTGGAAGACGAGAGATGGTGGGAGAATAGAGAACGATGGAGGGAACTCGTAGGAAGAGAAGAAGAAATAGAGGATAGGCCTAGCAGTAGTGAAGAAGAGGAGGAAGAAGTCGGAACTGGCAGGAACCGATTGATATGAGAAGTCTGCCCTAGAAAAACTGGTGGAAACATCCCCTGGCCCAATTTAATTGGTTACCTGGGTTTGAGATATATATATATATTGAAATTGGATACAAAATCATTGTTCTCCAATTAAGGCAATGGATGAGAGACAGGATCGTTTGAACGGGGCACCACAAGGGCAATGTATGAGAGGTAGGATCGTTTGAACGGGGCACCACAAGGGCGATCTTACTACCCCAAAGAATAATTGAAAATAGGATGACTCATTTAACAAACAATAAAATTCTAACGTAATAATTCCAGGGTTGGAAAACAATTCAAACATTCACAGTGGGGAGAAAATCTTGAGTGCATACATGAATAATGACACAAAATATGATTGAGATTAGATGCTGAACCTGTAGATAAATATGATTAAAGTTTATATGAATTGGGTTAACGAAAAGGAAATAACAGCAGCTTACTAAAGTGGTGGATACACCTGCAAGTCTTTGCGAGTGAGAAGTTGTAAGTGAAAAGTCCATCACTTCTCGTTTTAGCGTCACTTATCGGTACAAATGGCTCACTGCAAACTAACTAACACGCTGTGTACGACAAACAGTCGGAACTACAAGTCAGGGTGACAGAAAGTTGACATCGATCCCGCCGAATTATTAACTTTTGGTCAGTGCAAACAAACTATTCAAAACTCGCGATCTTTATATACCGCATATTTATTTTTACGTGGTTAAAAATTAAATGGAGTACCCGTGGACTGACGAGAAAATATTTAAGTTATATGATTTATGGAAATCATACTCCGTACTACTTCTTTTCAAATTGAAACATAACCTATGAACAGCATGAAAGGCGACACAATAATAGCAGTCGAATGTTAAAAGATGTATTATATACATGTATCATACATGTATTACACATACATACATGTATTATACATGTTATTATGTATGTATTACAAGTATTATATATATATAGATGTATAAGATGTATTAGATGTATTATAATGAACGTCAAATAAATGGACCAATCACGTTCGACTCTTTGGTTTTGCTTGCACTTTTTGCTCTCACTTGTAGAGTAATGCTCAACTTCTGAAAGACTTTCGGAGAGTCTTTCGAGTCGGTCACGTGGTTCCCCGTGCACCAATCAGCGACGGTATCGGAGCCAACTTTCACTTCTCACTTGCAAACACTTGCAGGTGTATCCACCACTTTAGATTTATGGGTAGAGATACGTCGACTCATAGTGGAGAGCCTGTTAGTAGAACACTGAGATTCACACGAGATTCTGACGTTTCGGCTATTGCTTTGGTCTCAGTAGAGTTGAGAGGCAAGAACCGAAACGTCAGAATCTCATGTGTACATTTCATTTCAACTCTGTGCTCTATCTACGGACCCTCCTCTACGAGTAGGCCTATCTCTACTCTACTCATAAATCTCGTCAAACTGCTGTTCTTTCTTTCCTTTTTACCGTATTAATATATTCAGCCTCAGGCTATTTTCCTACACACACACACACACACCTAGTCATATGATCAAAGTTTAATATTAAAAATATAATATTTTATAATATTGTAATATAGGCTATTAATACTGTACAAGGTTTTTCCTCGAAGTAAAATATTATATCAATTATCCTTGACATCGCATCGATAATTGATCGCAATGTGTCGATGTTTCTCTCCTTTTCGATGATCTTATTGAACGTCCAAATATCGTACCAGCATTTCCAATTTATGTTGGTCGTTCATCGGCCTCGGCGACTGTTCAATAGAATAGGCCTACTCATGTCACTCGTTGAAGGAATCATGCAAACAGAAATGAGGGACGTTTTACAAGTATTGAAAGATATTTTCGATGATTGAAAATATTGTATTGTAGAGATTGAATCAGTTATTGTATCGTTTGAAAAAACTTTTATCGTAATTGTTATATTATCATTTGCTAGCGGTGACGATTATAGCCACTTCGGCCTTCGCAATGTCTTCGCTGTGAAATATCGTAATAATATTTGTTTTCGTCCTAGTTTTTCGATGAGATCAAGATCGAGGATCCGAGGGTGGCGGAGCTCTGCGCCAAGACGACGGAGCCATCTCCGTACGTCATACTGCTCACGTGCTTACAAAGGTATGCTTTTCGAGATGTGCGTGGGATCGTACTTCAATTGATGCACTTTTATACCCCTTCCCTTGTCACAGTTTACCACATGTGTGATAACCTCACTTCTAGAATTACGTCACAATCTATATACCGTCACGAGTTACTTTCAAAGAACGGAAATTTATCAAAAAACTGGCAGAAATTGAATGATTTTTACTAATGAAGATGTATGCTGAGTGTCGATGCACTTTAAAACCCTAATATTCATTCATTCAAAAGATTTGGGAGGAAAATTTTAAATTTGTTCTGATTGTTAACTTTTTAACTGCCAAGTTTTCTGACAGCAGCTGTACAACCTGTGCCGAGTCATTTTTCCAAAAATACATTAGTTAGTACAAATAAATCCAGATGCTATATTTATGAATATTTCTCCATGATTTTTTTGACACACCACAGGAAAAAGATTGCAGAAGAAAAAAATTAAAAGTCGATGAAAAATCAGATGGAAATTCATAAATTTGTACTAATTTTTGATTTCTTGACCTGAGTGGAGTAGGCCAGGCATTGCTGTAGGAGCATTCATTATCTCATTTATTATCCAGTAAATTACATTATCATTGTTATCAATACCAGAACCAAGATGAGAGCCGGTTACATGTTCCTAGATTCATGTGTTAGGATGAGTTTCTCATTACTCGCCGAGCCGGTCAATCAATATCCGCCATTTTCACCAATGTCAGAACCCTATTGAGTCATTGACAGTAATTTTGTCTGAATAAATGCTACTTTAATGACATGAATCAAAAGTTGACGGTGTTTCGAAAAAGTACATATACTCAGTCAATAGATTCCAAGAGAATCAGGTTGATAGCTACAGTTTGCCGTCCAGTAGAAAATGAAGAATATGGCGCGGGAATCGAAACGCGTACACACAGAAGTTGCACAGTGGGCACAACAGGCTCAGACGAGTGTAGCAGTTGGACCCCACAGTTAATCCTAGTTAATTCCAACTCTGATACCGGCCATTCAAACTTTGCCGTAATTCAAACAGTCCCTACAGATGTTGAATTTTCCATAATTCAAACTTACGTAATTCAAAATTGATATTTTCGTGTCCTTTGAATCTGGAATTGAAGAAGGTCTACTGTGACAGTACATATGGCTTTTTATTTACAACAAAACGTGAAACAAAACAAATTCCTAACCCCTCCCCCCACTTCCTGTCACAAATTGACATGCCATCAATACTGACACCCCAATAATAAATGAGTATTTATCTTTTATCAGATTGTATTACCAGTAAATGTACTTCTCTATGAACGCAGCGCATCTGTTTATTCCCACCGCATCTTGGCTGGCGATATGCACCTCATCTCAGATGTAGATATCTGAGGTGTATAGAAGGCATGATGCATAGTTTGATATTGAGAACTAGATAGAGCAGCAATCAATAGATTCATGGACAGTAGGTCCACTCATGTAGAATAACACTTCCGAGAGCCGAGTGAAAACACACTTTAATACATCTTGGTTCCGGTCCTATAACGGGGCTGACCCTACATTCTATCTCACGTCATTTATCATGAAAAAAAGTTTGTCAAGGCCATTTAGTTGCAAATTGTTGCAACTACGGTAAATGAACTTTCATCTATCAAGCCATCCAACCTGTCTGTCAAGTGGTTAGAAACCCCTCTTCAATTAATCTACGGCCTACGCTGATTTCTAGGGATGTGCGAACCTGATTTTTTTAAAGTCGAACTCAAACTTGAACTTGATTTTCTAAAAAGTTCGTGAACTTTGAACTTTTTTCAAACCTTGTAATTAAAAAATATATGCCAACAGATGAAAATCATTTGTTTGGGTACTTATAAATAGTGGGAAAATATGCCGCGGATCTATCATGTATGTAACCCACATTTTTATTGTCCAAAGTTTTTAGAATTGGAGCTCTTTTAAGTGATGATTAGGGTTAGCTAGGGTATGATTTGTGTCAAATATACAACAGTCAAGTAATTTTATGGTTCATACCTTACCCTAAATAATCTAATTATCACATCTAATTAATATCTACAGTTCGAATTCGAACTATATACAAAGGTTCGAGTTTGTTTTCAAACTGTTTGCACAACCCCACTAATTCATAGCCGTCTGCAGGAACTTTGGGATGGGCGAGATGCACGTCAACTACGACGTCAACTCCGTCCGCCACCAGAAGAACGAGTTCAAGATGACGGTGGGTCGCCACAGCGCGTCGGTGATCTGCAAGAACAAGCGCGACGGCAAGCAGCGGGCGTCGCAGCAGATCCTGCAGCTGCTCCACCCGCACGTGGCCAGCTGGGGCTCGCTGCTCCGTCTCTACGGCAACCGCTCCGTCAAGAACATCAAGGAGAAGAAGCAGGACGAGCAGGAGATCACGCTGCTTCAGAGCAAGGCGTCAATCAACTCGCCAAACTTTGCCATACTCGAGAAGCTAAGCGCAGAGATGTTGACGCTCAAGAAGAGAAAGGTATGCCGTTGCTTTTTGATGCAATTTAATTCAGGCCTCATTTGTTTGTTATTTGGACTTTGTGTTTTATTCTCAGTGAAACCTCTATCTAGCGTTTTTCAAGTTACTCGGAAAAATGAACCATCCGTGCAGGAAAATGATTCCTCCAGGAAATTTAACATTGTTCAAATGGGAGTAGGGAGGAACAAAATGTATGATAGAAGCGGGAAAACGATGGATCCGGAATCGATGTACCGAGGTAATCTACAGGTAGCAAATGTCTTTGTCAATGGAAATAACCTTGAATTTAAGCTGTCGCTTACAGGACATAACGTCCAATCAAAAACGTCCAAAAATATTAAGGTTCAATTGGATTGGTCCAATCTACAAAAAGTCCAAGCTGATCTTTGGTCCATTTATGAACGTCAATTTGCCAGGCCATCCTTTCCTGGGGGTTGCACAATTTGCCAGGCCATCCTTTCCTGGGGGTTGCACAATTTGCCAGGCCATCCTTTCCTGGGGGTTGCACAATTTGCCAGGCCATCCTTTCCTGGGGTTGCACAATTTGCCAGGTCATCCTTTCCTGGGGGTTGCACAATTTGCCAGGCCATCCTTTCCTGGGGTTGCACAATTTGCCAGGCCATCCTTTCCTGGGGGTTGCACAATTTGCCAGGCCATCCTTTCCTGGGGGTTGCACAATTTGCCAGGCCATCCTTTCCTGGGGGTTGCACAATTTGCCAGGCCATCCTTTCCTGGGGGTTGCACAATTTGCCAGGCCATCCTTTCCTGGGGGTTGCACAATTTGCCAGGCCATCCTTTCCTGGGGGTTGCACAATTTGCCAGGCCATCCTTTCCTGGGGGTTGCACAATTTGCCAGGCCATCCTTTCCTGGGGGTTGTACAGTTTGCCAGGCCATCCTTTCCTGGGGGTTGCACAATTTGCCAGGCCATCCTTTCCTGGGGATTGCACAATTCACCAGGCCATCCTTTCCTGGGGGTTGCACAATTTGCCAGGCCATCCTTTCCTGGGGGTTGCACAATTTGCCAGGCCATCCTTTCCTGGGGGTTGCACAATTTGCCAGGTCATCCTTTCCTGGGGGTTGCACAATTTGCCAGGCCATCCTTTCCTGAGGGTTGCACAATTTACCAGGCCATCCTTTCCTGGGGGTTGCACAATTTGCCAGGTCATCCTTTCCTGGGGATTGCACAATTTGCCAGGCCATCCTTTCCTGAGGGTTGCACAATTTACCAGGCCATCCTTTCCTGAGGGTTGCACAATTTACCAGGCCATCCTTTCCTGGGGGTTGCACAATTTGCCAGGCCATCCTTTCCTGGGGTTGCACAATTTGCCAGGCCATCCTTTCCTGGGGTTGCACAATTTGCCAGGTCATCCTTTCCTGGGGTTGCACAATTTGCCAGGTCATCCCTTCTTGGGGGTTGCACAATTTGCCAGGCCATCCTTTCCTGGGGTTGCGCAATTTGCCAGGCCATCCTTTCCTGGGGTTGCACAATTTGCCAGGTCATCCTTTCCTGGGGTTGCACAATTTGCCAGGTCATCCTCTCCTGGGGGTTGCACAATTTGCCAGGCCATCCTCTCCTGGGGGTTGCACAATTTGCCAGGCCATCCTTTCCTGGGGGTTGCACAATTTACCAGGCCATCCTCTCCTGAGGGTTGCACAATTTGCCAGGCCATCCTTTCTTGGGGGTTGCACAATTTGCCAGGCCATCCTTTCCTGGGGGTTGCACAATTTGCCAGGCCATCCTTTCCTGGGGGTTGCACAATTTGCCAGGCCATCCTTTCCTGGGGGTTGCACAATTTGCCAGGCCATCCTTTCCTGGGGGTTGCACAATTTGCCAGGCCATCCTTTCCTGGGGGTTGCACAATTTGCCAGGCCATCCTTTCCTGGGGGTTGCACAATTTGCCAGGCCATCCTTTCCTGGGGGTTGCACAATTTGCCAGGCCATCCTTTCCTGGGGGTTGCACAATTTGCCAGGCCATCCTTTCCTGGGGGTTGCACAATTTGCCAGGCCATCCTTTCCTGGGGGTTGCACAATTTACCAGGCCATCTTTTCCTGGGGGTTGCACAATTTGCCAGGCCATCCTTTCCTGGGGGTTGCACAATTTACCAGGCCATCCTTTCCTGGGGGTTGCACAATTTGCCAGGCCATCCTTTCCTGGGGGTTGCACAATTTGCCAGGCCATCCTTTCCTGGGGGTTGCACAATTTACCAGGCCATCCTTTCCTGGGGGTTGCACAATTTACCAGGCCATCCTTTCCTGGGGGTTGCACAATTTGCCAGGCCATCCTTTCCTGGGGGTTGCACAATTTACCAGGCCATCCTTTCCTGGGGGTTGCACAATTTGCCAGGCCATCCTTTCCTGGGGGTTGCACAATTTGCCAGGCCATCCTTTCCTGGGGGTTGCACAATTTACCAGGCCATCCTTTCCTGGGGGTTGCACAATTTACCAGGCCATCCTTTCCTGGGGGTTGCACAATTTGCCAGGCCATCCTTTCCTGGGGGTTGCACAATTTACCAGGCCATCCTTTCCTGGGGGTTGCACAATTTGCCAGGCCATCCTTTCCTGGGGGTTGCACAATTTGCCAGGCCATCCTTTCCTGGGGGTTGCACAATTTGCCAGGCCATCCTTTCCTGGGGGTTGCACAATTTGCCAGGCCATCCTTTCCTGGGGGTTGCACAATTTGCCAGGCCATCCTTTCCCGGGGGTTGCACAATTTGCCAGGCCATCCTTTCCTGGGGGTTGCACAATTTGCCAGGCCATCCTTTCCTGGGGATGCACAATTTGCCAGGCCATCCTTTCCTGGGGGTTGCACAATTTGCCAGGTTGTTTTTTATTTATTTATATATATATGTACGCATTTCGAGTGTATATATAAAGAAACATGGTCAATTATGTGGACAACGCCAGGTTGCGGTTGGTTTTTGAGGTTAGGTTAGTGTCCAAACCTTGCGTCTACCGCCGGCAGGCAAAATGGAGCTTATATACTTCAAACGACTTGGCAGGGAGCTTGGGGGAGTGATGAGATGGTATAATTATAATGAATATTATCATAATTTATATTGGTATTGGTATTAGGCAACCCTGGCAAATTTTCCGACCCACAGGAAAGGATAGGCTGGCAAATTGTCCTACCCCCTTATTTTGATCTGATCAACCCCGGTAAATTGTCCTACCCATCAAACACAGCCTGGCAAATTGTCCTACCCCCTTATTGTGATCTGATCAACCCCGGTAAATTGTCCTACCCATCAAAAACAGCCTGGCAAATTTTCCTACCCCCTTACTGTGATGTGATCAACCCCAGTAAATTGTCCTACCCATCAAACACAGCCTGGCAAATTGTCCTACCCCCTTATTGTGATCTGATCAACCCCGGTAAATTGTCCTACCCATCAAAAACAGCCTGGCAAATTTTCCTACCCCCTTACTGTGATGTGATCAACCCCAGTAAATTGTCCTACCCATCAAACACAGCCTGGCAAATGGTCCGACCCCCTTATTTTGATCTGATCAACCCCGGTAAATTGTCCTACCCATCAAACACAGCCTGGCAAATGGTCCAACCCACAGGAAAGGATAGCCTCGGAAATTGTTCGCCACTAAATAAACGAAATAAACTGGACCATATTTAGGATTGGACCTTGAATAATTGACCATTTGGAATAAACAATATTCAATGGACGAAAATTTGATTGGACGAAACGTATTGAACGTTATGTCCGCTAACCGAGCTATCGTATAGCTATAAACCAAGAAATAACTGACGACTACGGTAATTCAAACAACGAAATTGATTGAAAAAGATGAAAATCAGTGAGATCCAGTTCTATCGTTTTTCTGGTTTGTTGGTTGTTAATGAATGACGTTAAATTATTCTCAGCTGGTCTAGTTGAGTAGTTTCAGTTTTCAGTTTTCATATTTCTATGTTGGTGAGGTCAACATTATAAGAACAAGTAGGTCTTATATCGTCTATTACAAAATAATCTTATAAGAGAACTAAATAGGTTTCCAAGAGATGGGACAAGTCAAGGTCAGCAGATGTCAGTATGTCTGTGGGACTCCCATAGCAACCACAACTGAACATTCCTGAAGAATGATGATTGAACAAAAAAGTTGTATTAACCACTTGATGGGCGTCGCCGCACATGAGCGTTCTTTTCTTACGCTTCCCAATACTTTGCATGTAATATTTCTACTTCTACTGACTTCTATGAGATGGATTGAGAAAATAATGTTAATTTTCTGTTGCCAATAGAATACGCTACCGGTAGTGTATTTTAAAGTAACAGTCAGCTGTTATTTCAGAACCTCATTCTAGTATTTGCCTCCTTATGTATGTCAAATTGACGAGCTGCGGTGTATTAAATGACAGTGATATCGACAAATTTATTGTTTTACATATTATCAAATACAATAAATATAAATACAATAACCCAATTTCTTTCTGCTATAAATGTTATGAAAAGCCTAATAATTAAACACAAGTATCTGTGCAGTGTAAATGACAATAACCCAGACTGGGAGGCAGGGTAGTGATTTATCAAACTGGCTGTCAAGTGGTTAGAACTGGAAGAAAAATAAAATCAATCTGTTAATTTTAGAATCGGTTCAAGGTTTAATCGATCCTGAATCGATCTATGTTATCCCTGAAATCAATACAAACGTCTGTTGCTTATTGGTTGTTAACGGGACGCCTGAAGAGCGAATTCTGGAATCAAGATACTACCGAGAGTGAACTTGGCTTGGCGTGTTTACTCAGAAAGAGGATGTGCCTATTCGAGGAAACGATCAAAACCTGACCCATACAACCCTTACACAGCTCCGCTTTACTCTAACCAATTCCCCGAAATAGTATCTCGTCTACGGCATTCCTCTCCTACACGCCAAGCCCTCCTTCACTCTTAGTAGTATCGCTATTCCAGTATTAGCTCTTCAGCGCTCCCTTTGATGACGCCGCTGACTCGTGCTCTTGTGTGCAGGCGGAGGTTCAGCCCATCGGCAAGTTCGTGACCAACGATCTGCCCACGGCCAACGGAGCTGACCTCAACAACGTCGACCTCTAAGCGACGGATCGTCGTAGCACTTCATTCGACTGCAAGATGTTCGGCGTAAGTTGTGTGCGTTAATCAAACGGTTCCTCCCATTTTGCTTTGATATAACAAAACGAGGAGAACAGTAATACGTAGTGTCTAAAGCAGTAAGCCAAATCTGATTGTTCTTACTGAGTCCTTTTCTATGTGGTAGGCTTGAACAGTATGCATTTAATTAAACCTTTAACGACAATTATGATAGTCCCTCATTCGCAATTTGTCTCGAGGATTGTTGCCTATTAGGTACATATGTATTACAATTAGTCCTCGTAAGCAGTTACACCAATAACTTTTTACGTTTCATCACAAATTTTTGATGAGAATAATTTTTTAGTTTCACATTCTATATAAAATAGAGACATGTAAAAATAGCTTCATTTTTTCATTTTCATAGCATTTAGAATTTGAAAAGTAGCACTTCGGCATCTTTTATTTTGTTTCATCATGATTTGTAGTGCAAGAACATTCTGTAGCGTTATAACACTACGGTACCCTTAAAACCATCATATAACGTACAGTAGCCATGCAAGTGGAACACTCATGAATTGATATTTTTAGAAAAATGGTCTCCACAAGCGGGTTAAACCTGCTACAACTACATTAACCCCCTGCATTTGCAACTTCACTTTTTTCAAAATTCTCCAACTAACTTTACCCTTATACACCTCAATTAAAATAATTTTGGGAAAAATAGCATCTGTAATGCTTCCATTTCGAATAGAGCATCTATATCACCTATACATTGAAACGTAGCGGATTCAGACATTTGTAGCGCTGTGTCGCGTTTTCAAAAACATGATGAAACAACATCAAATGTATTGAAACATCATGAAATATCAGAAAAACATTTGAAAAAGCACCTTTATATTTCATCGCTTTTATAGCAATTCCTATTTTCACATGTCTCTATGTTAATCTGTCTTCATCTGTAGAACGATGTAGATATTTTACACGTGAGCAAAAATAATGTGATCTTAAATTGGGTATAAAATACTGTGCTACCTTTACTGATTAAGTTGGCTAGTTTTAGACTCTACAACTACTTTAGGTAATTGTGGAGTGTGTATAAATAGTTATCATTGAAACATCCTATAGGTCCTGCCGTTAATACATTTTTAATAGCTGTAAGGTCAATGAACTAACAATAGCAGTTTTAAATTTTTACGTACTAGGCAGTTGGTAGTAATTTGCCAGTAGGTCAATGTTTTTAAATTGTACCCATTTCATAATCTAACAGTTCCATAGTTTTAAATGAACCTCCTCGTATAGATATATAGTCTTCTGCTCAATAAACTGTATTGGAACATTGGAACATTGGAACATTGGAACATTGGAACATTGGAACATTGGAACATTGGAACATTGGAACATTGGAACATTGGAACATTGGAACAGTAGCTTTAGATATCCTGATGATTGTTTTCAGCAGTAAAGTAAGATATAGTTACTCTTGTCCACGAAGGAAGAAGGCCTACCAACATGACCAACACAAATATTACCCTTGTATTTGTATTTTGTGGGGTTGTGCAAACACTCTAATGTCCGAGCTCAACTTTCGAGGTTCGAGTTTGTATTCAAATTTGGCTGAACTAGAAAATTTCGAGTGAATTTTTATTTCAATTTTTCTGTACCAGTAGTTGTATTGTCCCAAATATAAAACAAGATTATTTTTCTTGAATTTTAGGGTCTAGAAGTTGCTAGTTGCTACTGATATGCGAATCTTGGCCTAACAATTTTTTTCTCTCAAACTCGAACCTGACTCGAACTCGATGTCAACTCAAACTTTAATTCTAAAACTCGCTCACCGCTAGTATTTTGTGTTGCTGAGATATTTCTTTTTCTTAACAGTATTATGATTAGATGAGCATGGCAAAAGCTTATATTTCACTGACCAAAAAAAAGTGACTGTTCTTGTGGTTTAATGCACGGCACATAGGTTAGGAATTGTAACCAATCGACTTGAAAATTTGTCTGGACATTGTTGTGTCATACCAGAATAGTTTGGGATCAATTTTGAGCAAAATTGCTTGAACGGGTGTTTTGGAAAAAATCGTAAACTTTTCAACCATCAATATTCAATAATTCAATTTGTTTGACGGACATTTTCACAGAATGTTGATGTTGTTCTGAACATATTTATAACAAATTTGAAAAAAATAGAATTTGCCATTCATAAGAAGATAGATTATTGAATAATGTAATCAAAAAATGACTTGAGCAGGGTTTCCAGTTCCGATTTTTTCTTTTTGTCCGACAAGATATCGGTACGATTTTTGTTACGCCTGTTTCCACTTGGCTGTGCCGTAACGTTTTCGTGACGTCTTAGCCATAGCCTTCATTACCTCAAACTCACAGGCTTCTTTAAATGTGAGGAATCGAGCTGTCAGATTACAGATGGACGCACTTTTCTCAAGTCACGCAATTGAAGTTACACCTGTAACAAATGAATGAATAATTCAACTCCAAATGGCATCAAAATTCTGGACAAAATATTCAACGAAGTGATTCTGAAAGCGTGGTGATGTTTGAAATTGCAGTTTTCATGGATAGATGAATCGATATTTTCATGAGTCGATTCTTTTCTACGGTCGTTCGATATAAATCCTAATAACCGGAGCAAATGAATCGCAATCTCAGTGTAACTTCCGGTAAAATCATAATTTCGACCGACGAGAGTTGGAGTTGAGTCAATAATCTCGACACCGAATGGGTACCGAATCGGTGTCGTGAACCGCCATGTTTTTTAGGTGAATACTGGCTTGTGATTGGTCAGTTGGGAAAATCGTGTCGGACGACAAGAAAATATCGGAATTGCACACCCTGCTTTATAGTATATTGAAACTAAGTTTGTCAATGAAAATCTACAGACAGCAAGGCTGTGAGCAAGATGCATTGAGGGCTGCGTTGGTTTGTCGGTTGGAGATGGTGTCCTCACTTCCTATCCCTCTCATGTTGAAAATATGTTCCATTTCTCAAACCACACTTGAAGAATCATTGACCGTGTGTAGATAAGTGGTGATAAAAGGAACCAACTTTACTCAACGACGTTGACTCAGCTAATAACAGCAGGTCATTAAGTTTGTCAGCCTGACAGCCGTTTCTACAAAACAACACTAGATAGAGCAGCGATCAATATTTCTCTGAAAAGTACTCAAGAAATAGAACCTGTTTTCAAATTAGTAAAGTCACTTCTCCAAACAGGAAACCAACGCAACCCTCAATGCATCATGGCTGTGAGTTATGAGAATGATATGAATGAACAAGTAAATGCATAAGGAGTAAGGACAGCTTGTAACAGTTTTGAAATCAAGGTGTATATATATATATATATATATATATATATATATATATATATATATATATATATATAAAAAATTTCCAGTATATTCTATATAAATATCTTGGTCATCTCACAACAAATACGCTGCGTTTTCCTAGTATTAAAGGACGAGGTTCATGACACAAACTGCAACTGCATCTTTCAAAAGCGTTGAATCCAAGAAGTTGCAGCGAGATAATGTGATTGCCAAAGTTCTTACAATTATTTGATCGGTAGGTAACCTTCTTTCGTGGATACAAATACCGGTACACCAACGAATTACGAGTAAATAAATAAATCTAATTTCATCTGCAATATTGTCACTAACGATATGAGGCTGTTGAAGCCAGTACACCAAATGTAAAAACAGGGCCGTTATTGTGTAACTAAGGCCCGGTATTACCAGCGTGGAAGTAGCTCCGACTGACAGTTAAAAATTGTTATCACCATGGTTACCTGTGATATTTGTTTCCACTAACACTCAGATAAAGTCTAACTGGTCTTGGTAATACCGGGCCATAAACAAATTGGAAGCGACGCATCTTCCTTCTGTTCCTACGATGCCGTATAATTCAACTGGGTGGTCACGCTTCCCTCGCACTTTCACTCCGTTTCCAGTTACAGAATAAAGGCCCTGGGGGCGCATTCCTGTACAATTGGTTTTATCTAGATAATCCTAGTCTAAGTTAATACCGTGTTGATACTGGTTTTAGAGAGGTTTAACTTCGTATTCCTGTACGAGTTTTATAGTAGGTTTATGTTAGTACGTCGGTAAAACAGTTTTTTGACAAATGTTGTTACAAATCAGCTAAAATGTACCTAAATATCATCCAATTTCAACGAAACTTGAACTAAATCAAATCTCAGCCTAAAGCACAATTTTCAATGAAATTAAATGAAAAACAAAAAGTTGACCTAAGAGGGATAGAACCCCGTCCGTCTTACTCTGAATGCAGCCGCGCTAACGACGCAACCGATTTGTCGATGTAAATTTCTGCTCTCAGAACAACATGAGTATACAAGCTTCGAAAAGAATTCTGGCAAATGAATTATTAATAATAAAACTGATGGTAAAATTATTTCAAAACATTCACATTCCGTTGCCTTCAGTTCTTATTCTAGAAATCGCATTCCCGTAACGATATTCACTATAATAGATATTTAAATTAATATTTGAAATCTTGAAGTGGATCTTAAAACACGCTAAACCCGCTCTTTGGCAGGTTTAAGTTAATCCTGCTTTTCTGGTATTATTTCCGGGTCTATCTTTTTAGGAATACCAAGTTAGTACCAATATCACTAAAACCAGATTAAATCGTACAGGAATGCGCCCCCTGTAGTATTTCTATTCATTGTCACCAACTGCTTTCATCATCAACTCTGTTTTTGGTCAAATTGTCGTATAGAGGATCACAACTAATTTTAATTTTTTCTTATAGATCTGTTATAACTGTTTAGACAAGCCATTTGTTGAGAATTGTCATTATTTAATTGTTTAAAACTCACTTGAATATAAATTAGGGATGACAAAGATTCTCAAATCGGGAATCGATTCTCCATGCTCCAGAATCGATTAAAAATCGATTTAGAAAAAAAAAATTCAAATTCAAATTTAGAAAAAAATGTATATATTCTCATAAGAGTAGTGTAATTTGAAACTTTTTTCGACCTTCCCAAGGCGTTGACGTGAAAAATAGCTGATAGAGACTTCTTTGAACTGTACTGTACCATTTGGGTATTTCCTTCAACATTTGGCTGTCAGACGTAACCGAAGGGATAGCTTTTGTCCAGATAGTAATATCTCAACAATACAGAATAATATGAACAGCAAAATGAGCACTTATTGTGACGTAAAGAAATACCGTACAGCAATGAACCAAAAAAAAAAAAAAAAAATTATTTGGAAAAATCAATGTTTTGTTTTGAAAATCTTTTTACATCAGAATCGATTCTTAATCGATTCTCGATTAATTGATGTTATCCCTAATATAAATGGTGGATTATGTATCTATGAAGATTTGTCATTTTTTGTAAAAATATACTTGAACAATTTCAATGTGTGGCGGCTAGAATACAGCAATGAGCGTCACTCGGGACTCGTGGACTAGAAGCCTTCACGTAATGAATACAAAAATAAAATTGGTTGTGACGCTCAATACGTCATATCATATTTTTTAATTAATCTCAAGGTTTTCTGAGTCCTGGAATTGAAATATGTCAATTCCTCACCAGTACAATAGTTGAAATAACATAAACAGGAATGAATTATTTGGGCCAGTGATGCACAACCCTTTTATCAGAAGGGTCATTTTGTAGTTTGTTAGCGGGCCGTACCGGTTATAATTGTCCCAGAGCATTGTGTGAATTATCTTCTAATCTTTTCAGGCTAGATGTACGTAGGTAACACCAGGTTTTTAGGCTAGATGTACGTAGGTAACACCAGGTTTTTAGGCTAGATGTACGTAGGTAACACCAGGTTTGAAAAATTATCGAAATTGAATCGAAACTCTAGACAGAAAAAAATACTAATTTTACTGTAGGATTTTACTCTCCGTTTTTGTGGAAAAAAAATGCAGGAAATTACCCACAAACCACAGTTGAAACAAGATGGTTACATATTTCAAAATAAACTACAATTATTATGAATTATATTGAACTGGCAAATTGTCAAATAACTAAACAAAACTGAAAAGATTGTTTCCGTTCTAGCAATCGGTGATTAAGTACCATGTTGCCCGCGCGAAATATGTTGCAAAAATCAAAGTCATCACACATAATCTTCATAGCTAACCCAACCAAACAACCAAACCATCACCAGTAATTACGACAGTTGACGCAACAGAATATTGTCACAACGTACATGACAGAAAGACGTGTGCATTATCGTATATCTTATTTTCTCAAAGAAAATATACATTAAATGCAGGCTAAAAATAGTGAAACATTAGGCCCTTTCCGAAAAGAATGAGCCATCTAGCGGCGATCGTTTGAACTAGAATAGGATGTTATTACCTGCGGTTGGAAGTCCTATGCTACCAATGCTATTTAGCACGAATGATTTATATTATTGTGCGTTACAGCGAATGTATCCGCATATAACTTGGTGCTTTTAGGAAAATAGCCTGGGGCTGAATATATGAATTGGGTGAAAGGGAAAGAAAGAACAGCAGCTTACGGAGATGTATGAGTAGAGAAAGACCTACTCATGGTAGAGAGCCCGTAGATAGAACACAGAGATGAAATGAAAAGTACACACAAGATTCTGACGTTCCGGCTATTGCCTTGGTCACAGTAGAGCCTACTCTAATATCCTATATCTATGCTATACTATAACTATAAGCATACTATATTAGTCTATACTAGTCTATCTCTGCTCTAGGCTCTACTGTGACCAAGGCAATAGCCAAAACGTCAGAATCTTGTGTGTACTTTTCATTTCATCTCTGTGTTCTATCTACGAGCTCTCCACCATGAGTAGGCCTTTCTCTACTCATACATCTCCGTAAGCTGCTGTTCTTTCTTTCCCTTTCACCCAATTTATGTATTCACTTATAATATGATGGTAGTTTCAACTTTTAACATTGATATGCTTATTGTTTACTATATATACATTACTGAGAAATTCACACACTGTAAAATGAGAGATTCAAGTTTATATCTCGATGTTTTGCCTTTAACCCTGTGGATAAAAGGACCGACTTTTTCAATAGTACTAAAAGTTGAAACTCGTGTATTAGTTAATACGTAGTTATAAAATCATTAGGATATGCTGGGATAATTTAAAAAATGTTTCATTTATTTGGCAAGCCACAAAATGTGCCGTGGCTGACCTTGGATTGTGCACCACTGACTTGAGCATATGCAGCTATACTTTTTTTTTTAATTTTTCATTGCTGAAGAATATCCTTTTGTTATATATTGTTGGGAGTAAAAAAGATTACTAAATAATTAAATGGTAAATAGTAAATACTAATTGCAGTAGTCGAGAGTTCTGTCTGCTAATCACTATGACTTGAGTAAATGACTATGACTATGACTAAATATAAAATGGGAATTACACGAGAATGTGAATTTGCTTTTAAGCAGTTCTTTTCATAAAAGCTGTATGGTACACATACTGAAATGACACCAACCATAGATTAATATGAAACGGGTTAATTTGCAAAAAATGTAGCCTAAATAGTAGAAAAATCCTAACCTCCCCCCCCCCCCACACCAACATGAGAAGGCATTTTTGAAATGATTCAATTCTGATTTTTCTATCAATACCGATAGTAGCCTACCGGTACGTACCATACCTCTTTTTACACATCTCACGTACAACAATGTTCTAACAAGAAAAAATTCAACAAATGAAATTGAAAAATGCCAAGTTGCGAACGTACGTTCCAGTAAAGGATCTAAAGGATCTAGAGCGCACGAATTGACCCCTGCATTGTGTAAACAGCTGTTAAATGATAGCCTTAAGTTGAAGATTCCACATTAAAGGGAACAATAGGATCCATTGCACCATTGCACAGTCAACACTAATAATAATAGGAACAATATACTATCAATATCTTATAGTAACAATATAGTAACATATAGTAATAATATAGTAACAATATCATGTAATTATTCTAATTAAGTGTATTCATTTTGTATGATCCATAAATTCTGTATGAAATGACAGTGCTTTCCAATGCTACTACCCCCTAGTTTTAAGCGTGCAAAGAGCTTGCGAGGTTGAGAGGGCGCAGCTTGCTGGCTCGGACCCATTGGAAATAACGTGACCGTTTGTACAACGTCATCATTTCTATAATCATTATTATTATAATTTCATAATTCCGTACAAGATTTTTTTCATCAACAGTGAAACTTGATACAAAATCATTTCTCCCCAATTTAGAGTCATGAGAGCCAATTCAGCGAAATAACAGTTTTTTGGTAGTAACTTTCAAACGGTATGAGATATCAAAATTAAAATAGGTGTACGGAGGAAACACAGATGTTTGTAATGCCTTCACGATGGTATAGAATGTAACTATGTAACGGTTGTTGCATAGTTGTCATGCATATATGTCTAAAAAATGTGTTTTTTTCAGCTGAATACGCTTGACAATTAGGCTGTATGAGTGAAATAGTTAATTCGTATACCATCTTGAAGGCATGACAAATATCTGTGTTTCATCCACATTAGAATTTTGATATCTCATACCGTTCGAAAGCCATCACTAAAAAAATGATATTTTGCTAAATCGACTCCCTTGTACCCTTAAGACTGTGGATGGAATTAGGATCGTTTGAACTGGCTCCAAAAGGGTGATCTTACTGTCCCATTTTAATTATTTTGAATCAAGAACAATGAATGTGACACTGTGCCGTCTGTGACTACTACAGTGAAACCTCTACGCATCGTTCCCGGATCCATCGTTTTCCTGCTTGTATCATTCATTTTTTCTCACCCCACTCTGATATAATCAATGTTAAATTTTCCTGAATGGATGGTTTTCCTGCATGGATAGTTTTATTTTACTTGTCCCTTGAAAAATGATGCATAGAGGTTTAACTGTATTTCTATATTATAGGCCTACTGATAAAAATTGAAAATTTGATTGTACTACCACATTCACTGTACATTCTTCAACATTATCATATACACAGGAAAGAACTTTGAAACAATTCAACTAGAAGCTGAAATGAAGCATATTGTAATTGCGATGGTGTTGCATCTCGCTTAGTGACTCTTGTACCTCGGACACAGATCTGCCTTACATTCAGTGAATACAGTGGTGCCAAGCGTCAGGGGTCTGTGGGCTAGCTATTAGTGATGACATGAATTCTCAAAATCGGGAATCGATTCTCTAAGCTACAGAATTGGGCAGAAGGGGGTAGCCACAGCATGGAATAGGATAATTAAGACTAAATGTAGGAATCTCTTCCCGCTCAATCAACCACCATAAATCATTGAAACTTGCACACTAGATCCATCATTCCATTGCTCACACATGATCAAAAACAAAAATTGGAAAAAAATAAAAATAATAATTTTAATATAATTTGAGTAATGGTATGGTTTTTCAAAAATACAAAACGTGCAGCCACAAATCACTAGGTTTAAATTTCGAAAATGCATCCATCTTGTTGAATTTTAGTGGATATTGTTCGTCATACACACTGTTATCGTGTGAACCTCCAGAAAAAATCTATTGCAATTTTTAGTTATATAATCAATCATTTCAAATCTAATACAGATTATATATGATTTTGAGGCCACACATACACACCTGAATATTCATATGTACTGATTATTTTCATAGTTTTACTTCACACGATAATGACAATGAAAATACACATTTTGAAACAATTTTTTTTCAAATCAGACCAGTAGTTTTTTAGTTACGTTGTTACAGGTCAGAAAAAACTTGGTTCTTGGGAAAACGTACCTTAAGTTTCATTACTTATTACGAATAGGCAGAGTATGCATTACCATCTGTGTTGCATTCAAATCTTGAAATAAAAATATTTTAAAAAATACGTGAGCTGTGGTCACGAATTTTCCGAATTATTGTTAACAATAGGCCTACTTCAATAAAAATGGAAATGATTTTTTTTTGGCCAAAAAAAAATTTCATGCTGGGATTTTGGAAAAAAAAGTTCACCCTAAAAAAAAGTTGTGTAATTTTAAACTTTTTTTTTCAACCTTCCCGCAGCGTTTCACGTGAAAAATAGTTGCTAGAAACTTCTTTGAAGTGTACTGTACCATTCGGGTATTTCTGTCAACGTTCGGCTGTCAGACGTAACCGAAGGGATTGTGTCCAGATAGTAAAATCTCAACAATACAAAATAATATGGACAGCGAAATGAGCACTTATTGCGATGTGAAGAAATACAGTACTGACCCCCCCCCCCCCCCCCCCCCCCAAAAAAATCTGAAAAATCTATTTTTTGATTTGAGAATTGTTTTATATTATAATCGATTCTCGATGAATCAATGTTATCACTACCAGCTATGCAGGTTCAAGTGCATCTGAGTGCACATCTAGCGCCATTGCAATTAGGTACAAGTGCATCCGAGTGCACATCTAGCACCATTGCAATTACAATGTTCCAACTCAGCTTCCAGTTTTAAAACTGTTGAAAGTTTTCCATTATGAATGTACACTTGCAGTCACTTGAAATGATTCAATCCAAAACTAGAATTCAAATTCAAATAAAATGTACTCACATTTAACTGCCAGTATTTTCATAGACTATGCATGGAGTGTGTTTGCACAATGTCTTTCAGTTTCAGTACGTTTAATATCAGTAAACTTTCTTCAGGTTGCATTTTAAATGTTAATATAGCTTGATCGACCATTTCATGTGTCTGCAACCGTATGCAATAATGTTGAGGAATGTTGGTGCATGTGGTGGTGTCATTCATTTCCTTTACAAGACGTATTGTACAAAGTACGACGTATTTCAAAACAGTTATTTCAAATGGTTCTGACTAAAGACTGAACCAACGTGTACGTGGCTCTTCACTTCGCAAGCCTACCGTCTATCAAGATCGCTCGCTGCGGCATAATCTTTACCGTAGCTTGATTACAAAAATACAATACAATACAAAATATTGATGTATTAAAATTAAATAAAACAAAACGTATTAATGAAAAAATAATTGCACGAAATTCACGGCCGTTGACGCGTATACACGTTCTTTCACTTTCTAATAAGTTGCATCTAATATCCCGACAAAATTATGTCACGCGGAAATAGGATTTGTACTGGCATCTAGGAGATGGATTGAGAAATTGGTGCACATTTATTTTTTGTTGATGTAATTTGTTTATGTATCAAAAAGTGATATAAAATATAATACAGTCAGCTGTTATTTCAAAACCTTGTTCTAGGCTTTGCTTCCTTACATGTGTTAAATTGACAAGCTTCTAAATGTTGAATAACAGTGATATTGTCAAATTATTGTTTTACTAACATTTCAAGTACAACACTTTGTCAGTACAGTGAAACCTTTATGCATCGTTCCTGGATCCATCGTTTTCCTGCTTCTATCATTCATTTTTTCTAACCCCACTCCCATATAACTAATGCTAAATTTTCCTGGATGGATGGTTTTACTGTCCTGGTCCCTTGAAATACGATGCATAGAGGTTTCACTGTACACAAAAACCATAAATTACCGCCATGAGTGTTATACAAGGCCACATAAACACAAGTATCTGTGCGTTATAGACTGAATCATGGCCTGAGACGAAGCTGGTAGTGATTTATAAACCTGGCTGTCAAGTGATTCAATAACATTTCCTTGAAAAATACAACTTTAGATCAAAGCTATAGCAGATTTTAACATGTGTAGAATAGATATTTGTTTAATTGTTTGTTTAACAACCCCACCGAAAGCTAGGTTATTTGGGGGTATTAATGAACGAATGATGTTCTTGATTGCTTGAACCCACGCTCGACATATCGTTGGTTTCCGTGGCAAAGTCTCGACTTACGCAGCCAGACGGGCAACTTGGTAATACTAATATTAAATATTGTTTTTGAGTTTCAGTTCATACTGTATTTGAATTTTGAAACAGTCAAGAGTAGAGTTTATCTTGTAGAATACATGGGTTGCCAAAAAAAATACCTGATACCTGATAATAATTATATAAATGATACACCTGAAATATTGTTCACTGAAAATCTTGTACACTGAGAGCGTTGTCTTACAGGATGACTGTACTAGGCCGTGATCCGAGTAAAAGGACGAGTAAAGGAGGGTGGGGTTACGATATTGTATTTAAATAGTGGGGGACTATTTCCCTTTTTCTACAAAATGATATGCTGTCCATTATACATGAAAAATTGTTCTTTTCGGTGAAGATATTTTTGCTCCAGGTTGACCTAACCTGACCTAATCTAACCTAACATACAACCGAACCGAAAAGAAGGGTTTTCATACAGGATGGTATATTATTCTGGTGAAAGAGGAAAATGGGGAAATTGTCCCCCACTATGTAAATACAATGTCGTAACCCCACCCTGATTCATCCTCCTACTCGGGTCTTGGCTCCTAGTACAGTCTGGGCCCTAGTGAACGTTTTTGGTGTACGATTTTTTCGGTGTACTAGAGCAACTCTTAACATGAGTGTCAATTTGTCACAAAGATTGGTGTAATCAACATTTTCAAGATATAAAGACTAATGAGTACCGGTAGCTAATACCTTGTACCTTTTACATGTAAATGACCTATGAAATGAAACTCAAGTAATGTGGTCGTAAAAGCCATTTCAAGTATCAGTAGATCTAAGTGTAAATCCTGAATGATGGAATGAAATCCAACAATTTACAGTTGTTATTACGGATTAAGTTCAACTTGTCATTCATGTGTAATAATAGTGAGATCAATACCAATAACTTGTATGGTGAAATTCTAAAACGGCAGGACGGTCTGCGTCAACGCTGACCAATAAGTTTCATTAGGCTATGTAATTATTTATTGTTACTGAAATGTGATGTATTATGATTATTTGATCAACTTACAAATAAAATTGACCAAAATGGCCAAAACAAATTAATTTGTTGGATATGTTCTTGCCAACCTCTTTACATTCCTAAGAATCTCAATTTTTCTCGATGTGTACCTATTTTGATGTCACTCTTGATAATGTAACTGTATAAGTAAAATGGTACATTATGATATAATGTGAAGAAGATTTCTGTAAGCTATCACAAGTGCACGTGATAAGAATTCTTCGAGACATTTTTAATGGGACTAAATCATCAATTGTTATTACAGTAAACCCTCGTTAATTCAAATTCCAAGGGACCCCAAAAATCAAAATTCGAATTAAAAAAATTCGAATTATGAAAAAAATGTTTTTTCCTTGTATAGTACAGTAGTATACTGTGTGCGTGCAGTTTGAGTGACCATGTGCGCCTTGCACATTGTTTGTTCCCTCCTACTTCCCCCTTGCTCTAAGGAAGCCAACTTTGACAGCCATGTGGTTATCTTCAAGTCAAGTGTTTTCTCAGCAATTTTAACAACACAACAAGGAGTCCCATTGATACTATATATTATCATGTCATTTATTAGGTAACACTTATCACAGTTCACAGTGTTGAAAGAGTCAAATTACCAAACTGGATGTTAGGATTAAAAGTAGGAAGCAAGGCAGTAAATATAAATATTGGGACCCCGAATGAAATGAATGAATTATTCTCTCTACATGCACTAGCCGGCTGGTCTATTTATTATTGTTTCGTGTTTGTTCAATTTGAATTTCAGCAAAAATTACGAATAAAAGTTGACACAATCACATCCATTATCCTAAACATTACCGCTCGGGTGTCTCGACCAGCCAGATGTCTGTCTGTGACCCTGAAAAGACCCCCTGCCTCACCCCTCATCATGATAGCACGCGCTGCACATGTGGCTATGACGTATCTCTAGCTTGCTGGGTCGCCAGGAATGTTGATGACAAAGGATTTCACGTGATAAAATATCCAATTGTGAAAACTTTTATTCGTAATTTTTGCTGAAATTCGAATTAAACAAACACGAAACAATAATAAAACAGTAGTTTGGACTAATCATCAGTTCGAAATTTGAAATAATAAAAATTCGAATTATCGAAATGAATTAACATTGATATCCCTATACCAGTGGCCGGGGTCATTTCTCTGGTTCGAATTAGCGCGGAATTCGAATTAACCGAGTTCGAATTATCGAGGGTTTACTGTATTATTTTTTTAATAACATCAAAACTTGATACAAAATCATTGTTCCCCAATTAAGGCTATGGATAGAAGGTAGGATCGTTTGGACGGGGCACCACAAGGGCGATCGTACCACCCCATTTTGATTGTTTAAAACCAATGAACTTCAACACCAAGAATGCACTGTCTGTGACCATAATTTTCTGCCGTAGATTAAAGTCTTTCAGTTCCCGAAAGTCCGGAACACATTATAAGTAAAAATCGTTTCTGTGATATATATCCGGACATTACCAGCATTGGTATTAGGAGTAAACAAAACACACGAATGTTGATATCTTCCACTTTGAACTAAGTCTCTTTGGCAATGACCACTTCTTTCCATTGACAGTAGATGTAAAGTTTATCATTATACAAGTTAGAAAAAAATGAGTGATAGACCTATAAATAATGTTATAATTAGGCCTATCACTCTACTAATTACAGGTCGTGGCCAATTAGCACTTCATCCAAGCATTTGCTTTGAGGACTGTGGGAAACCACAAAAAACCAAGTCAGGATGGTAAAAAATTAAAGAAAGTTGAAAAAATTATAACTATATGACATATAATGTGCGTGGGAAATAACGATGAGTTGGGTGAAACTGGATATACTGATATGTTTGGAACATTTCCAAGTGAAGTAGCGATGAAAGATACGGTAGGCCTGAAACTGGCGGCAACGCGTGAGCGTACTAGAGCAAGCTAGGACGTCGCAACTTTCAACTGGTCCAAGGCGATTGCTTGATTCAACTTTCATTGATCTTTTCACTTTTCTACTTGCTGAATTACTTACATTTTCAGTTTTTATTTCTAACCAACTTGAATAATAATAATGAATTATCAACAATATCAAGTTGTAAAGCCTGAATTACTCGGATCAATGGCCCGAGTTCAATCTTTGATCTGAAGCTGGTGACTCGTGGAGACGGTTTCATTGATCGGATATCAAGTGCAGGGTTGACACCAACCCTTGCGCTCAACCTTCCAAACCTAGGTCCCAATCACCTGCTGATTGACCCACAGCTTGGCTGATGTGACGGATATATTAATTAATGAAAATATATTTCTATTACATATAATGATCATCATGAATTACTAATACAGTGGAACCTCTTTTATACGTTTTTTAGGGGACCAGACTAGAAAAGTGTATTAATGTGAAGAACTTATTAATGAAACTATTTAACACGTGAAGCATATAGGTTGGATCAAAAAATAAAACTTTTAAATGTAATAAATGTATAGATGAGAAACTTATAACAGAGGTTCTACTGTATCTATTATAATCACAATTAATATTATTGATTACATAGATTTATTTGAAAAAATCTTACAATTGCACATGAATGCACAGTGGCAAGTTCCCTAACTATATCCCTATCACACCACCTAGATAGATAGTTAGATAGATGGATAGGTAGATAGGCACAATAGAACTTCTGTTATAAGTTTCTCGTTTATACATTTATTACATTTATAATATTTATTTTTTAATCCAACCCATATGCTCTTCATGTTGAATAGTTTCATTAATAAGTTTTTCACGTTAATACATTTTTTTAGTCTGGTCCCCTGAAAAACATAAAAGAGGTTCCACTGTAGTTTGTCTTTTTTTACATTCCTTTACATATCGTTGGTCTCTAAAATAACATATAAAACATAGAAGACCGAGACGCGTGGCCAAGGGGTTGATACACTGAACCGTCATTCAGGAGACCTGGGTTCGATTCCTGCCATGGTCAACCATCCTGACAGGGGTTTTTCGTGGTTTTCCTCTTTCGTTCAGGTCAATACTGGGATGGTTCCTTAACAAAAGGCCACGACCGACTCCTTCCCACCATCCAAAACACCTAATAAAATAACCTTTCATCTCATCATCCCATCCCATCATCTCATTCATCATCCACCGACGCCAATAGATCGTAGTCATCAGTATAGTGCGTCGTTAAAACCCAATATAAAAAAACAAAAAAACATGGAATCTAGCTATACAAAACTTTTACTGTAGACATTCTATAAATATCATTAAGACTTATTGTTAATATTTAAAACCTCGTGCCACCCTCGGTAGCTCGGTCACCTGAGGCACCGCTTCAGAAACTGAAGTTATCGTTGGGCGTGGGTTCGAGTCCCGCATAAGGCATGGGTTTTTGTAAACGTCCTTTCACTTATCATTACTTCATACATTCATTATCATCAGCTCATTCGTACCCCCGTATAACCTAGCTGTTGGTGGGGTCGTTGAGCAAACAATAATAATCATCATCATCATAAAACCTCGTTAGAAAGAAATTACACTCAACAACAATTGTAAGTCAATGTATGACAAGATGGATACATGTTACTAGTATATTATTATAAATACCCATCATTATTATCAATACTGAAACTTCTCTTAATAGTAAGTACGTAACATTTACATTCAACAACATTTGTTTGTCAACGTTTGCGTACGCACAAGATGCACACATGTCGGAATATCCTTTACAGAATTGTACGTTGTGGATTCCATGACAATAAAGATTATTATTATTATTTTACTATCAAATTTGGCAGGCTGTGGGTAGGTTGAATGAAAAGTTGAAAGAAAGTAGTTGAAAATAAGTAGCTTCAATCGTGAACTAAAAAGATTCAATCCTTATTCTTTACTGATTTCCAAAAGACAAGATTTACTACAAATAAAGCTTTACATGTAAGACTTGGCCATCTCATTGCAGCAGTTGATCGCTATTGGTCGTATTTAGTCGTGGTGTATCTTTCCAAGTCTCAACTTAACATGACGGTGGTGATTTTTGGTTTCTGCGCATGGACTCCAATCGACGATTACAAGCGCCGCATGACACGAGCTTTGGGATATTCTGTTTTAATTCAAGGTCAACAGGAAACAGCCAATCAGACGAGACGTGATGCATTGAACGCAGGGGCGGTTTCAGACCAAAAAAGTTGGGAGGGCCCATCTATGTTTGCAATTATTATATATTTACTTTTTTTTGTGTCGGAAAGCGATGGAAAGAATGGGAAGCAGCGTACGTTTTTTCATGTTTACAGGATCCAAATAGAATATTTGTAAGGCCTAACTGTGTGTTGTAAAAATGATGTGTTTTACTACTCACAGACTTTTACAGCATGAATTGATTACGCCGCTCCTTCATCGACGCGAAAAGCCGTAAAAACAATTCCAAACATCAATTTCTATACATAATACACAGTTACTTAACAACGAGCACCGAGTTAACAAAATACTCCAATAGACAAGTGAACTGTTCCATAGACTCATACACCACTGACTGATTATTTTGGTGCTAAAGTGAGGGAAGAGGTAATGTTGGTTTTCTCCAACACATGCAGTATTCTTGTATCTCAGACATTCTGATGTCGACATAAATCAAAACCTGTCTGTCATACTAGCTGCAACAATGTCTCAGAGTCTATATTGTCTAATTCTGAGAATTTCTATTCCTAACTTTTATCCTAGATCAGATCAGGTGGCTGATCATTTTGCAGTCAAGTATTGTAAAGTTTTACTCTAGACTTCAGATAAGTTAATATATTCTTTAGTAGAGTTGATGTTAGTTAAAGTTTTTGAATAATTGGCATATCCCAATTTCCAGTCACTAAAATCTAAGCAATTTACTTTTCTACTGGAATCAATTCACTCATATTCAGCCGAGATACGTTGAATTCGAGCAGATGAATGAAAATCACTTCCACAAACATATCGACGTATCTCCGCCGCATATGAGTGAATTTCTTCCAATAAAAAAATGAATTGCTTAGATTTACATTTCCAATGCATATCTTCAGAATATAATGATCCTACTTATTCGACGGCGATTTAAGTTCATCTCTCTAATTGTCTTTCAACTTCTATTGTTCTTTCCGGCGCAGGTAATAAATCCTTCCGGCTACATGATCCAGTCAAGAGTTTCGGACCTCTCACTTCAACGAAGTCAGTAGAGTAGAGGTAACGTGGCGGGAAAAAACCCCTGACGTCAGACTCAACTCTCCCTGACAACATCTGTAGGCCTGCCTATACATTCAACAATATTGGAAATTTGAAAAAGTAGCCCTTGCGATTTTTATAATGAAAAGAATAAAAAGTCAGGGGGGGCTGGGCCCGCCCTGCAGAACCGCCCCTGTTGACACGATCCAGAGCCATCGCCATTTGTCACGTCAATGATTTAACCAATCAGGAAGAATTTCATACACATGGCCGTTTCTTGAAGAGCTTGCATTTATTATGACGTCAAATACTTTCAACAGGGGAGGGGCACACTGGGAAAAAGGGTCCGGGCAGGGATTAAAAGTAGAGTTGGGATAGAAAAAAATGAAAAGATGAATTTTTTCCATAATCGCACAGCTGAGCAATATAGTGCAATACTATTTTGAAAATAAATCCACAAGATTTGGACTCCTATTCCTGAAAGATGTCACTTGGTGACATGAGTCACTTTTCTTTTCTTCTCACTTTTATCATTACACTAAAATCTGGAGAAAGAGACTCACATTAGTAAATCGGGAATAGCAATCGGCCATTTTAGTGAGATAAACCGAAAAGTGACATCTTTTAGGAATAAGGGCCCTGATCTGTGAAGGTGTGTACAGTTTTAACTTTTAATGAATGTACGTAATGTTGCAATAGCTATTGTATTAGATTGTATTGTATAGATTCTTTGAATAATATAACATTTTAATTTACTACCCCATCTGTCTAATCTGCCATCTCTCAATAGTTACATAAGTAACTGTTTGGGGGGCCCCAAACAAAGCTAATCAGGGTGGGGCTCATGCGGTGATTGCTGCCTCGTCACCCGGGCGTTGGTAAATGATGAATGAGATGAATGGGAAGATGACAGTGTTGGGGAAGTTCACTTTTGAAAGGATCTTTTTAAAAGTTCAGTTCGTTACAAATAAAACTATCTTTTTGAAAGTTCAAGTTCAAATTTTTGGCTTGAGGGTAAAAGTTCAAGAAGTTAAAAAAAAAAAGTTCGTTTAAAAGTTCGAAAAAAAGGGGAAAAATATTACCTTATTTTCATTTCAGCTATATATCATTAATAATATGTAGGCATACCTAGTATAAAAGAACATTCAATAATTATGTATAGAACAGGTAATACAATAATAAAAAGGCATTTTTTGGCAAATTTCAAAATGATTGGTTGTTAAATAGGACCTTGATATGCCCTACGCCCTGTACTATATTTTGATAATTTGACATCCAGATTCGGCCAATAGATTGGCACTCGGCTCGGAAACAAACGAAGTGCAATCTTGTATACTATTTGTATTTAATTTACTCATTACAGATTGTTTTTAAAACAGGTGGTAATGATTACTCTTATAAAATCAAAGGAAAACAAACAAACATAGCCTACTTGATAAAATTATAAATATACATTGTTATTTTTTCTTAGCTCTCTTCTTAATTATCAGTGATCTTCGTTATATTCTTCAAATCTTCTTCCAATTCATTCCATTCCCGCGTCGTTCTCTGGATGAATCTATATTTCCCTACTTCTCTATCCACTCTCTCCACTTCTATTCTTACCCCTCCCCTTGTACTTCTTTGTAATCCCTTTCCAAATCTATTGCTCAATTCCTCCCATCCTTGTATATTCATTCTTGGCTCTAACAAAATTGCGCATTCTTTCTATTTGTCTTCGTTTTTCCAAATTTTCACATCCCATTTCCTCAATCATTTTACTAGGTCTTTCTATAACTTTTTCAACCACATCCTTATCGTACTATCATGTGCAAGTACCAACCAAAAAAATATGAACTTTCAAACGAACGTTCTACAACTTGAAAGATCAAACGTTTATAAAGTTCATGTTACTGGTGCATGAAAGTAACGCGTTCGTTTTGAAAGTTCATTGCCCAACACTGGGAGATGAGATGAACATAATTTAGCGCACCGCCTATAATTTTTTAAAATGTGTGGAAGACTATAGTTTCACGAAGGTAAAAAATCTTTCGGGCAACGTGGAAAGCATCTGGCACGTCAACGTATTTTAGCTCGTTACTCGACATTACTCAAGAGATGACTTACTAATCAATGCCATATTTACACGAAAAACCCCAGGGCACTCAATATTTTGGTACATCCAATAGGGGGGAGGGACACATAGCCATGCAGGATTTTTTTTGAACTAGCATGTTCTTAGATAAAGTTCTGTTAGTTATAGACATCAGACCATTTTGTGTAGTTTACTTTGTAAATGGACAACTTTTGCAACTATTGCCTATAGGGTATTCTATTTTGGTTTCAATTCAGTTCACATATTTTATAGTTCTAATCTAATGTGAGCCTAACAAAAACACTGCCTATATTTCATTTTAGTCATATATTTTGAATAAACAGGCATCTCTACATTTTTTTCTCATTTTCATTTTCACATTTTTCTTTTTTTTCCCTTCAGAATTTCTTTATATTATTCAAATATCGTAACTATTCAAGAAGTCGATGCGCCGCCCTGTTGCGCCCTGGCCCCACCACATCCATGCGACTCACTCTCGGTCAGAAGTCACACACACACACACACACACACACACACACTGATGCAGGTCAACAGACCAATGTAGTACGTACACCAAATGAGAATACGTTTTCAATACTTTTACTTGTATTTTCACCCATGATGTAACTTCATGTTACATTTTTGTAATACGATTTCATTTTAATTAAAAGAGACAAATTAAAGAGCTAAAGAGTGCAATCACACCCCAGGAGCCTGCACCCCTAGGCTTCAGCCTTGCCAGCTTGTACGCAAATCCGGGCCGTCGAACATGGCAGGAATCGAACCCCGGTCTTCTAAATAACGGTTCAGCGTGCTAGCGACTGGTCCACCTGTCTCAGTAATTAGACGAGCTTTAGCGAAGATTCAATTTGACATACTGAAAAAAATTAGTGTTCGTTTTTATGTTTTTTTGTCGGTTCTCCACAGGTCAAACGGCTACAGCTATCAACTCCAAACCTTTTTCCTCATGGTTCCTCATCTTACTTAGATCTGTATAGTTTTGTGGCATTATCGGATGATAACTTTTTTTTTATGAATTTTAGAAATTTCAAAAATACCCATTAGAATAACACGTCGAAAAAAAAAGAAAATATATAAAAAAAAAAAAAATGGAATTTTCCGTGAAGTTGAGTTACATTATGATACACATTTCTGAAAACTTTCAGCTTGATCGGGTGAGCCATTTCGAAGAAAAACTATAAAATGTGCTAAATTGGTACCACTCGAAGCAGTTTTCACCCATTTATAACTTGAATGTCACCCAATTGGCGAATTTAGGCAAAAGTTCGGCAGAAAAATCGTCATACCATTACTATCCGCTCGTCTAACAACGCATATATGGCGTTTTCCTAGTAAACATAACAAGCCACTATGAAATGCCTGTATTAAATAAGTAGAGGTCAAATGGGAAATAATATACATTAAATCTTTTTTGGGATCAGTACCATCTATTTTCTATAAATCTTATTTGTTTTTAAAATTACATACTAATTAATACACAGTATGTCATTATACTATTAAAAACATCAATGAATTCACCAACACACATTACGCGTGTTCTACTCATCATCGTAGTCAATAGTGGTTAAAACTGTATAGTAACAATCAACTTCCAAATCCCCAACTTCAACCGTTCAGACAAAATGTAACAAAATATGTATTAATTTGTTTTCCTATAAATGTCCTGATAAATTGTTCATATCATGTTAACCATTCACATATTTCCTAATCTATGCAAAAGCTTGATGGTACAAAAGACCATGGTTGATTGATTGTAATACAATATAACAGTACCTAATTAGTAATTATAATAATTTGAGAATGTAGAAATCACAAGAAAATAAAATCAAGATTATAATATAATCATAATAATAATTATAATACAGTTGTACGCCAACGATAACACATCATAATAGACTATTCGAACGGTAACGATACAAATTAAAGATATTACTTCTATGGGCATACTTGTATTCAGAAAACAAGAAGGTCATTTACCAACACAACAAACACAAATAATACCGTTATTTTCTAGGTTATGATATATTAGGATAAGATTTATAATTATAAAAAACTCTTCATCTTTCAAAAGCGTTGAGGCGTTGACGTTGCTTCCAGATTATGTATTGACTGAAGTTTTCAGAGATATTTAGTTGGTAGACGACTTTTTCTTTCGTGAACACAAGTATATAATCATAGTCATCTTAACAATCAAGACGAGAATCAGCAGTACCGTTAAGTTATTGAGTATTTCTATGAAATTGTGGGAACAAAGAGCAAGAGACGAACAACAGCCGACGTGAGTTGACATGTCGAGCAGTCGACAGAAACATGTCTGTTCGACACTCCCGATCCCCCCATTACTACCAACCGTTCAACCAAGATGCATTGAGGGATGCGTTGGTTTACCGGTTCGAGATGGTGATTTCACCAATTCGAAAACACGTTCCACTTCCTGAGTACTTTCCTTAGAACCAAAGATCGCTGCTCTATCTAGTGTTGTTATGTAGAAACGGCTGACAGGCTAACAAACTTGATGACAACTGTTATTAGCTGAGCTGACGTGAACGTAAAGTTAGTTCCTTTTATCACTACTTATCTACGCACGATCGATAGTTCTTAAGATGTGGCCGGTGAATTGGAACACATTTTCAAGATGGGAGGGATAGGAAGTGAGGACACCATCTCCAACCGGCAAACCAACGCAACCCTCAATGCATCTTGCGTTCAACTGACACTCATCGTCTCATAACTCTTCTCTACTGAAGCGTAGTCGAGACATCTCTGCGTCAAGAGAAGGACGGCGACAAAGAACAACTCGTTTGCGCGCGGAGTTCAGTATGCGAATTTAACGTACCGGTAGGAGTCATTCATTTATGTAAAGTAAATTAATGTTCACTTCTGAAATTGAGATGATCTCTAGTTTTCTACAAAATTAGGGAAAATACATTATTAAGAGTCCACGGGAGTCAATTTATCGAAATATTAGTTTCTTGGTGATAGCTTTTGAATGGTATGAGATATCAAAATTTTAATTGGCAAGAAACACAGATAATTATAATAGCTTCAAGATGATATGAGTTATAACTATTTAAGTCACGTTGCATAACTGTCAAGCTAAAAAAAACACATTTTTTAGCTGTCAATGCTCGACAGTTATGCAACATGACTTGAATAGTTATAACTTATATTATCTTGAAGCTATTACAGTTATCTGTGTTTCTCGAGTATTAGAATTTTGATATCTCATACCGTTCAAAAGCTATCAAGAAACTGATATTTTGCTAAATCGACTCCCGTGGACTCTACATTAAAATCTAGTTTCAAGGTTATGGATTTCATGGGAGAAGGGTGGGACAAGATATATGCTAGAAGCAGGCAATGGATCCGGAAATGGTGCGTCCAAGTTTCACTGTATCGCTGATGAAATGTTTCTGTCGATGTGGAAGCACAGTGAGCCACTACGCTCGTCCTGCGTCGGCTGTTGTTTTTCTCTTTCATTCACACCGATAATCAAAACAAAACCTTCGGCTAGCTCCCAAACTCAGAGTATCAACATTAGGATTGCCAGTTGATATTCGATAAGTTCGATACTCATTCATATTATATGATAATCAATTGTATTTTTAGTATCGACACAATCGGACATTGATACGTGTCCCCAAGCTGAGCAACTCAAGTAATATGATATCCAATAAAAGTGTATGGTTGGAACATTTTTGGCAAATGGTCAAACTCCGACTGGTAAATTCGTATAAATGCAACAGATGATCATTTTATTTTTACGTAGATGCTTCTTTACGTCTGCTTATTTCCCTCTACTTGCTTCACCAACTTACTTTTCCAAGTCGGTTCTACTATCGAATCAAGAGTCAGGGAAGAACGTCATAGCTTATGGCGATGGGCCAACGGCTGCGTGAATTAGATGATAGACATCTCAGAATAGGGTTTTAGTTCAACATCTAATATATACGCAGCGCTAGAGTAGACAAATCTGATTTCTATTGCGCTCTCTCTCACTCTCATCTTTTGATTGTAAGTGCGTCTCTATGAGCAATTTACTCATTTGAATTGTTCGCGCAATATTCAGCTATGAAAGGATTCGTATGCGTGGCGACTAGCGATACAGAGATTAGGTGTTGAACTAACCACTAACCTTCACAAACAAGCAGGGAGAATTCAACATGGGCTATAATATTCTTCTCTAACTTCATTCTATGGTTCCATTTTAAACTGAAATGAACCGGGATCTAAAAACATTTGACCGTTTAGCTGTTGGTGGGGTCGTTAAGCAACTAACTAAAAACATTGATACTATATTCTATTAGTGGATTATCGCATCGTTCCTGAAACAAGGAATATTTTTCCATTTGATAATCGATAAAAAAACATGATTATTAATTCAACATAAAAATTATATCAAATGGCAACCCTAATTAATATAGGCCTAAATTCTCCAAATAAATGTATTCTTGATTTTTACACTTCATCTGCAGTTCTAAAAAATTTTAAAATCACTACTGAGCAATTGCATTAAGCTACCGGTATGTATATATTAAAATTACTCTGAAATGTGATATTTTTCAGCAATATAGGCCCCTATAGGCATTTAGTTAGCCTATTTATATTTAGGTCTACTTAAAAAGTATGCTAAATTCGAAATTGAGAAAGTCAACTAGTTTTCAGTACATAACTATTAAAGTAGAAATTGAAAAGATTTGGTAGGCCTACTGGTTTAAACAAGATCAATTCTGTCGTACAATATCGACATGATACGTAATTTTTACCTAGCGTATCTCTGTTTTTCGTAACATAATTTAGCATAAAACAACTAGTCTAGCGTGTGCAGTGCTATTTTATAATAATATAACTATTTAATATTCACTGAAGGCTAAATATTTGGCACACTTATTTGACAAAAAGGAAGCACAGACATACAATATTAAGATATATTTTTGTATTGTAAATAGTAGATCTACAAACTATTTAGTAATCATGTATGTCCTACTTTAATTAGTAAAAAAAGAGCAAGTAGGCCTATCTTGAAAATAATTTGACAAACAAAACATTAAATGTTTTTTTTTACTATTCCTCTACTCGTATTCACAAAAGACGGTTGCCTGCCAACATGTGGTACAGCTGGGATATTTTCACGCTATTATAATTATCCAGGACGACGTTTACAATAGGAAACGCAACCACATCTTTCAAAAGCATTATTTATTCTCAATTAGGCCTACGCAGTGAGATAATGTAATTACCAAAGTTATTTCACAATGATTTGGTTGACAGACGAACATTCATCTTTCGTGGATGCAAGTAGGCGTACAGTACGAATCGAAGCGAGGTAACGCAGTCCGATTTCGAGTCTTTATTTCTTGGTCACAGATTCCTTACATCTCTTCCGCTCTTGTCTCGGTTCCAACAGACCCTGCATAGACCCAACTCTCTCGGAGAGAAACAATCTCTCCTTCACACCGTGCATCTTGACCGAGCCACGGTAACAGCTGATATACATCGCACAACATACTACGTTTACGACGTGAGAAACACAAGTCCATTCTATTGGGATCCGTGGCGGTCAAACACGCATTCTGGTAGCTTATTTGAAAGCTTAGATTAGGTGATACTGAAGGTTGCTTTCTGACGATCATCATGGTCAATGTGCAACCAAACTCCATGGTCATCTAGATATTTGTTGAGTTTCCGAAAAAAGAATCTTCATTCGTTCAATAATGTTTGAACAATAATAATGAAAAAACTATTTTCACCAATTTGGTTACGATACATACAAACTGAAAAAACTTTTTTTTTAATAAAAATGTTGAATTTTATATTTTATATAAAAAATCTACTTAGTAGTACCGTAGGCTATATGAGTTCATTATTGCAGTACTGCCAATATATAAAACAAAATATTTATTCGTTGTTATCGTTACTCATTGTCCACCGTTACTAAACGAAACTACACTCGCTCGATTGTTGTAACTTGCCCTTCAAGGTCACCCTCTCCCGTATCACAGATTGCAATTCTCTCGGCCCCAACAAACAATAACACATAATAAATTCTTCAAAACTATAAATTCAGCTGACAACCGGAAGGACATGTCACAGCCATCGACCGTAGCGAGTGGAAATTGTTGAATGTCAACCTATTATAACGAATTCAATATTTATAAAAATAAAACGAACAGACGCAGAGAGGTAAGACCCAATCGAAAACAGTAACAAAAACCAACGTTATGACACTTGTCGACTAGCGCACGTCGCGCGCTATTTCCCGCTCAGAAAAGAGTTCTTTGATACGACTGACTACGGGAGCGCGAATCCAAGGGATTAGAATCGAATCTGAAATTTGAATCCACTTCTGGGTTCGAATTTGTTCTAGAATACAGATTACCATTTCAAACTATGTGTCAGTATTTTGAATGATCAATAAAAAATGTAATTTTAAAGCAATAGGCCTACTAGTTATCATATAGACCTACTCTTAGGTTGGTAGACCACTGGTTGTGTTTCTGCACTGAAAGAACCAGTTGCTGATCAAGTCACGGTTGGGCTAGTAAAATTGACCGTTTCATTTAGAGGTTATGGGACTCCAATAAATTTAGAATTTACCATTTTTTCTAGAAAAAGTTTCTAGTAGGGCCAACTCGAGAAACAATGTAATTAATTAGATGTGTAAATAAAATAAATAATTGATTAATTAAATAGATTCTGAAATAAAATCCGAGCTCTCTGACCGTCATTCCTGTCGGTGTATCTCACTTGAGTGGCCGATTGATACCGGTACTCGAAAAGGAAAAAGAAAGTCTCTTAGGTTTTAATTGACTCATGTCACTTGTCGTGTTGAAAGGTGAGATGACTGCGATGACAGAAATACTGTCAATCTAACCTCACAATTATAGCATTATTTTCAATATTTGCAATATATTTGTAGATAAGCTCTAGGTCTAATCATTTGAATATAATTTGATATTCTGAAATTATCTGATTTCAATTTGAAATTTTTAAATTATTCAAGCATCAACAGCAAATCACCTTTTCTCATGACATATTTAACTCGGAAATGGCAGAACCTTTTCTTGGCAGAATCCTACCCTAGACGTTACTCCCTTTCCTCGTCACGTCACCAACGTAACTAGTCTCACCGAGTGAGATAACTAGGGCTGTGCGAGTCTCGAAATTCTCCATCGAGATGAGATCAAGACTTGAACTTAATCAAAAATATTTGTTTCCAGATTGAAATTTCAAGTCTCGAAATAATTTCAGCTCTCGAACTATTTTGAACGAGCGAGAGTGGAAGGATAAACTAGTTATCTTTTCATCATTCAACAGATTGGTATTAAAAAAACAGTGTCTGAAACTTGTGAAAAAGTTTTTCTATTCAATTTTGAAACAAACTGATTTTGCTTGAATGAATTAAGTTTGCTTGCTTGAACTAAACTATTGAACCAACTTCTATTTGAAACGATCAATTTTACGAGCCCAACCGTGACATCGAGTGCAAGCTCTACAGGAATCAGGACGCAGCGTTGTTTACGCTAAACTTGACACTTGACAAGGTTCGATGTGAAATGAAGAAACATGGATTCGCACACCCCTACTATTAACTACGTGGAAACTACTACATACTAAGTGAGACTATGTGGGAGGCTTAAATACGCTACACACTAGACAATAGCGTGATATTTATACTACCAATTACTTACTGAGAGTCATGGCAAGTAAGTACTGGTTGCGTGACTGATGATTTAATCAAGAGCTGGTCTTTTTCAAGATTGCATTGGAAGAAAAAATGCAAAACGTTTCTCCTTTTGGGGATAGCGGATCAAAACAACCGAAAGCTACGTTAAGATACTGTCATAGAAACAATTCTTCTTGTGATACAAATATTCGGCAGTCTCTCTAGTTTCTTGTGTGTATATGTATATGTATATATATATATATATATATATATATATACATATATATATATATATATATATATATATATATATATGTATATATGTATGTCACATATTTACACATTATATAATAATAACGTGGGACCCAACTGTAAAAAACATGTTAGGTTTCAAACGAAATCAATACTCGATATGATATCTGGTGTGTGCGTCGGCGATCAAACGTTATCGGTGAGATACGTCAAGAGCATCTGCAGGTTGCCGTCAATGCCGACGATGCACACTGCGCCTGCTGTCAAGTTGTTGGCGGCCCGCCAACTAGACAGGTATCTCAGCGTTAGAACTGCTAGACAGGGCCATCTTGGACAGCGAGGAAAGACTTCGTTTCGGGCTGTTGCCGAGAAATGTGCCGTTGCCCTCGTGAAAGAGCTTGCGAAAACTGCGGAGAGAAAGCGAGGGCACGATGTGAGACGATTGGTTCGGGCGAAATATCGGTATTTTGGAGGAAACGTTTCTACGGAATGAGATGTCGAAATTTTGTTTTGGGAGATTTATGGACATTTCTAATACCTTTGGGACGATGTGAAGTAAAATTATTATCCTTGTTGAAAATTCAACATTTTCTCAGGTGTACAATTGAGCATTTTCAATTGTATACCTACGAAAATTATGCAACATAAGTTAAATAGTTCTTTCACTTGTACAGTGAAACCTCTACACATCGTTCCCGCATTCATCGCGTTCCCGTTTCTTTCATTTATTCTGTCCTATCCAACGGTACTCCCACATAACAATGTTTAAGTTTCCTGGATGGATCCGGTCCCTTTAAAAACGATGAATAGACCTCACTGTACTATCCTGAAGGTATTAAAGAGATCCGAGTTTCTCCCATATTAGATGTCTTGAAAGATCCCATTTGTTAGCTGAACAATGTGCATTATTTGTACATATATACAGATCACTAAGGCATGCTGAGAAGCTGTCCAACTCCATTTGGAAGCTGTGAGACGTTGATAGATAATACGTGATGCGCTGATATGCACGCATCATTTCAACGCTATTCGATCTACAAAGATGGAGCACAGATAAATAGAGGAGGGTCTAAAAGTGGAAAGCAAGCGTAGCACCTGTAGGTTAATGGACTAGGAACTAGAGACAACTAGAACTAGATTAGACAAAGATGAAATCCTGTTCTCACAGTGAATGCAGTGGAGTAAACCTTTGTTAATCCAAACTCGGTTAATCAGAAATTTGACATATTTCGAGCTTGTAGTTGGTCCCCTGCTGAAGGTATAGTCATTTCAATGTTAATGAATAAGGTTAATCCAAATGTTAATCCAAATTCCAGCTAATCCATAACTCATAATATTTCGACCCTTCAATTGCTTTAGCACTGTTTTTGGAGATTCTATAATTGTGAATCGGCCGCGAAAAAGAACAAAACCCCCCCCCTCCAAGTGCATTGGCCGGGCGAGTGAATTCCTTGAATTGATCATTATTTTTTCAATTTCCATACTTTTCATTTGACACGTGATAATGGGCCGAAGCCAGCTGAGATGTTCGCTGCCTTGAGTGCGTCATCCGACTCCGAGTGCGCTCGCCGCTCTGTCCGTGACGAGTGGTAAGCTCGGAACACTTGTTCGTCAGTCAGACTCGGGACAGTAGAGCGCCAATGGAAGCGAGCTGTATAACGATCGTGCGTTATTGGCTAGCCGAGTACATACGTGTTGCACAGCTTTCTCTCGCGCGCAATACAAAATTACTTCAACTCCAACCGGGAAGTGTGATGATTTTCGTGGAAAAGGAGTTTTTTGGTTAATCTGAATTTTTATTAATCGTATTCGTTTTTTTAGTGTCTTTTTTTTCGGATTAACGAGAGTCTACTGTACTTTGGTTAGTCACGAAGAATGTGGAAAACTTCTTGTTCAGGTTAGGTTCCAGCATGGACCATAGACATTCTCCAAGTCAGTTTATTGTATTTAATGCAGTAAAATGCATCCTGGAGAAGAGACAGTAAACCCTCGTTAATCCGAAATGGAAGGGACCCCCAAAATTGATTTTGATTCATAAAAATTGGGATTAACCAAAAAAACTCTGGCTCCACGAAAATCATCACTCTTCCCAGATACAATGTAGTCAATTTCGTAATGCACGCAAGAGGAAGCTATGCAACCGGCCGATACATAGAAACCGTTGCTAGGACCTCAATCACCGTCGCATCGTGTTTACTCCGCTAGCTCCGCCGCTCGCTAGACCTGCTTCTATTGGCGCTCGGCCGTCCCGAGTCGGTGGTGTGACGAACGAACGGTCCGAGCCCAGCATAGTGTCGTCAAGGTCAGACCGCTTCGTTCGTTTGACACGCACAAAACTCAACGTGCTTTGGCCTATTCTCACGCCGCGTCAAATAAAAAGGATGGAGATTGGGAAAATAATTATTAATTCAAGGAGTTCACTCGAACTGTATTGAATGATCAGTGTTCAAGCAATTAAAGGGTCGAAATATCAGTTCAAATTACTTTTTAGCTAAAATTCGGATTAACCATATTAATATAGCCGGGAACTGACTTCAAGTTCGAAATATGTCAAATTTCGGATTAACCAAGTTTGGACTAACGAGGGTTTACTGTAAACTGCAGATATTGTATGCAATAAGACCAGACCACTACGTGCATAGCTCATACGCACTCGTCTCATGGGCTATGCACAAATTAGCCATCAAATGTGGGTAGATTTTATTTTCAGCAACCAAAGCTACAAAGTTCAAGACAAACCTGAATATATACATACAATATCTTGGAAAAGTGTCAGTTTTGTGGATATACTTATACTTGAATATGTTTGTTATTGTGTTATATACTAGTTCTTATTTGAAATGGGAGAAATTCAGGCCTATTAGATTTGTTGAGCTACAGTAAACATCACCAGATTGTGAGTACATAAGACTTCAAGGCAGACCCCTCATCAAAACAGTGTTCTCTGCCAATATGTAAACGTAACATATTTACTATTAGAACGTCCACAAGAGAGAAATGAAGTATAAATATAATTGATACATGAACCAACAGCTGATGGAATATTTGTGACCAGCATTTCCCTTCAAACAGAGAAATACCGGTAACCAGGTTTTTCAACCAACTCGTCAGACATTGAATGAAGTAAATAACATGCTACAATACTGCCCATTTGTACATGGATATCACACTGATGGGGTACAAGTAGACACATGTGGAAATAGCAAAAATCCAAGTGCTTTGAAGCATATTTTTTCATTTTTTCTTGTTTCAATACAATTGATGTTGTTTGATCATGTTTTTGAAGAGGCGACAAAGTGCTACAAACATCTGAATTTAGAGTATTGGCGATAAAGAGCATTATAGATGACTATTTTCTGCAGAATATATCAGTTGGGAAGTAAACAGGTGGTGTCAGTTTAGGAATTTCGAAAACCAAAGTGCATCTACAAATACAGGCGGCAGATAAGGCGTCTAGACAGGTTCTAACCTGGTGGTGGACACCATTTTACTACAAAGTAAAAACATCAATTCAATTTTTCCACTTGTATGCCTATTGTACGTTATATAATGGTTTTAACGATACGTACTGTTGTAATGCTACAGAATATTGTTGCGCTACAAAACATGATGTTCCAAAATAATAGATGCACCAAAGTGCTACTTTTCAAATTCTAAATGCTATGAAAAGTAAAAAATAGAAGCTATGTTCATATGTCTCTAGTTATGGGTAGGCCTAATGCAATTAGTAACTTGCAGTTAAATATTGAGTTAACCAGTACTGTCCTAACCCAGAGAGCACTGTAGAAAGTTTCCAAGGTGAGATGATCAAAATCTATCTAGCTTATTTAAATTCAAACTAACAATGCACCAATAAAATCATTGACACTTTACATTAAAACTAGGCCTAGTGCTAATGACCGGTACTAGCGATGCTCATGCAATAAAACGTCGACAATGTTCATCAAGCTCCAAACACAAACTGAAAAACCGATAATCCTCCGAGCAACATAAACATTCCATCGTGCAACTACCGTAAATCCCACTCTAAAAGCCAATCCCCGCCAACAACGTAGTACCGTATTGTGCCGAACACATCTCCACTGAATATTACGTTCCGAAAACCGTATTGGCTTACGTAAAATCTTCGCCTGCGATCGGTGATCTCTCATTTCTTTTGGTAATTGGGCGTACTATACTCTATTCAAGTTGCATTGAAAACGACCGCTCTACTGTAATTCGTGCTATACTTGGTAGAGAAACAAGTAGCCTACCATACTTTTGGTGACAGTTATGACTGATCACGATGAGTAATAAAATATCAAAGGCTTCAATTGGAAAGTTTTATTAATTCAAATCGGGTTTTAACGACACACTGGTGTTGATGACTTGACAATTAGTAATTGAACTGTTCAAGAAACAATGAACGGCAAATGGAAGTCGATTTAGCGAAATGTCAGTTTTTGGTGATAACTTTTGAACAGGATTAGATACCGTATCATTGGTATCAAAATTAAAATACTGGATAACTTTCAAAATTATGTGAAGTAAAATTAATAATTATTAACCTTCCTTTTCATTAGAATTTTGATACTTTATACCTTCCAAAAGTTATCATAAAAAAAAGAAGATATTTCACTATATTAACTGCCATGTGCTAAGTAAGAATGATTTGGTGTCCAATTTAATTTGTCAATTAAAACTGATCTTATACTGTGTATTTTACAGATACTGAGACATGTGGTTCATTTGAACCCCCTTTTTTCATTTTTGGTTCATGTGAACCGTCATTCAGGAGACCGGGGTTCGATTCCCGCCATGGTCGACCATCTTAACAGACGTTTTTCGTGGTTTCCCTCTGTCGTTCAGATCGATACTGGGATGGTTCATTAACAACAGGCCACGACCGACTCCTTCCCACTATCCAAAAACATCTAATAAAATAACCCCTCATCTCATCATCCCATATATCATTCACCGACTCCAATAGATCGTAGTCTTCAGTAGAGTGCGTCGTTAAACCCAATATAAATAAATTTTACAGATAACTTAAATTTTCCTGCAAATTCATTTTCTTTTTTGAAAAGATCTCTGGTCGACCAACATTCGGCACGATACGGTAAATCCGATTCTAAAAGCCAACCGCCACAAACTACTCGGCAATCGCCGCCACAAACATCCCAACGACAACTAATAATGGAGTCTAACCTTGCGGGCTGGTTTAGACAATACTCTGCTTTGATTCGGAAGGACTAAGAATGTTATGAGAAATTGCAGTAAGAATACTGAATCTGTGGACAAAACAGAAAGAAAGAAAGAATAAACGACACCACCACCGAAACGACGACGTCATGCTACTCTAGGGTCGTGGAAACGCACGAGGCGGGCGTGTACTTACAACTTCCGTATCCCGGACTCGTTCTTCTTCCAGGGCGCGTCGTCGGGTTCGTACGGAAGAGGCCCTTGGACCGGCGGGTCTTCATCCTCGCTGCTCGGACTGCGGAGCAAACAGAACGGAGCACGTGAAAACAGGGAATTTAAAACATGGATTAAAACCATTTTCCAAGTCAACACGTACATGTGGACACGTAAAATACTATCCTATTTTTATTTTGCTCTAAATTTTCTAAAAATAATATATAAATCATTTCTGGTTGACTAGTATAACAAATCTGAATAATATATATAGTGAATCCTCGATGCATAGTTCTTGAAACCATTGTTTTCCTGCTTGTATCATTCATTTTTTCTCACTCCACTCCCATATATTCAATGTTAAATTTTCCTGGATGGATCATTTTCTTGCATGGATGGTTTTATTTTCCTGGTCCCTTGAAAAAACAATGGATAGAGGTTTCATTGTACCAGTATATAACTACTTAACTAGTATAAGCTATAAGCTACATTTTACCTTACATTTCTAGTCTTGCATTTTATTAATAACTGTAAAAACACTTTGAAAAATAAAAAAAATAAAATTTGATATACAAGAAATTGTTCACTTGAATACCATGGTAATGTTAGTCTTGGTTCTTGTACGCTACACAAAATAAATGATTGATTGCGCTACGTAGTACCGTACGTGTACAAGTTAACAGACGCTGTACCGTTCAACCTGAAACTGACGTTTGCCTTGAGCATTCAGGAATCAAACCACTAAATTAATACGCTCGCTGCCAACACGAAAACAACAAGACGACTTTTAGTGTTTGAACGTACCACGTCGACACTCATTTATTGCATTTTTCATGATGTTTGATAATGGATTAATTCACGCTTAAAACATTATTGATCAACAATCATTTGATTTCTTCAAGAAATCATTGTCAAAATTAGAAACTAAAAAGAACAAGTGTCTTCGTGTGATTCACAAAAGATGTCAGAACAACTTTGTGAGCATGCACTACTGCGAGCCGCAACACGCATAGCAAAACGTCAATCTCAAAGAACATGCAATTCGTGTAATTGTTATCAATCACTCAATCAGTTATGATTAGCGAGGGTAGCGGCTCAATCCTAACTGAAATTAGCGGTGAACTCCACTTGAAGAGTGAGAGTAACTTTCCATGGCAATTAGCAACAACAATTCAGCATCAAGAAATGGTTGACAAGTTGACGGCAGCAGCTGATCCAAGTGGCCGTCAACTTTCCACATTGTTGGCAGTTTGCAATCTTATCGGCCAGCGCTTATAGTTTGACGTAAAAACATAGATATATAATACCTTACCAAGATACGTTACTCATGCGGACGATAGCGGCATATACTCGTTCCAATCTCGGCGGCCATATTGGATCTTTACAAATAGAATATAGAAGGAATTGCTTAGAAAATGTCGAATAAGGCGGAAACTTCTTGGTCTGTAAAGCGGTGTGAAGTTAATGCCGAGACACAAATATGTACGACTTCTTAACGTTGAGTAATGCATCTCGGTAATATAGGAAACGATCAGCGTTTGGAGTTTCGAGTTTGCAAACTGCTCATGCGGCTGATTCCCTGCTCCTAGTGCGCGTTTCTCCGCACGGGAAGATGAAATATCTTCGGACAAACCTTACTTTTCAAGCGAAATTTCATCCCAATGAGTTTAGTAATTTGTTTTCAAGTTTTTTGTTCAATTTTCTTGTTTTTCCGAGTGTCACTGTACTGCAATTGTATGACGTGAAATGTTGTGTAATGCTTTATGAGCGTACAGAAGACAGTTCAGTGAAATATCAGGTTTTTGGTGACAACTCTTCGAACTAATACAGCAGAAACATAGATATTTCCAATACCTCCAAGACGGTATAAATAAAAACTATTCAACTTATATCGTATAATTGTAGAGCATACAGCTGAAAATGTTTTTTTTCATCTGTATAGACCAGGGCTCGGCAAATGGCGGCCCGCGACCATGTTGATAATAATCAAAATATACCGATTAGTATCTACATTTTTTTGGTATGTTTGTACTTTCCTAAAAATAACTTGAGCGTATTACATACATTTAAGGGAGGAAATGGATTCAATGAGAAACTATGAAATTGCTTAAAACTGAGTGTGAGTCATGTGCAAAAACCTGTTCCTCCTACGTAAGGTTAACCTTCGTATTCTTTGCGAGTCCAGTGATCTCGGTCTACTCGCCTTGTTCAGTGACCGACAGTTCGACATGGGGTTGTTTGTTGTGGTGCTCATTAATTGTATATGTGTGTTTTCCTCGAGGCCCGATATGTCGACTAATAGCAAGAAAAGGAAGGTAGACAACGAAAATTGCAAGTTTTCATCTGAATGGGAAGACATGTATTTCTTCACATTACCAGACAAGCCAGGTTCGATACCAGTGTGTCTCATTTGTTTAAAAAGTATTGCGGTAGTTGAATGTTCTAATCTTAAAAGGCATTTTGACTCGGTTCACAATGATTTCACTGGGAAATATCCATTGGGAAGCAAGCAATGGTCGTATAAATTACAACAACAATCTCTTAGTAAGCTGCCTTGTTATTATAGTGTAAAGATATGTAGAAACAGTATATTATGGCTATTTCAGCTTGGCCCTCGGAAATATTGTATTTCATGTATTTGGCCCGCCATCAATATTAATTGCCGACCCCTGGTATAGACCAACGTTTGACATCATGCAATAGGAGTTGATAGTTATAGTGAGTGTGACGATTCAAAGAAGGAGTCATGTTGCGCCCATGTCCACGGCACTCATACCATTTTATAAGTATTACAAATATCTGTATTTATTCATTTAAGAATTTCAATATCTCATACTGTTCCAAAGTTATCACCAAATACTGTAGCTGATATTTTGCTAAATTGACTCCTATGTGCTCTCAAAGAAATAGCATATGCTGGTACAAATGAAGTATTACTACTACTACTAAGTACTACTACTTATAAGTGGGGCTATAGACAATTCAATGTATACTTCAATAAATAAAGAAACCTTCTACAGAGAAAAAACCTTCTAAAACTACTAATACTACTACTACTAATACTACTACTACTGTACTACTATTACTACTAGGGGTGTACGAGTTTAGGAACTTAAGATAGAGTTTAAGAGAAAATCGCAAGTTTTGAGTTCGAGTTGAAAGAAAAATGGTTAGGCCTAGATTTGCTCATTAGTAGCAACTAGCAACCTCTGGGCCTTAAAATTCGGAAAACGTTATATATTCGGGACAATAGGCCTACAGAAAAATTGAAAAAACAAAATTGAGAATAAAATCAAACTCAACATTTTTGAGTTCAGCTAATTTTGAACTAAAACTCAAAACTCTAACTCAAAAATTCGAGCGCTCGCACACCCCTAATTATTATTAAACTAGTGATTTGTGTTGTGAGTGAGTGTGAAGTGAGTGCCATGCTTACAACAGGTGTTTGCGACGTGCGCGCCCGAAGAACTGGCGCGGCGACGAGAACGTGCTCAGCTGGATGGCCTGACCGATCGGGACGAGGGAGGGGGGGTGGAGGGTGGGGAACACAATGGCCGTGGGGGGTGGCAACACAACATCGTCATCCTCTTCAGGCATGCCCAGTTTATCGTAGCTAGACAAGCGACAAAACAAAACAAACAACGTAAACAAACAAGCGCACACAAGAAGCTGAAGAAGCAAGTGCTGAAAGCATGCCAAAGTGCGAGTCAAGAGTTAAGTCACGATGAAAGTTTGCTATGACTACGAGACTTGTCAACAAAAAATCAACTTCATTCATCATTTTAACTGTAAGTATTAACAATAGGCCTGTTTGTTTGTGTTGCACCAACCTGAACTAAAGTGTTGCTGGTGCAGGAAGGAAATGCGTCATATTACGGGTTTGGTGCAGTAAATGATCCCTAAATGTTGAGGTAGAAACAAACACGATAGTGCCGATTTCAAAGGTTCCTAGACACAAATTTTGAAAATGGGAAAATTAATTTGGGTAAAATCACGGAGACGTAATTCTCTATGTTAACTTGCTTGAAAATAATTACAACCCTAATTCAAATATACTATTTTTCATCCTCATCAACATGAATTTAAGCGTCAACAACTTGTAAGCCTACGTAGTGTCCGCCTACAATTTGATTTTGGCGCCTGCCATCTTGAACTGAACTAAGCACACCAGCTCTGTAGCTGGTGTTGCACTACCTGAACCAGTGCAAGTGAACTGGCACAAACAAACACGATAGTGTAGCTTTGGTGCGGCACCACGGTTACAAACGAACACGGAAGTGCAAGAACTGAAGAACCAGTGCAGGTAGTGCAGGACAAACAGTCTTATTCATCTGTACAATAATAAGCCTCTAGCAGCAGAGGTCTGTCGCAATTGCCATTCACAATGCAACCCCAACATTAACGCACAACACTAACGCGAGAAATGTTTGTCTTATGGATGTCCTTGGTCTATTAACAACCATCACTAAGCGTAACGCCAAGATAAACGCTGACAGCTAGCAAGCTCCAAGCTTTCATGATGACGTTACTGTTAAACATACGAATCAGCAGTGTTGGGTTATGAACTTTTAAAATGAACGCGTTCGTATTTTCTGAACTTTTTAATGAACGCGTTACATTTACAGCCGACGATCTTGAACTTTCTTCACGTTCAATTTTCTGATGATCTTCAACGGAATAAAACGTTAATTTGAAAGCTCATCATTTTGGATCACTCATAAGTCATATCCCTATTCAACACGATCAAACTATCCGTACTTCCCCCTCCAAATTACAAATGAGATCGGCTACTTTTTACGGTCTATCCCGAATGTATAATATTCCCTGTTCGGGATTTCATCATGTGATCACTTGTCACCAGGCGAGCCATATATTATTTTTGAACCCTTTTTTCATAATTATCAAGGTGAATTTTGGAACTAACTAATTTTTTTTATCGAATTTAAACTTGTAACTTTTACAGCAAAACCACGAAAACGAACTTGGATCTTCATGAAAGATTGATTTACTTGACATGAACTGAACTTTTTAAAAGTTCCTTTCATAAGTGAACTTCCCCAACACTGAGAATCAGCCAATAGAAACCTTCTATTTCTGAACAATAAGAGACAAGTGGCAGGTAAATCAAACTACCTGGACTGGTTGCTTGGTCAAGTTTGTCGGTTGAGGGGACGGTGACGATGTCAATAACCTTGAATTCTGATTGGCTGTTATTTTCGTGCTCTACGTTAATGTTGGTGTGTTTTGTGAATAGACAGTTTGGATTTCATGTTCTCGCCGTGCGTTAGTGTCGTGTCGTGTTGCTTTGTGAACGAGCCTCAAGGCTTATATAATATACATTATAATGACAACGTTATGAATGGGTTGTTGGATGAGCAAGAAATGAATTGGGATTTAATATTTACTTCATTTCATCAAAATAAATCTTGTAAAGGTACGTTTACTCTCGTGCTTTATGCTACGACCAACATGCTTTAAGCAACGGGCAACATGTGCGCTGACCAATCAGAGAGCGAGTTTCTCCCGATTGCATGAACACTTGCTACGTGCGATAAGAGTTGGGCTATGTTCATCATTTCTAGGGGCAACATGCGCTGGGACTCACAATGCAACGGGAAGCTTTGCTTACTTGTCTGAACTGTCAGAAACCAACTTGTCGACTGCTATTCATAAGCCCGTCTGCACGAGATATTATATCAGTTTTCGGCAATCTTATTTGGATAACTAATGGTCCAACAGTATCAGAAGCTCATGTTTTCATTGGATATATTCGGTGGAAGTTTAATAAATTTGGTTGTGGTAACATAACCACAATTTGAAGTCTAGCTATGGCGTTGTCACGGCGCTCAACAGTGAACGTATTCGTGCGCCGAGCGCATGTTGCCGGTTGCTCAAAGCATGTTGCTTGTAGCACAAAGATCGAGAGTAAACGTACGTTAAGAAGATATATTTCATCTTCCAATCCAGAACAAAATCTACTATTTTCACGGAAACAGTATGTTTCTATTCCCTGTTCATCTTATCAACTTTTGTGCTCACCGACGGACACGTGATTTGTTGTGTGAAAGATCATAGCTTGAAATAATGTGAAATGTTCTCTTGGACTGGTCTCGGTGGGTTCGTAGCCGTTACTTGAAGCACCACACAACAACTAATACTCTACGTTCAAAATCCACACCAGTGAAACAATAACCACGATATGAGCAGACATACAAGCCTTCCAGTAATATATGAAGAGACTATAGAAAAACGTTGAAATGAAATACATACCGTTACAAAAATTGATAAATTATAAACTTGAATGAGATTTTCGACTGAACAAAAAAAAAAAGATGAATGGTTTGGGCCTAAATGATGAACAAGAGAAAAGCACCCCCCTAACTATTTTATACATGTCACAGACGCTACGCCTATACCACTTCATAGTGGCTTTTGCGACAATAGACAGAAACGTACGTGGATAAAATTGGCTCTTTCCTGACGTATCCAAATGTGAAACCAGATTGAACAAAATATTGGTCGAGACAGAAAGCTGGCAGGTCAGCCACAACACGAAACACAAATCCAAACTTTTGGCTAAAGATATAAAAATACGGCAATAGGCAACGTTGACTACTGTCTTCACTACAAGAAGCAAGCGGACACGTTAACTAGGGAGAGAGAGCCACGCAGCTAGAATCCACATTGATAAAACTAAAGGAAATCTGCAAAAGAAAAATGAGCTAAAACAGCAACTTGAACAAAACATGGGCCTCATTCCTCTACGCTGCGACTGTCCCAAGTGATCATTTGACATGACCGTCGTATATGCAACGCCATTCATCAATATTCAAGAGTAGATTATATGTGAATGTATTTTATATTGAATAATGAAAATAAAAAAATGAAAAAAATGGAAAAGTGCAATTTAAATTCAAAAATTAAATTAATAAAATGAATAACTACCCTAGATAATCAACATTTCCTAATAATTTTAATAGAATATCAAAATGAAAATAAAAATTAATAATTAAAATTTACCAAATATTCATGAGATGCAAAATAGGATATTTAAAATACCATTTCAAGTCTTTTTTAAAAACTCTTTTGGGTGTCCTCAATCATTTAAACATCTCATTGGTTGGTTCTGTGTGGATTACGGCCAACAGTTGAGCGCTACAACTACGGTCTACATCAGAATACCATCAGCAGGATTGAAGGAATCTATCCTCTGACTCCATACTGTGCATGGCAACACAACTGCAGGTGCACTGCAGTGCAACTGTTGTGGTATGCAACTGGTATGATTCCACCGTCATTTACCGCTGATAGAATTATAGGCCTACTGGGATTATATCAACGTAAGAAGAAGGTTCTACTAACTTACACAAGGCATACAAATATCTTTGTTACATTCATCTCAATATCAGCAACTTCTACATTTTTCATCCTGACTGATGTTTTTTTCGTGGTTTCCCTCAGTTGTTGAAGTAAATACTGGGACGTGAAACAAGTTCAATTGGCCACAGTCAAACAATATTGAAAAACAAATGACGAAATGAAAACATATGAAAGTAATGAATAAAGTGTATAGGCCCTACCCGGTAGATTAATGAATAAATTAATGAATGAATAAGAAGAAATCGATATATAGTATGTAGGCCTACACAGATGAATGAATGATTAATCAAAATAACCAATATTACAAAAGATACAAGAACAAAGAAGAAGATACAGAAAATACAGAAGATATGAGAAGATTGATTTTTTCTCCCCAATACCGTACGTATAAATGTTTGAATGATTGTTGACGATCCCTGGAATTATTATTCCCTCAGGATTTATTGTCTGTTGAATCAGTCATCTTATTTTAGTTTGGAATATGTGCGATTTTGGATGCACCGAGTTTGGATCAATGAGGGTTGACTGTGAATGAAATCGTGCGGTCAGTCATGCTACAATCGAGCGGACGCAGGGGACGTCAGTGCAACATGCAAACGGCAGTCGGGAGACGAGCTCGATCGTGCACACGAGCAAACACTTTGACAAGCATCAAGCGAGATCAATCAGACGGAACTTGCGGTCACGCAAACTGGCCGACCAAGTCACACCTGACTTGCAACTTCCAGACAGCACTCAAACTGGCAGACAACGCACATACGAGTGTCACGTACATACGAGTGTCACGTACATACGAGTGTCACGTACATACGAGTGTCACGTACATACGAGTGTCACGTACATACGAGTGTCACGTACATACGAGTGTCACGCACATACGAGTGTCACGTACATACGAGTGTCACGTACATACGAGTGTCACGTACATACGAGTGTCACGTACATACGAGTGTCACGTACATACGAGTGTCACGTACATACGAGTGTCACGTACATACGAGTGTCACGTACATACGAGTGTCACGTACATACGAGTGTCACGTACATACGAGTGTCACGTACATACGAGTGTCACGTACATACGAGTGTCACGTACATACGAGTGTCACGTACATACGAGTGTCACGTACATACGAGTGTCACGTACATACGAGTGTCACGTACATACGAGTGTCACGTACATACGAGTGTCACGTACATACGAGTGTCACGTACATACGAGTGTCACGTACATACGAGTGTCACGTACATACGAGTGTCACGCACATACGAGTGTCACGTACATACGAGTGTCACGTACATACGAGTGTCACGTACATACGAGTGTCACGTACAATCCACGAAACAAATTAGCATTGAATAGTCGGACGCGTAGTTTCAATTCAAAGGACATTACAACCTGTGAGCCCCTCTTCCCTGCTCCCTGATTTTAGAAAATACCAGGAATCATTATCTCTATTTTGAGCTATAATTAATTTATTCGTCTGATTCAGTTCATGTTCGGATACAAAATCGGGCGATGGCCGCCTGACAAAAAAAAAGAAGGCGTGTCTTGGAGGACGAATGAAATAATTATATCTTTTGAAAGAGATGATTACCATTTTTTTTCTTCTAAAATTAGGGAACAAAATAGGGAAAGCTTCATTATTCATTCAAATCTCGCTCAGTGCAAAGTCCTTTGAATACTAATTCTCAACCAACTCGAGTGACCGCAAGTGTGCGCCGGGAAGTAAAAGAACGTTGCAGACTCGTCCCACGGATATTCAGCCGTCGACTCGACTTACGGTTCGACGTTCTTTGGCCGGTAACTGTCCAGCTCGTCCTCAAGGTCGCTGACCCTGGCCTTGAGCTCGTTGCGCTCGTGCAGGATCTCTTTCAGCTCGGCCGTCGTGAACCTCGGCCGGTTCGGGTCGTCAAGGTCAAACACGGCCTTGTTGGTCAGATCGGGAGCGTCAGACTGGAAGTGATCAGAGGACTTCACATCGTTATACACAACTCAGCGGTTTCCAAAGGTCCACTCGAGTACAATCGCATTTCTAACTAACAACGACTGCAAGTTTTGAGGCCCGTTCACAACCAAAATTAGGAGTAAACTTAGCATTAGCAGTAATGCAATTATTGCGGAGCTATTCACAAGAACAATTTAGCAGTAAGAAACAGCAGCCTACTGAATCTACCCACCGGCTCATTCATGTTAAACTGTTATTTTACACTATAAAAGTATATTATTGTACCAATCATCAATTCATGTTATATTCAACACTTCAACTTAACAAAGTGTGTACAAATCATATCGGTCCGACATCCATCCTAGACCCTCGGCTAGATCGTACCCAAGATGCATTGAGGGTTCCGTTGGTTTGCCGCCGGGAGGTGGTGACTCCACTCATTCGAAAACACGTTCCATTTCCCGAGTACTTTTCTGTGTAATATGGATCGCTGCCCTATCTGGTGTTTTTTTTTGTAGAAACGGCCGATGGGCTGGCAAACTTGATGACAGCAAGCCAGCCTTGAATGTAACGTTAGTTCCTTTTATCACCACTTATCTACGCACGGTCTTTAGTGCTTCAAACGTGGACCCTGAATTGGAACATATTTTCAACATGGGAAGGATAGGAAGTGAGGAAACCATCTCCAACGGGCAAACGCAACCCTCAATGCATCTTGTTCGTACCATAGGACCCATTCCTATTGCCAAGGTCATAGTTCTGTGGACCACGTTTTAGTAGAGTTTTAGTAACTAAGTAGACTCGATGAACGTATTAGTATTTTGTTTTTATTGTATACTATTTTTTATTTTTTCCCCTTTTCAATTTTTGTATGATTTTGTTATCATTATTTAATTATTTCTTTTTTCTACATTCCCTTATTCAAATCTAGTCAAATTATATTTATTTTGTTATTCTCTAAAATGTTGTTATCGATAATTTTTTTTTATATTTTAATTAATTAATTTTTAACCTGTGTTTTTGCAATCTCATAATGTAAGACAGTCTTGAATAAAGATACATATATATAAGTTTTATAGTTATAATTGGTACGTAGTTGTTATTCGGTAGATAGTACCTAGATGCGTGACAAGGTCTGGCTATTTACCCCGGTGTCTGTTTTTTCTACTTTCAATCTCATTTTTAATATTGTAAGAAAGATTTATTTGAGTAATTATAATCAGTACTCCTTGGATGTACTTCAGTTTGATATAGGCCTATTCTACATGCATGTGACAGGCTACGACTCTTTACATCGGCGCCAATTACATACCTATTATACTGAGACGAGTGGCCAAGTGGTTAACACACTGAACCGTCATTCAGGAGACCGGGGTTCGATTCCCGCCATGGTCAACCATCCTGACAGGGGTTTTTCGTGGTTTCCCTCTGTCGTTCAGGTCAATACTGGGATGGTTCCTTTACAACAGGCCACGACCGACTCCTCACCACTATCAAAAAGCCAATAAAATAACCTTTCATCTCATCATCTCATCATCCCATCATCTCATTCATCATCCACCGACGCCAATAGATCGTAGTCATCAGTACAGTGCGTCGTTAAACCCCCAAAAATAATAAAAGACATACCTATTATATAGGCCTACCTTGAGAAGCATAATTTACTTTTATTGGTCCAAATGTAAATTGATGATAAGTGATGATAACTGTCTGCTAAACGACCCCACCAACAGCTAGGTTATACGGGGGTACGAATAAGCAGGTGATTATGAAATTATGAAGTGATGATAAGTGTAAGGACATTTACAAAAACCCATGCCTTGTGCGGGATTCGAACCCACGCCCAACGGTGACTTCAGTTTCTGAAGCGGTGCCTCAGCTGACCGAGCTACCGAGGGTGACAATGCGAATTGTACGGTGGAAAATGATCTTGTGTGTCGACGCACTCAAATCCAATATTCGTGAACGTACTTGATATTTGGCGAGATCCTCGTTCTCCTTGACGGCTAGGCCGAGGTGCTGCCTGAGCAGGCCGAGCTCGCGCTGCTGGTCCTGCATCTGAGCGAGGAAGTCTGCCCGCTCGTCGATCAGGCCGCGGACCTGCACCTGGCCGGTCCGGTGCTTGCGCCGCAGCTCCTTGCCCAGCACCGTCAGCCTCTCTACCTGCGTCGTCAGCTGCAAGCACCACACATCCATCACTTTCATATACAACTGGGACATTTGATATCGAATAACAATATTCAATATCAGATTGGAAATTTTGATATGGAATTGGAATATTCAATATCAGATTGGAACATTCGATATGGAATTGGAACATTTGATAGGCCTATATTGAATTAAATATTTGATTTCGATTCGATACTTGTATTGAATTGGAACATTCGATACTGAATTGGAATATTCAATATCAGATTGGAACATTAAATATCGAATTGGAACATTTGATATCGAATTGGAATATTTGATATCAAATTGGAAAATTTGATATCGATTGGAATATTCAATATTGAATTGCAATATTTGATATGGAATTGGAATATTCGATAATGAATTGCAATATTTGATATTGAATTGGAATATTCAATATTGAATTGCAATATTTGATATCGAATTGTAATTTTTGATTTATTTGATTGAAATAATGATCGATACTGGTTAAAAGAATTGTAGGCCTAATTAGGCCTACTCTCAATTTGAGATGAGAAGTGACCAAGCTACAACAAGCCAAGATGAATACAATTGAATTGAGTCAGTCGGTCTCAGTTCATGGAGAGGGGAGGGAGAGCATGCCCCCAGCGGTTACGTATAACTACCCATCAAGACTTACGACTTACAATGGCATATTATTTTTGATTCTACAGGCATATCAATTGATAATTGATAATTCCAATATATATTTTCAAAAATATTCAATATCATCTAGAATATTTATATAGAACAGCAACCCTAATATTGAAAGAATCCAATTTCACTGAAAAATTCGTAAAAATGTTGATTCATTGATGGTCTGGAGAGCTTACAGTTCTCAAACTTTGAAATTTTAATCCAAGTACAGTAGAACGTCGTTTATACGACTTTCAGGGGACTGAGAAAAAAAATCGTATAAATGGATAAACGTATAAATGATTTATTAATGAATCTGGGTTCAAACATTTACCCACTGCATAATCAATGTTTTTTTCTGGTCTTTATTTTCTTGTGTATGATGTTTTTGGTCTGGTCTGTAAGTGAAGACGCGTCACAGCTCTCCCCTCCGCCCCCTCACCAACCCTTGCACCACTACAGCATGTCATTATGTCCTTGACAGCTCTCAGATGACATGTGCTTTTTGAGAGACAGACGCAGACATTTACCAATGCTCATAGCAACCAATTAACACTGTCCAGACGACTCCTAGTGTGGCATTTACTTCAAATGTTTGACATCACATTGACAGAATTACATTTTTTTGTTTTTTTGTTCCTGTTAGAGAGGGAATATTATTGAAATGACATTTGACTTCAAACAATGAAAAGCGATCATCATTGCCTATTTAAAATACTTCGATTTTGAAATCACTTTTTGTTGACATGAAAGAAATGCGCTCCTGCACATGCCTTGCATACCCCCTCCCCCACATTATCAGCTGTCACTGGCTGGGCAAATGTGCCAGTGTGATTGCAACATTCTTGGCAGTGTGCTTCCAAACCTTGAGGTTGGAGGTCCTGTTGCTCTAAAGAGTGATGATTGGTTTAGGAAAATGATGCGTCTCTTCGTGAATATAAGTGATTTAGGACTAGACAATATCTATAAATATTTTTTGGGGTGGGAAAAACCCGGGTAGGAGTGAAGAAGTCATGATAAGGTGGTATTTTTACTAGGAAAAACAGGTGTGCTTACGCATGTGTTGTTTACGTTTTGGGGTTTTTACGACTTTATGATGAACACCAGACTGGAATTATTGAAAATGTTGGAAGGAGACAAGAAATTCAGTTGTATAAACGAAAAGTCGTGAATAAATGAGTTGTATAATAGAAGAAATTTAACATTCAGTCTTATGGAGAATGGTTGGGACCACCTGGAAAAGTCGTATAAATGTAAAAATCGTATAAATGAGAATCGTATAACTGACGTTCTACTGTATATGGTAAATATACAATTTAACCATACCTCATATTATTAAAAATTAGGGTTTCTAGTTGATCGATATTCAGTCATTTTATACAATAATCGAATGTGTTTCAAGTATCGATTTTCGAATCGATATATGTATCACAATTTGAACAACTACCACTCAATAGAAGGGTATTGCAGATTTTTTTGGGGGCGTGATTCTTCAACATTCATTCACGCTGATGAAAATTTGAAAACGCTTGGATCTACTAGTTGGATTTAACTCGTACGTTACTTTTCTACATTGGTTCTACGGTGACACCACAGCAGGTCTACAGATAACCCAGTAACGTCACTTCTATACATACGTAATAGAACGACTTGCTGCAATTGACGACTAGTGCCCACAAACGTCACAAAACAAAACATCCAATCAAATGGGCTGTTTGTTATGTGGGAAAATTGACATTGCCTATCAAGAGTATCTCTAAATGCCCACATGAAGTATCGATCAAGGTGGCCTGCCGATAAGCCACGCCCATCACTAGTGGTCAATTGTGAACCAAGTTTTGACTATTTACGAACCTATAGACCAGGGTTTTCCAGCTAGATATTTCCGAGGGCCATTTCTCCACGGGAAAAGTCGAGGTGGGGCAGTGGCACACAGTTAATTGTCCAATAATTATAATTTATTTTTCACTTGTTTTCGATATGGTACGTCAGTATAAAAACAACACGTTTTTAATACACACGTATTCAAGCTTTTTACGCCTGAATATTTAAAAAAAAATCAAAATTCAATGACTTGGATTGCTTATTTCTTGTTTTCATATCTTCATTCAGGTCTAACTGATATGGCGCAAGTGGAGAAGCTCACAAGGTTGCCAAATGGATGCACCTGTTGTCACAAGCCAAACGATATGGCAGAGCCGAAGTGCAGTCGTATGAGTGACTATCCACATATTTCGTACGGAATCATCAACTATAATCACAGATGTCAGTTTTCAATAACCTTTATATTAGTCCAAAGACTTTTTGATGCCAAATTGATGCCAATTTTAAATTTGACTTGATGCTATGAAATGTGATTTTTGAGATCCAGGTAATACTGAAAAACATAGTAATTAGACGAGCTTTAGCGAGGATTCAATTTGACATACTGGAAAAAATTGGTGTTCGTTTTTATGTTGTTTTTTTTTCATGTTTTTTTGTCGGTTCTCCACAGGTCAAACGGCTACAGCTATCAACTTCAAACTTTTTTCGTTATGGTTCCTCATCTAACTTAGTTCCGTATAGTTTTGTGGCATTATCGGGTGTTGACTTTTATTTTTATGAATTTTAGAAATTTCAAAAATACCCATTAGAATAACACGGCGGGAAAAAAATAAAAATATCATTTTCCCAAAAAAAGAAATTTTGTTTGAAGTTGAATTACATTCTGATGCACATTTCTGGAAATTCTCAGCTTGATCAGGTCAGCCATTTTGAAGAAAAAACATGAAATGTGCTAAATTGATACCACTTGAAGCAATTTTTACCCATTCATAACTTGAATGTCACCCAATTGGCGAATTTAGTCGACATACTATCACTTTCTGCTCGTCTAACAACGCGTATATAGCGTTTTCCTAGTTAATACTATAATATCAAGCCTCTACCTATAGGTCCTACCGTAACGACTACAATCCTACCGTATCGATATCGTCCGACTTTGTAGTCAAGTCTCGGTCTCTCTTCTTGATTTGTTCTCGCTGTTGATCGATAAGATTCCTCAGTCTTTGCAACACCGCACAGTCGACTTCCGGCGTCGCCGCGTTGGTAGCCTCGTCGCCGGAACTGTCTCGGTGCTCCGCGAGCGTGTTCGACAGCTTGCGGTTCTCCTCCTGGAGCCGCGTAACCATAGCGACCAGTTCGCGGGACTCTTCGCGCCAGTGGTCCTCGATCTGTTCCAGCTCCTGGGAATAACATGAGAATGTGTACGTACGACGTACTTGCGTTTACCAGCGCGGCTAGGCACAATGTAGGAAGAGGAGGAACAGGCTGAGACAAGTGGTCGAGTGGCTAACATGCTGAACCATCATTCAGGAGATTGAGGTTCGATTCACGCCATGGTCAACAATCATGACAGGGGTTTTTCGTGGTTTACCTCTGTCGTTCAGGTCAATACTGGGATGGCTCCTTGAAGTGCACCATACCTCTGACAATTGCTTCTACAGAGAAATGGAGATAATTATTCAAGGATTTTTAGTGAAAACTACGATTTATTGTAACGTCTCTCCCTGATTTAATTACGAATTTTCAAAGTTTGACATTTCACGAAATTGCCCCGGGCATTTGAGATCTATGACGTAGATCCCACGCATCGTCTGTCAGTTGTAACTTCCTTGCCGTGATTTTTTCATGAACGGCCAAAAGCACTAAACTAGATCTGCTCTACACGGCTCACCTTTGAAGCTAATAAGAACTATCCAATACCATCACAATCTGTAAACCTTCCTCTACAAAATAGTATATTTAAAATTAAAACATTGAAGTATTTCAAACGATTTCGAGCAATATTATTCAAGGCTTACATTTTGACAAAAATGTGAAGACATTTAGCAATCTTTCAACTTCTATAGCATCTCACACACATACAAATTGAAATAAATTTTTATTCAGCAATGACGACTGTAGCATGCAGACAATTAGAAAAAATACAGCATAGCAAAATATCCAATGCTTTTTACGTAGTCCTCAGTTACATACAGCTCTGTGAATTTCATTACGCTGGTCGATTCTGATCTTTTCATCCTAGAACGGGTCGAGTATGGCTCTACCGTACAGCACCCGCTCAAGAAGCCTTAGCAGGTAACGAAAACTATTGAAATACATTGCTTCATATTAAGCATTATAAGACAACTATCTTACGTTCCTATAATAAAAGTATATTTTTTCAATTTTCTGCATGCCACAGTCGTCATTACTGAATAAAAATTTCTTTCAATTTGTATGTGTGTGAGATACTATAGAAGTTGAAAGATCGCTAAATTTCTTCACATTTTTGTCAAAATGTAAGCCTTGAATAATATTACTCGAAATCGTTTATAACACTCCAATGTTTAAATTTTGAAAATACTATTTTGTAGAGGAAGGTTTACAGATTATGATGGTATTGGATAGTTCTTATTAGCTTCAAAGGTGAGCCGTGTAGAGCAGATCTAGTTTAGTGCTTTTGGCCGTTCATGAAAAAATCACGGCAAGGAAGTTAAAACTGACAGACGATGCGTGGGATCTACGTCATAGATCTCGAATGCCCGAGGAAATTTTGTGAAATGCCAAACTTTAAAAATTCGTAGTTAAATCAGGGAGACGTAATAAATCGTAGTTAAAATCGTTAAATAATCATCTCCATTTCTCTGTAGAAGCAATTGTCAGAGGTATGGTGCACTTTAACAAGAGGCCACGACGAACTCATTCCCACTATCCAAAAACACCTAATAAAATAACCTCTCATCGCATCTCATCCCATTATCTCATATATCATTGACCGACACCAATAGACTTAGCTATCAACAGGCCTACAGTGCATCGTTGAGCCCAATATCAACGGAAAATAAATAAGGAGAAACCAATTACACATGGCAAAGATTCCATTTTATCTACTGGAAAAATTTTGGTCAATTTTTCTATTGGGAACATCTTAGTTCTACAGGTCAGACAACGAAATCAATCAACTCGGAACTTTTTCTAGACATTGGTGTGATAGGCCTACAAAATAGACTGGGATTTATTCAACAAAATCGGTTGGCCACTTTATTCGGATTTATGATATTGGAAGTTTGAAAATCTTCAAAAGAATTGCATTGGGATATATTTTTTTTTATATTGGGTTAAAGGACGCAGTATAGGCCTAATGATAACTGAGATCTACTGGCGTAGAATGAGTGATTAATGAGATGTTGGAATGATGAGATGAGGTATGAGATGGACAGTGGGAAGGAAGCGGTCGTGGCCTATATTGTAGGAACCATCCCAGCATTAGCCTAGGCTACAGACGAAAACCACGAAAAAGCCCTGTAAAGATGGACAATGCCAGGGATTCAACCAGGTCCGATATTCCCCTTCACCTCCCGGATCACACGAAGCGAGCGCGTTCCATGTGCCGGTGGGGAGAAAATATCAACTTTATCCAATTACAATGATTTACAATGACAGCTAATGTTTTTGTTGTAATAAGCCTACATGATCCCACCAAGCTCAGAGGAATTCAGTTTGATTGTATTTAAGAAAATAAATGTATTGTAAAAATGATAATCCAGAGTTCCAAGTTTGTTGAAGTTGAGCAACAAGCTGGCTGAACAACCAAAAGCAGCGATTAGATTTGATAGTTTCAAAATCAAGGTGTGATTGTGCATATATAGAGCTAGTTTTTGAGTAGGCCTGCATTTAATAAATGGGGTTAATATCCTGCGGATGTGCTGCTTTTTCCTAGTCAACAAGTTCAATGTTCCATTTCAGATAGGCCTATTGGGAAAAATCAAATACTACGAGAATGAATGAACGTTTTTGTTGTACACATGTGGCACACAGGCAAGGAAAGACATGAAGCTAATCATCTTGAGACTTCTGGGCTTCTTGACATTGGGTCACACCAGGATATACACCTCTTGATATTGTCGTTTTGTTTACTGTGCTGGGTCTAACGGCGCACTGTAATGATAGGCCTAATTAAGATCTATAGTTGTCGGATGAATGGTTAATGAGATGATGGGATGAGCGATGAAGGTTTTCAGGTGATGAGAAGAAGTGATGAGATGAGATGAGGATCATATGAAGCCAGCACGTTAGCAACTGAACTGCATGTGCTAGTATCTTTCTTAATAATGTTTTTGAGCACAATCGGTTAGGTTCTTTTTTTGGAAAATAATATTGGAAGGTTGAAAATCCGGGATGGCTGAATCTCTACCCCTTGGAAAGTCGTCACTCGTTTAAGTCGTCACTCAGAAAGTCGGTTCTTATATATAATTAAATGTATAAATTGCATCTCTACCCCTCGGAATATCTGTTCCATGGAAACTCGTCCCCCGCTATTTAAATATACGAAAACAATTACTGAAACTGGGTTCTGTGGAAAGTTTTCCCCACCCAAGGTCTTCACCAATAATATTACATCTCTCGTTGCTGCGAGTTTCACGACTGAAATCTGTTTCAATAATTTTGTGAAGCGACTATATATATGAACACGTGTATTTAGATTCCAGTCGAAACACTTGCGGCAACGAGAGATGTAATATTATTGGTAACGACCTTGGGTGGGGAGGACTTTCCACAGAACCCAGTTTCAGTAATTGTTTTCGTATATTTAAATAGCGGGGGACGAGTTTCCATGGAACAGACATTCCGAGGGGTAGAGATGCAATTAATACATTTAATTACATATAAGAACCAACTTTCTGAGTGACGACTTTCCAATAGGTGGGGATTCAGGCAACCCGAAAATCCCTCAAGAATGGCATGAGAAGGGGAAATTTTAAATTTTATCCAATAGAAATCAAACTTTTACAGAATGTTAGTATTGTCCAAATACACGTTTCTACCACGTTAAAATTAATTTGGGTCAGTAAATTTTGGGACATGTGGAAAAATGCAAAACTTCAAGCACTTGTATAGTCTAGCCCTAGGCCTACATCATTTCAAGGATATTTTGTGACCACAGCCATCTGGAGATTTGTCACGAGGAATCTCCAGGCAGCTACCGGTATGTCTCGAACACTTTGTTGTCATCAGTAGACTAGTTTCAATATCGAGGTACCCTACACTACACACATCTTTAGCTACCGAGTACTTTAAATAGGCCTACGTATCAAGCTCATTTTATAATGCATACGCTGCATTTGCTCAGTAAATTGAGAACTTATTCATGGGCCTATATTTGAAAGTTTGTTCAACTTTAATTTGCGGACAATTAGGGCGCACTTTCAGACAATTTGCCATCGGATTTTGGAGGTACTTAATTAATTCGTACATAATCAGCGCACAAGTCTGAACCAGATTCCATCAGAACAATATTTAGTTTCTGATCTTGGTGGCCCAGCAAGATGACTGCAAACAAATGATTGTTTTAATTGGGGTTTTACATGAAAATTACACATTACATTGAATGATTGGTATTTAATATAGCTGTCCCCTCAACACGAGAACGTTGTCCATCCCAACATAGTCTGTAATATGGAATATTTCCACAACAGGAGAAACAATACAAGATTTTGTGTGTAGCATATGCGTGCAAGTTGGACCGCTATCTGCACTAAGACGGCTATTTTCAGGTTGTTGTTGTTATTTTTTACTGTCAAGTTCTTTATTTAGGCCCTAATGAAAACATTAAAAAGGCGAGGTTTGGTCTACCAACCGCTCTACCACCTAGGCCTAACCTTGTTCTATAAACTAACATACTAAAAAGGATTGAAAAAATAATAAATTAACGAGGATAATGATATAGGCCTACCGTGATAAAATTGTAAACACTAATTGTGATAAATATGAAGTAACGCTGTGATGGTGAGGAGATGAGTGAAATACAACGAGTGAAGGTAGTGATAAGGGTGAGAGGAAGTTTGACTAGGAGGTGTTGATAGGGGAGATCAATTCATTAAGGGAATGGAATGCCTGGCTGGTGAGGAATGATTTGAGAGAGGATTTGAATGCAGGATATGTGGGCAATAATTTGATATGACTGGGGAGATTATTGTACATGACTGAACAGAGATGGTCTGGACTACTAGCGGAGAGGGCAAGGTTGTGGGGAGGGATGAAGATATTGAGGTTGGATTGGGTTGAGTGGGAGTGAACTGATGAGTTGAAATGAAATTGCTAGGGATAGAGGCGTAAGAAGGTGACTGCTGTTTGTATGAGTGTAGATGAAAGAGTCAGGATCCATGCGGAGGGAAGTGAAATAGAGTTTGCAGGATTGGCAGCTTGACAAACCGGCAATTATTCTGACGGCTCGTTTCTGAAGGATGAAGATGCGATTGGATGAGGGAGAAGAGCCCCAGAATAGTTGGCCATAGGTTTCGCCCACTTCAACAGTGCTGCGACCTGGTTAGCTTTCAAACGCAAATACAATCATCTGCCTGTCATTGTCAAAAGGATTTTGGCTAGGCCTATCATTATCATGGACGGTTCATGCCTAGGCCTAGCCCAGGCCTACCTTCTTATATTTACTCACAATCTAGGCCTAAGTAGTGCATGGCCAGTTAAGCCTTCTAGGAAATCAATGCAAGTTGGTCTGCATAGGGACTCATGAAAATGGCAAAGGTCAATTCATGACATTTAATGTAAATGCCATGTCAGTGAAAAAATCACACAACATTGTTTTATTGATTCTTCTGCAAGTAACAAGCAGGCATAGGCTTGCATCTACTAGCAACTTGAATATTAAAACTGTCAATAAGACATTGATAATTAGGCCTAGACTAGTTTAAATTACCAAAGGGGCTAGGCCATTGGATTTCTAGGCCTAGTCTTGCCAAGATCAAGGTCACAAAGGCCTACATACCTTTTCAAATCGGTGTCTATCTTCTGCCTTTTCCACTTTATCATGTTCCAACTGAGCAATTCTAGCTCGTAGCTCTTGAACAGTTGTGTTCTCACGTTCATTTCTAGTAGCCAAGCCCTCTAAATGTTCCAGAGCATTGATGACTTTTGGCATCAGACTTGTGACAGATTCCGTACCATGACTATCGATTATTTTCTCAAACTCTTTGCCGATTTCAGAGGCAATATCGTACACGTCGACTACGGATACCTCCAACTCATATTCTTCCATGTCTTGCTCTATATCTAGCTGGTAAGGCATGAAGACCCACTAAATATTAACCCGCTAGAGAAACGCAAAACACTTTGTAGGCCTAAACCCTACTTACTTTTCTGCCATTTTGAAATCGACTCATGCAAGTGCAACCTGTCAGAATTTTGCAAGGTTGTTTTAAAACGCTACCTGTCGGTAAAAATGAGCAACTTCACATTTCCTGAGTTGCCCTAATTTCCAGATGAAATAGCGAACTACTGAAGAATTATCACATCTTTAATAATTCCCATTATTTTTAAATAAAACTAATATATTTCTTGATTATTATTCATTGAAATTGAAATTCACAAAAGTTTTTGTCAAGAATATTTGCCCAAGGCCGGGGGTGGCCATCTTTCTTTTACACCCATCTTCTGTTCAGCAGACGATCATCAACGGCGACGGTACGTGTAAAAACTTATTTTAATCTAGTTGAACAGAGTTTTATGATAGTGTAATGCCCCGCTTGTGCTACATTTATTTTTGATGCAAGGTATGTTTTGTAACCGTAGTCTGTCTTGTTATTTCAGGCGGTCAACTTTACAGTCGATTTTTCATAGGGACGACCTTAATATGTTGGGTCGTTTCAGCACTAGCCTTGTTGTTCCCTTAAATGGGCAACAACAAGCTAGGGGGATGGCAACCCTCAAGCAAATATCCATGCGATTGAAGTCTGTGACAAATATTCGGAAAATCACCCAATCCATGAAGATGGTGTCAGCTGCCAAGTATGCCCGTGCCGAACGTGACTTGAAACAGTGCCGTCCAATCGGCGAAGGTGCCAAGCTATTCTACGAGAAAGCCGAAGTTGGAGCAGCTACTGACAAACCAGAGAAATTGATTGTTGCTATCACATCTGACAGAGGTCTTTGCGGAGCTTGCCACACTTCAGTTGCACGTATGATCAGGAACGAGCTTGCTGAAGGTGGTCAAAACACGAAAGTTGTCTGTGTAGGTGACAAGTCCCGCGGTATTCTGCAGCGACTGTATGCTGACAATATCCTGCTCGTTGCTAACGAAGTTGGCAGGAAGCCACCTACTTTCCTAGATGCTGCTAAACTGACGCTAACCATTCTAAATAGCGGCTACGAATTCAGCGCTGGTAAGATTGTTTACAACAAGTTCAAGTCCGTCGTATCATATAACACTCAGGATATGCCGCTGTTCAGTTTGGCTGCCATTAATGCTGCCCCGAAACTTAGTATTTACGATTCTCTTGATGATGAGGTACTTCAAAGCTACCTCGAATTTTCGATCGCTACGATGTTGTTTTACTCGATGAAGGAAGGTGCTTGCTCCGAGCAGAGCTCTCGGATGACGGCTATGGACAATGCCAGCAAGAATGCTGGGGAAATGATAGATAAGCTTACTCTGACATTCAACCGAACTCGTCAAGCTGTCATCACCCGAGAACTGATTGAAATCATCTCTGGAGCTGCTGCTCTGGATTAAATTGTCTGTATGTACAGATCTTAGTATCAAGGGATCAAGCAACCCCATAGAATCCAACCTAACTAAAAATGGTCTCATTGGTCAATTCTGGGATTAATGTTAAAATGATATTCACATACTATATAATAATATATTGACACTTGAAGTCCCAGCTCTAGCTAGATTTACAAGTTCATCGATTTTAATGGCATAATCACATCTTGCTTTGTTCAGCAAATTCTCATCTCACATTACAGAGGATAAATGATTTGATGGATAATCAATAGCCCCAATGCATTCATAACAACTGAAATGTCCACCGATTGCCCATTTTGTGATTTAACTTTCGTACATGTTGATGTACTTTTGTAAATACGTATTGTTGTCTGTTTGATTTCTCCTTCAGATATTACACTGGAGTGATAATTGTATTTCAACAAATAAATCCACCTTCTTAGATGACAATCTGAAGAATTATTTCATTTCCTCGACCAGTTCACTTGGAAATAAATAGAAAAGTATGGTACTACCATTAAGTATATAGTGTTCACTATATACTTAATGGTACTACTGTAAAGGATGGGATTATTGGGCACTTGCAGATATTGGGAAATATAATGGCAGCTTTTAGAATAATGAACGAATCTCTATGAAATACTTTGAACTCAGTCAGTGGTAACAATAATTGCCTGTGATGATGCACAATCAGTCGAATCATTTGAAAACCGGTACAGCTTATTTCCATCTTTGCTTCTTTCACACAACAACATTGATTTTGACGTTGGCCCCTATGCCTTACAAATTACAATCAAATATGTACTGGTATGTAGGTTTTCAGTTTGAGATTCAAATATTCTTACAAGTTACCATTATACCCGATACTGGTTATAGATTAACAATAAAGGAGATTCCTTGTTGATCCTTTATTTAAATATTCAAGCTGGTTATGATTTATAATTGAGAAAATTGGAAGTTGACTAATTTTATGCATTGATATATAATAAAATCACTGACCATCACTATTTATAATATTTTTTTTAAACTGGTGATGGCCATTGATTCGATGAATTTAATATTGAGTTAATAACTTGATTTCACTAAAAATTTCTGATTGATTAGGTTATTTAATTGCAAGGAATTTCAGTAATTCATACAATTAACAAACAATATTCAACTTGCTGATTTTCACCAACATAATTGAATATGCCAAGCCTCTAATTAAAATGAATTATTGGTACAAGTACCAATGATGATCATCCATATGGTATTGAATGTTTATGCAATGATGTTGAGATATGTTGTGTCGAAGAGTCAAAGCAACAAGAATTGTTTTGTTATTTAGAATTGTGCTGAACTAACTAGTGCTCACAAGATACACTAATTTTACAATGATGTTATAATTGCATCCAGGAAAGAGGAAGGTGGTCTCCCAACTTTACAAGCACAATATATTTGTATAACTGGTGATATTTTGATGTTATGATCATCTAGGACGAGCTCCACGATGAAAAACGCAACTGCATCTTTCAAAAGCATTGAATCCTTGGAAGTATGGGCGATATTGCATAGTTACCGAGGTTCTACAATTATTTAGCTGGTAGACGGCATTCTTCTTTCGTGGATACAAGGATATTTGAACGTTGCCAGCGTCGCTATGAATGATATGTCTAGACTAGCTGCTGCGATAACATGTTAATTACTTGCTAACGTATAATACCTGGGACTGATTAATCAGTACTTTTAGGCTTCATAGAAATATCACAGACTCGAAAGTAGATGAAAGAATTGGAAGATATCGCAGTAATTTGATGTGTATATATTTTGTAGACAACTCTGTGAGATGATGATAATTGTTATTGATAAAATGGAATGTCAAGCATTGTAGTTCACTATTCAGGGCTCCCATTTTGTAGTGATGGTTGCAAATCAATTTGTAGAAACATTTCGGGCAAGAAATATTCGAAAACGGTCTTCTTGATTAGGGTTAAATATGTGTTTATAATTTAGAAAGAAATCCACGTGGCTTTTGGTGCGTGACGTCACCCATGAGCTAATCGTGGTAAATGCTATTGGAATTGAGAAGTGGGACGAAAGTTTCGATGGAAGCAAAATGCTGCCAAGTTCAACAAAAATTTGGTGGCCCGTCTTGTTTTTTCTAAACTGTTTGAAGCACTCAAAAAATTGAAGCTAGTTCATATCAGAAGAATATTTTCGCTGTCAATTTTTTTTCTATCTCGTTGAAATAATCTCGTACTTTATATAAAATATATTTTGTTTCTAAAAAGTTGAATTTTGTTCGCTTTGTAGCGTACCAAGTTGATTGATAAATACACTTTACATTTTATCATGTCTTGTTTTATGAGCTATCAAGTAATGATTTGCACAAATGTCAGTCGATGTACGAAAACAACACGATTAACCAAGGATGATAACAAGTTGATCTGCTAACTGACCGCTCAGTCCGCTAACAAATAGTTAGTAAAATCGGACCTTATTACAATTGTAACTATTAATGTTGATTTCAAAAAGCAGAACAAATACGTGTCGAAGTACAGTGAAACTTCTATCCATCTTTTTTTAAGGGACCAGGAAAATAAAACTATCCATGCAGGAAAACAATCTATCCAGGAAAATTCAACGATGATTATATGGGAGTGGGGTGAGAAGAAATGAATGGTACAATAGGAAAACGACGAATCTGGGAACGATGCATAGAGGTTAACTGCGGACCTTGCACAGAAAACAGGTGAAACGAGTCGAACGGGAGCCCACACTACAGGAGTCGAATGATCACTTGGATTAAGAATGAAAGTTGTGTTATGATGTGCGTAGAAGTTCCAAGTTGGGATAAAATAAGCTGCATTGTTTCTAGTTGATTATTCGGGAAGAAGATCCTCTCCCAGGTTATGCCAGCCCTCGTGTTTGTGGTCCGGGAACTTGATCATGTCCACCCAGTGCTTCAAGCGTTCGCCTTTTGAATGCCATCCCAGCTGCAGACCGCCTGCAAACAATATATTGTGTCAAAAAATGTTTGATTAGGCCTGGTTCACAATTTGCACAAATTAAATATAAATGCAAAATTAAATTACCTATGCACATTTAAATATGGATTAGTCAATGTGATATAGTAATCGTGTTATACTGTAGTGTTATAGTGACATAGGTGGGCCACAATAGCCTCTTATTTCAACTGTAGGTTTGCTATTAGCTCACTGGAAGATTCGGTTCACTGCCAACCTAAATCATTACTTTGCCTATCAAAGTTCGAGTTTCATTGGAAGTGGCAACAACAGCTGTCAAAAGCTATTTTGACATTTGTTCATTTGTTTCAATTTTTCAAAACATTTTGTGCCCATCAATCAATCAAAAAGCGATGAATGATTTCCTATATAGGGACTTTTTAGCAACTTGCATCAAACTCATTATACGTTTGCATCGACAAGAGACGGTGTAAATCACTCGCTGTAGAACAGAGACTCGGTCACGAGGTTCAATAATAGATATATATCACCGAGGTACGTTACTTAACGTAAAGAAGGCGTGCATATTTGTGTTTCTGCAGTAGCTTCACACCGCTTTGAAAACTGGCAAATTTCCGCCATATCAGACAACATAAAGAGCCTTGCTTGGAAGCTATTTGTAAAAATCCAATATGGCCACCGAGATCGGTCCCGATTGAAACGAGCATATGTAGCTAGTCGCTGCAGGAGTAACTTATCTCGGTAATATATCTATGGTTCAAGTGCCTGTGTTCAAACAATTACCTAAATAGTCGTTACTTTTTCCGTAGTCCTTGTCCCACACGCTGATCTCTAGCGCCTGTTTGGGTAAATCTGTCATCTTCGTGTCGAAGGCAAACTCGTTATTAAACGTCGGGTTGAGATTCTTCCATTTGACGGACGTCTTGTATTTACGGTGATTCGGATCCGGCTTCAAACGCCTGGAAACAGTTTCATTGTTGACTAGATTTTATTGTTGGACGTCGTTTGATGTAAGTCCACTTATAAGTTATAAGTACAATAATAAAATGGATCTCGTCTTGCTCAGTCGGTCAAGGCTGTGCCTTGGGAATTCAAGTCAAGTCGAGCAAGCATTGGTTCAAGTCGTGCATAATGAATTGGGTTTTTATGAATGTTATTCATTGACGATACTCTCAAGTACCGTAATAGCTGTTGGTGGGGCAGTTGATTAATCATTAATCGATCTGTGAAAAAACTTGATTAATAATGTATCAGTATAGAAAAATAAAATTATATGTATCATGTTGTCATTTTATTGGATGAATAATATTTTGCTATTCAGTTTCGTCACAATTTCACATTGCAATTACAAATGTCAATCACCCTAAATAATTTTGATTATGTCAATGTTTTTCTTGGTATTTTGGGTCGCTAAAATGTTCAAAGGATACACCATATTTGTTTGGTCATCAAGTGAGCGTGTGAGAGCGTATACTCAATTTTACTGCACTTGAAGTAATGCAACTCATTTTCTGCTCGTGATCAATTGTCAAACGAGACAAGAAATTGTGACAAAGCTTGGCGAACATGTAATGTCAACATATAACTTGATACTGAATAGACTTTGAGTTAAATTGGTTCACCAAACACACCAACAGCTTGGTAATTGAGGGTACAAATGAGTGTTTGACAGTTTTCAAAAACCCGCATCAAAAGCGACACTTGAACTCTCACTCGTACTGCTTCAAATTCCGAAGCATTATCTTAACGGAGCCAAACGAAGATCCACTTAAAGTCTCTGTCACCAATCTGTAGCAAGTGTTGAGAATATTTATAGTTTCCTCCTCCATTGTCTGGCAAGAAGGTAGATATATGAACATGTCAATCATATCCACAGGCTATCGTTTTTCAATAAAAATGTCAATATGAAAACTGACTACGAGTTCAAATTTCATAGATTTATGAAGCGATTTAGCAACGTTGTACCACAACCTTTTCCTAATTACAAAATTGTCCTCTAAGTGCAGGACAGAAGAGTTCCTTGGTTCATTTATTTTTATTGTGTTCAACGACGCACTGTAGGCCTACTGATGGCCACAATCTATTGGCGTTGGTGAATGATTTATGAGTTGATGGGATGATGAGGTGAAAGATTATTTTATTATGTGTTTTTGGATAGTGAAAAGGAGTCAATCATGGTCTGTAGGGAACCATCCCAGTATTAAACTGAAGGACAGAAGAAAACCACGGTGCACCCCTGTCAGTATGGTCGACCATGGCGGGAATCGAACCCTGGTCTCTTGAATGACGGTTCAGACACGTCTCGGTGAGTTACTGTTATGATTGACATGTTCACCCACTCAGCAGTTCAGACCATAATTATTGTCATGAAAGGTAAAATGGAATCTCACAATTTAACGAAAGGATCGGAAAGTCCGTTGTTATCCATGGGCGTAAGATTGACGCATCGCACGACGCCAACGATGAGCGCTCGCTTCCTGGTCGAGTAGCACAGCGTGACGAGTATTTGACCTCTGACCCACGCGTCGCTGCCCCACACCTCATCCTCCTCGGCCACGGGGAAGCGCTTCTCAAGGAACACGTTCATGGAGCAGCTCAGCTCCGGACGCAGGCGAGACAGCGTGATGCGGGCCTCGCCGATGAAGTCGTGGCCGTATTTATCGTCATCTGAATACCAACATCAGAACAATCAGATGTATAGATTCATTCATTACAAAATACATCGTTTGAACAACAGTCACAGCAATTTAGCCACAGTGTACGTAACCAGTCATAATTCATTTCCTAAATAATATAGTTATAAGGTTATATGCCACAATGTAGTATATTAATGTGATGATTTTTAAATTTTTATTACACATTAAAACACACTTCATACAAACTCCACATGAGTATTTGAGCTCCCAGTGAGAATATCTCGTAGGGGAGCAAATAAAATTAAATAACATGTAGTACCCGTCGTGTCTTCTAAGGAATGAAGTTATCAATATGCATATTATATCGAAACAAAAAATACATTATATAAATATAAGAATTAACAGTATGTAGTATCGGTATTTAAAACTTTCTAAGGACTATTAGTTTGAATAATAAAATAATTAGTTGATATTTTGATATATATATTCAATTGAAATCAAAATATTTGAATGTAATATTGAATATAATTGTAAAATGATCAAAGAAAAAGAGAAATTAATACGTGTAGGCAAATTTTTTTAATTATACTCAAACTGAACTTAGTAATATTTTGCTCTCCACCATTCAAATAGGCTATTTAGTATTTGTAATTATTTTCGATGCGTTCGTTCGAAAGTATCGAGGTTTAGATATTGCTGAATAGAATATAGCAAAGAGCAGTAGTCTGCATGTATCCAGACATTTTATTTCAAATAAATATTGTCAAGATCGAAATTTTATATCAATACCATTTAGCCAATGAGAGAGGAAAAAATGAGTCAATTCTAATTGAGTATACCGGTATGGGTCCTATATTGAAAATAATTATTGCAATTTTTCTGGTTACCTAAAATCAAGATGTGTAATATTTTGTGGCCGATGTCCTTTTCCGTGACTTCATAGAACGTCAACGTTTCATTGAACTCTGGGTTTCGAGTTTTGTGTACTGTCTTGGTTTTGAGTCTGTTGGACTGAAAAATAAAGTCGAGATTAGGCTCTACATTATTCTGTACTTTTCTGATTTGCGTTTTGCACCACAATATCAGGTTGCCGTTTGATTTCGATATTTATGATCGATATTCGATATCGTAATGAATCCTCTCGATTTCAATTAATTCAAGATCGAGAAATAATTCAATATCGAATAAATTAACAATCAACTCTCGACTTTCCTAAAAAATCGTCATAGTGACCATTCTATGCTTGTTCGTGTGTGTGTGTAGAGACAAAGGCAATCTCCACTGCACGTCACAACATAATTACAGAAGGCTACGAAAACATGATTTGAAACTATAAAAACGACGATAATTTTGATCAATATTCGATAATCTAATTTCGATTCGATATCAAACGGAACTCCAATTGTTTCCATATTTTCAATTGATCTTCAATAATTTGGCATATTCGATATCATTTATAGATTCTTAATCGTCCGGCAACCCCACTATCATTATATCGTATTGAAATGAACGATGTCTTACTCTTCCTTCGATGGGCAGAAGATTCAAACGACAGAACGGATCTGATAAACCATTGATGTCCATGGCCTTCAGCCCCTTGGCTCTATGCAGTGTGCAGTGCAAGGAATTTGACACGCGGTCGTAGAGAAGTGAGAGCTCTAAGGTACCTAGTTGGGCTGAAACAGAAACAAGTTTGTGTTTAGAACACGATTATGTCAAATTTTTAGGCGTCACAATTGACTTTCACCTGAGGTGGGATCACCACATTGCAGCAATGATGCAAAAAAATGCAAAAATGCAATGCAATAAAAAATGCATATTTAGGCAATTATTAGTAAGGCATGAAGTTCAGGTTAAGGTGGATGATTCGACAGCTAAGAAACCTATAATGCAAAGCTGTGACGTTGAATAAATGAGCACTTATTTATAAATTATTTTCATTTGTATACAGAATCACCTCAAAGTCTTGGAACTACAGAAAGTATTGCTTAACACGAGCTTAATAGATCATCACAAAGTTCTGATGTGAAAAAAAAAATATTCGAGACGTAAATTAGATATCAATACGAATGTTCCGGTCTAGTGACAAAGTTTGTTCAACTCAAAGTAGACGTTTTAACGGTTAAACCTTGACGTCACACTGACGCGGCGTAAATGAACTTGATCGCGAACAAAGCAAGTCACCACACCTGCTCTCGCCTCACCGTTATCTGCTGGCTTCCTGCCGACGGTCTCGTCAACGTACTCCCCCGCGGCGGTTGTGCGCTGGCCCGCGGCGCTACTGGCCAGCGAGACGCGGTCTTCGGACCCGGCCCAGTCGCGCGACACGGTGGATGCCTGAGAGTCACGCCGCCTTCAACAGACAATCACGTTTATCACAGACTAGCCCGTGTTAGGGACTCCTTTGTCTGTGGCTTGACCTCGGAAAAATGAATTGAGAAATTTCAATATTTTCGTCCATGGAAGAAGAAAGTCGTGAACCGACAATACTAATACAAATATCACTGTTCAATTTATGAAGCTTTGGTATTTTTTAGAGTATTTTGATTTTTCAGATGATGTTCATTGAAACAGTGCCATGACCCGCCATCTTGTTCAAGTTAATACTGGCTTGTGATTGGTCAGTAGGGAAATTGTGTCGGATTGTGTTGGTTTTATAGTTTTATGAGTTTTTTAATAGCACTTTCTGACAATGTTTGCCTCCTTCACGTTCTTACACTTTGACTCATGATTAGCAATAGGCTCCCAATCCGTAGTTCCATGTGAAATAATTTCATGCATATTATGTATCCTCACTTTTATTTTACAATTCACCTGACATGTCAAATATTAGGGCCCACAATGTCATTTGACTGGGATGGATGAAATATTATTATCATCATCATTGCTAAATTATGACAACAGAAAAATCAGAGCTGGAAACCTTGCTTGATCATGAAATTGTGTTTGCCGATGATCGTACCCGAGCGGTTGCTGCTGATAGGGCGTCGGTGTTCCCGCGGAGCTGCGGTTGTTCTCGGCATCAGCAGCTCCGTCCCAGGGGGGTTGTTCCGGAGCAGACGATGGCGCGCGATTCAGGTAAGGCTGCGCGCTGCTTGTGGTCGACTCAGCGAAACTGACCGTGGAGCCAGCCAGGTCTTCTCTGCGGTAATAGTCCTTGGAACCTGAGCAAGACAGTATTCAAACTAACGGGAAAAATACAATCGTTTGAATCATTCTAGTTATGATTTAAACTAGGCCCACTCTTAAAAAAGAAGTAATCTAGAATTGCAGTAACACGTTCTTTTTCGAAATTAAATTCACAAACACTTTATTGTTAATTTATTCTCATACTATAGGCCTACATGGAGTACGCATTGCCTGCTAGTTTTAGTGCATTTAATGTCAATAAATTCATCACAGGATTCATTATATTGTGGCTTGAACTACGACTTCATGTGACCGAAACTGAAAATGAATCCATTAAAAAAGAAGATACTGAAAATTGAACCATTAGTAATATGTTCAAAACTGTTAAAATTTCAAATTTTGTACCATTAATTTAGGCTTGGTATCACTAAAGTCGAGGCTCCCGCGCAGGACGCCATTTTTTGTCCAAAGTTTTGTCCAAAAGTGTCGTAAACTTACTAGTTAGTCAATAAGATGCAAGTGCTTTCAACTGAATAACTTGTTTCCTAATCGATGTAATATTAAATATCTGATCTGAATTCAAATCGAGAAAAAAAGTTTCAGCTGGACCCGTTCTATAACAATGTAAAATGTTCCATTGGATAAAAATAATCATTATTATTATAATTAGCAGCTTATGCTGAATATCGCTGTTTTTGTAGTTGTTTTAAGCTGCAGAATGAAGTCTCAATAAATGAATAAAATAAATGAAATAAGTAGTGAAGTATTATAGTACAGAAATGTGTGTCATCAGACCCACAGACAAGTAATCTATTATGACTTCGTGATTCTAAACAATTGTGAAAATTGTCTTCAAATGAAGATTAAAGAGCTAACGGAAACAAAAATTAGCATTATTATCATTATTATTATTGAATTTTTATATTATTATATTTTTCATCCATAGCTTAATTGAGGAACAATGATTTTGTATCAAGTTTCGATGAAATTAAATATAAAAGTCAACCCAAAATAAATATACGTTATTAATTAATGTTTTTACTTAGGCCCGGTAGTACCAAGTCCAGTTAGCCTTTATCTGACAGTTTAAACTTGTTATCACCATGGTTACCCATGATATCTGTTTCCTCTAACTCTCAGATAAAAACTAACCGGACTTGGTAATACAGGGCCTTAGATAAATATAACATAATTTTTAATTGATTATAAGCACAAGTCTACTGAGCATCTCTGTAATTTTATAAATGTACTCATCCTAAATCATGCAAATTTCCATCAAGGAAATCGTTTGTTGTCTCCACTCTTTCAATGGTTTCTTCTCGATCTCTGGGCGTGAACGCATGCATGTGTTTGTGCTCGAGTGGGTCACAGGTCAAAGCTTCTGGGTCAACAATAAATGTGTGGCATTGGGCTTGCAATCGAATCAACTTCGATCCTTGTTGGATATCCATAAATAAATTGACAAATTATTTCAAAAAACATCTGAAGAATATATAGGCCCATAAGGAAATGTCGGAGAATTTATTTCTTGAGAATCAAACTCTCAAAACATAAATTATTAAAATATTCAAAATATATTCGAAAGAGTTTTTAAAATGAATTAGGTTTCAGGAAAATAGTGGTTTTTAACAAATCGTGTGAGCATTGACAAACAGAAGAGCTTAGAAACTATAAATATGTTGATTAGATTATAGTTTATACTCGGGGAAATTTTTGTGAATAAAATGATTTGCTCGTCAAATGTGTTGTGTCTAACACTGCATGGTTTCGAACTTATAACTCATTATTATACGGTAATATAAACGAGGAGATTTCTTTAATTCCATAAATGACCCAATTTCAATTCATGATCATTTTATTCTTCATCTTAGTTACAAAACAAGAGAACAAGTAAAGCAACACACATACGTTTATTTCTATTCACAACTCTACTTACTGTTCATACATGCAAAGAACTCTATTTGTAATTGTTTTGTTAGATGCCTCATATGACATTTTAACATTTTACTTATTCATTATTCTTTTTGTTTTTATAAAATGTCGACTTCTTATAGATTATAGTATGGTTATAGGTGAAAGATCGGACTTGTATTGAACCTCGCCAATTTATTATTATGTTATCATGTGTATAATAATAAATGAAGCTAATAATAATACTAGGCAAACGCGTTATGTGTTTCCGCGTTGATGGATGAGCTGGAACATATCAACTTATCTTTGGATTGGTTATTATATATATATATACACCTTGAGATCCAAACCATTACATCACTGCCATCTTATTTTCCATCAATAATTCACATAATAATAAAGAAGGCTTTGTTTTAATCGTTTACAATCAAGTGGTGACACTTGTTGCTTTGATTTAATAGGTATCTTAATAGCTTTGAATAATTGACACAAATAACATTATTTATTTTTTTACATCGAAACGGCTGATCCGATTTGAGTAAAAGTTCGGAATAATGTGTATCATTATCAGATTGAAGTTCTCTGAAAATTTGAATCCTCTGAGATGAAATATTTTTCACTAATGTTTTCCTCTGGCTTATTCTAATGGGATTTTTGAAAACTTTGGAATGAGTTTTCTCAGAAGTTGTTCAACCGATCGTGCCTCAAAACTATACAGCATCAAGTCAGATAGGGGTTCATGTGTGTGCCAAGTTTCAACTGATTTTGAATTTTTTTCTGACCTGTGGAGCGCGAACAAAAAAACAAAAAAAAAAAAAAAAAAAAAAAACAGGCACTTTTTTTTCGGTATAGTGTAATTGAGTCTTCGCTTCGCTCATCCAATAATAACCAATCCAAAGATAAGTTGATATGTTCCAGCTCATCCATCAACGCGGAAACACATAACGCGTTTGCCTAGTATTTACTTTTACCCCACCTTGCAATAGGCCCTAATTAATGTATTCCCACACACAAGCCAATTGGCTTATGTTGGTATTAGGGTAATCCAATATATTTTTCTTTTCAAGTTCATTAATTACTTCATAACCACACTCAATTTCTATGAACTGATGGCATTTTTTTAATGTATCATTTTTTGTGTATCAACTTATTGCATCTCATTATTATTTATGTTCGTGATTGAAATCTGGTTATGCTCAAATTATATTTATATTGGATTGAAAATAAAAATAATAAATAAATGTTGGCGACACTATGACATTGATTTTCCAAGTGGTAACTGAAAAAGCAGGACCCAAAACTAGTATTTTTCAAACTGATAGAGATAACGCCATTATTTCATTGCCATCGTGGATGCAAGACATCATTGTAGACGAATTCTTCATGCAGTCATTTTTATGATACCTTTTGAACAAGAAAAAACATAAGAGTGATGCATAGTAAATTAGTAAATAGTCTAACAAGTAACAATTCCAATGGAGGACAACCGAGAAAATAATCGGGTCCCAATTTTCATTGACAATAACAATACAGACTGATGAAAATTGTACGAACTCAATTTAATAATATATTTTTCAGAGAGAATTTGAAATTGCTGATGATTAGAACGGACTCATCCGTCCTAATGGAAAAGTAGCCACTCGGTATGAATGTGATTCTAAAGTTATTCCAAAAGCTTGATGGTTCAACTCAATCACACATAAACCAAAGTATAATTTTTTTTTGCTCTAGATGTCAATATCATCATCTGAACATAGTGATATAGTGAATATAGTCTACAATGAAGAGACAAACCTCAAACAATCTAGCTGTTGGTTTGGTCAACAAGCAAACGAACAAGAACAAACAGGGGTGCACAGAACATGAATAAATGAACGCCTTTTGTGAGAAAAACAATGCAATCGATACAAAATGTTTTACAAAGACAAACATAATTATCTAATATAGCTGACAAATAATCGAGTGTGGTCATTCATATATACACACACATGAATAGGCCCACATATATATATATATATATATATATATATATATATATATATATAAATATATATGAGATATGATCTATATATATATATATATATATATATATATATATATATATATATATATATATATATATATATATATATATATATATATATATATATATATATATATTATATATATATATATATATATATATATATATATATATATATATATATATATATACATATACATATAAATATATATATATATATATATATATATATATATATATATATATATATATATATATATATATATATATATATATATATATATATATATACATATATATATATATATATATATATATATATATATATATATATATATATATATATATATATATATATATATATACACACACACATATATATATATATATATATATATATATATATATATATAAATATATTGAATACATATATTATATATATATATATATATATATACATGCATTTTTTTTTGAGGAATAAATCGATTTTTGGAAGTACCATGTTCTCAGAATGATTTATTCGAGCACCAACGTTTCGACCCTCGTGCTGTGGTCATTTTCAAGGTAACGAATATCCACATAAAAAAATGAAGAAAATTTAATTGAAAAAAAATTCGCAATTGTTGTCAAGATACAGCCTCTTGAACTGAATCTATGGATGGTGAAAATAATGAAGAAAAAAATGAATGAATGAAAAAAAAAATGTATATACATATATAATATATATATTATATATATATATATATATATATATATATATATATATATATATATATATATTCATATATATATATATATATATGTATATATATATATATATATATATATATATATATATATATATATATATATATATATATATATTTATTTATTTTATGATTGATCGTTTTCGTTATGATGTGTAAGTTTGAGAACAATATCAGGAGGAAGAGCGGTTGCAAGAACAAACCTCGCCTTTTGATTGTAAACCATAGAATGACATATAAAGACCTTCAATTATATATCTATCACTAACTACAAGGCTGACAAAATGGCGCCCACCAATCAGAGGTCAGAAACTCCTCCTCGCGCGTCGTGTTTTACCTGATCGGTCGCTGTCGCTGTGCCCCGGGTCCTGCGCGTCCACGTCACTGGCCAGTGACAGCGACTCTGACCGCAGCGACGTGCTCGACAGGTCGAAGGTCACGCAGCTGCCGTGTCGGTCGGTCTCGTCGTGACCTCTGACCCGCGCGAGACGTGATCGTCGGATCACCTCGTCGTCCGAACTGCTCTCTTCTTCCTCGACTGCTTTGCCGGCGACGACCGCTGGAAATCATGCCTAGCTTGTAGAATGAATGAGGGTTAACCAACCCTGTGGCTCGATCTCAGTCATTAAGAGCACGCATCTTAGACATATTTCATGTTGAGTACAGGGTGCACTTCCATCACATATATCTCAAGAACTACAAACACTACGGATTTGCGATAAAAAGCAATTGATAAACGATACTCTCACAATTGGATATGCCTAGTTGAATATTGAAGAATAATTTTAATATGGAGCAATTTTTGAATCAAAAAGTGCCAATTTGATGGTTTTCATTGCCTAATTCCCGGTTACCGAATATAACTAGAAAAAAATTACAAACGCACATCTTTAAGTTCAACCTTTCTCATCAATATTCAAAATCTTGATTTGCCTATAATTCAACAGTCTTCCCGTTTTCCTTGATCAAAATGTGTCATGTAACTTACAGTAACTAGATTTTGTCCAAATTATAAGTTGGAAAACTCCTCCATCTAGCGGTGACACTGGAACTCTTTGAAAATCATCCCCTTTCCACTTGTCAACCTAGGTAGGAAGTGGACCCGAGCCATGAGTGCTGTCACTCCAAATGAACCTTTCTTGGAACGGAATAAAAGTGATTAGCTGAAAACCAATATACCGATATATCACACCAATCAATTGTATTTAGTTGTAAGTGTCTTCACATTCTCATTACAACAAGAATACATTTTTTATTCTAGTTCCAGGTGCATTTCTCACCGATTCAGTGAAAATAATTCCAGTTGACTTCATACCCAAGTAGAAACTCATTTTTTGGGTCAATGCTCAAAATCAGAATTAAAACTATTACAATTACATTTATTATCGTTTGATGAATTATGGAGTGTTGAAATTCGACTTCTCGAGTTGTTTAACTCACACATTGTTAACACATTGTTAGTAGCCCATCATTATATTCTACAGTGAAACATAACATGAGAAACATAACGTGAAAAACGACACAAAATATAACAAACACGATTTATCACATTTCATGTTTCCACATTGATTGAGTGATTTCACAATTGAAATTTGAAATTTGATCGCTGAATCATTCCAAGAAATGGTCACAATATAATTAATATAATTCCTAATCAGTTTCAAATATGCTATGATCATTTATTGTAGACAGAAACGAATATAGGAAAAAACTACGGTAAGATTTAATATTGAAACGAATTTTAAAATCATCGTATTTGAAACAAAATTGATTACTTTCCACATTGTTAGGGTTCTGATGATGTGAATATATATATATATATATATATATATATATATATATATATATATATATACATATATATATATATATATATATATATATATATATATATATATATATATATATATATATATATATATATACATACATATATATATACACACATATATATATATATATATATATATATATATATATATATATATATATATATATATATATGTATATATATATATATATACATATATATATATATATATATATATATATATATATATATATATATATATATATATATATATATATATATATATATATATATATAAATATATATATATGGATCATCTTTCAAATTTGATCACATGCATATTCGAATAGTTTGAAAAATGCCCAGTTTTGTTTGATCCCGCGATCTTTTTGAATGAATGAATATTAGGGTTTTAAGGCGCATCGACAGCGAGGTCATTTTTTTTGCCCGCGATCATTTGTTCACGATCTTATTACCTCCACGGTATTTTTACCCGCGCTCACTTGGCTCGCGATATTTTCTTCTCCGCGACCTAATGTACGTGCGGTCATTTCACCCTACTCGATATTATTGCCGCGAGATAAAATTGTTCGCGGTCTTTTTGCCGGCTACCTTAGATTTCGACCTCACCAACAGCTAGGTTATTAGGGGGTACGAGTGAGCTCGCAGAAGAGAGACGGATGATGTTCACAAAAACCCATGTCATATGCGAGGCTCGAACCTAAGCCCCGCTTGACTGGAATGTATGAAGCAGTGCCTTAGCTGGGCCTGGATCAGTCAAGGTTCATATAGGTGAAGTTGACCTATACATGCACACATATTTTCAGTGTAGGCAGCTACGACTGATCAGTGTGAATTTTTTCACGATCATCTTATCTTATTCTCTTCGAAAAATGTGTCCTGAGAAAACTTCCACTAATGAGTTGCTTGATTGGCCTGACACTTGCGTTCACTTGTTTTTGAAAATAAATATATTTCCTCTCTATTCTCTCAGAATATTGGGTTGAACAATTTTCCGCTCACAGTTCATTGTTGTCAGATTTTGTGAAAAAAGAACACACATGTGCCTATACGAAGCGAAAACAATTATTCTTGAAATATGTACAAAGATCGTATACAAATACATGCTGTATTGGCAGTTGTCTTCATCACTTTGCCATTCCATTTAAAAAAACTAAACCAACAATAAATCACTGTAAAAATGTGTGAATTTGTTTATCATTTCAGAATTAGTCTCCGATTGACCATTCAACTATTATGTAAATACTACATATTGTGATAATTTAATCAATGAAATATTAAATATATGCATGAAATAATTCTGAAAGCGATCCTAGTATGGGCATAATAACTGAAAATAAGCTTACACAAAATCTAAAATTGACATAACATTGTACTTTTGACGCATTCATTTATGTTTTTATGTTGGGTTCAACTAAGCACAGTAATGAATGATG
>OZ023331.1:8655022-8707522 GCA_964007535.1 Brachyptera risi
TATATATATATAATATATATATATATATATATATATATATATATATATATATATATATATATATATATATATATATATATATATATATTATATATAATATATATATATATATATATATATATAATATATATATATATATATATATATATATATATATATATATATATATATATATATATATATATATATATATATATACATATAATGCGATTGTTTTGACTGTTCACCATCATTTTTGTCATCATTTTTGTTTTTTTAAAAGAGTAATATTATCATTAAATTTATTCTTCGGGGTGGTATAATGGGGTGCCACTTCCAAACGATTTTACCTTGTTCTTAATCAGGAAACAATGATTTTGTATCACGTTCCGATGTTGATAATTATACATTTATTTCAAGTGGCTTATATTTCATTTTTACTCTATTTTTTTGTATCACTTGTGTGATGACATGATCCAGCGGACGGTTGTACGAACTAGGTTATTCTTATCACCTTGTAAAACCAGGCTCCTGATTTCTTCCACATCTCTCTTGTCTCCGAGCAGATCTTGCAGAGCGACATCGGCTCCTTCTGAGCGGAGACGGTGTCAATACCACATTTGGAACACACTCGCTGTAGAACAAGATTACATATATTCAGAGTACCGTTCATTCGAATTCGAATTACATTAGAAATCTCGGGACACTAATTCTGAGATTTGGCACACTAAATCCTGTTACGGCACACTAATTATATTCCAAGTCTCAGAATTAGTGTGACATGTTGGGGGGGGGGGGGGAGGTTCACGGACCTAGAATTCTCTTCCACACACTAGAACTAAATACGTGTCAATAAATCATTTTCCATTCATTTGAACCGCCAACCAGAAATCCGTACTACCAGAATTAGGTCAATAGAAAACTAGGAAAACGCCATATGTGCGTTGCTAGACGAGCGGATAGTAATAGGATGTTGACTTATATGGCCAAACTTTTGCCTACATTCGCCAATTGGGTGACATTTAAGTTAGAAATGGGTAAAAACTGCTCCGAGTGGTACCAATTTATTTATTTATTTATTATGTATTTATTATTGTTTTCATACAGTGTTATACACTGTACACAGGTAGTGAGAATAGAGCAGGAGCCCTGTAACAACATGTGCCTCATGTGCCATCATTTGATAGTTTTTTTTTCAAAATGACTCACTCGATCAAGCTGAAAGTTTCCAGAAATGTTTATCGAAATGTAACCCAACTCCACGCGAAATTTCATTAATTTTGAAAATAAAAATATTTTCTTTTTTTTCCGCCGTGTTATTCTAATGAGTATTTTTGAAATTTCTAAAATTCATGAAAAAAAAAGTTGATATCCGATGATACCACAAAACAATACAGATCCAAGTTAGATAAGGAACCATAGTTAAAAAAGTTTGGAGTTGATAGCTGTAGCCGTTTGACATGTGGAGAACCGACAAAAAACATACAAAAAACACAAAAACGAACATCAATTTCTTTCAGTATGTCAAATTGAATCCTCGCTAAAGCTCGTCTAATAATAGTATGATATTCACTGTGTGAAACCGCCCTCCCTACCACGTGACCTACCAGAGAACTCACACACCAGCCTGAGTTATTAAATTAGAATCATCACGAAGAAGGAATTAATGATAAATTTACCAACTTCTGTCTGAACCAACTGAGTGGTTGTTGTTTTGAGTTGAATATGAGTGAATATTTGGAATCTGAAAGTATTGAATCGTAACCTTATATAGTTTGGTTTATGAGGCAATGACAATATGTTCAAGACTTTTCATTACTGTAATTTGGATTAAACCTCGAGGCAACAATCCTATATTCACCCACAATAGAAATAATTGGATGAGCGTGGCGAAGACTGAATTTCACCATACCCGAAAAAAAGTGACTGCTTTTTTTTTGTTTTCTTTTGTTCGCGCTCCACAGGTCAAACGAAGATTAAAAATCAGTTGAAACTTGGCATACACTAGTGTCATTATCTAATTCGATAATGTATAGTTTTGAGGCGCAATCGGTTGAACCAATTCTGAGAAAACTAATTTCAAAGTTTTCAAAAATCCCATTAGAATAACCCAGAGGAAAATATTCGTGAAATAATTTTCATCCGAGACATTTCAAATTCTCAGAGAATTATAATGTAATAATGATACACATTATTCCGAACTTACTTTCACTCAAATCCGATCAGTCGTTTTGATGTAAAAAAATATATAATGTCATTTTTTTAAATCACTCAAAGCTATTAAGATACCAATTAAATCCAAGCCACAGGTGTCACCTCTTAACTGTAAACGATTAAAACAAGGCCTTTTTTATTATCATAGGAATTAATAATGGAAAACAAGATGGCAGTGAAGTAATGGTTTGGATCTCAAGGTATATATATAATAACCAATCCAAAGATAAGTCGATATGTTCCAGCTCATCCATCAACGCGGCAACACATAACGCGTTTGCCTAGTAACTACAATACAAACTCTAACATGTTCTTGACTCCAGTGTTCATCCAGTCAGATGAAGTGAGAGATCTTATTACCCAACTGAAGGACAATTCGGCAAGTGAGTTTGATGATATCAAAACGAGCACGATTAGGGCAGCTAAAGAGTATTTACTAAAGCCACTCGTTCATATTTTTAATCTCTGTTTTGAGACGGGTATTTTTCCTCGGGCATTAACTAGTGCCATATATTATTCCAATACATAAAAGTAACGGAAGAATTTTTTTGGGTAACTATATACCTATTTCATTACTATCACATTTATCAAAATTGTTAGAGAAATGCATGGAGATTAGAATATTGAATTATTTGGATAAAAACAATATACTATCAGGAAATCAGTATGGTTTTCGACCCAAGCTTGGAACGAATGATGCTATACTCAAACTCACGAGTGAGTTGTACAATTTCTTGGATCAAGGGAAAAAAACATTGGTGTCTTCTGGACTTGGCCAAGGCATTCGATACTGTCGATCATTAAATTTCATTAGCCAAATCAGAAAGTTTGGGAATCCGTGGTCTTCCTCCTAAATTATTTGAAAATTATCTTGAAAATAGAAGCCATACAGTAAAAACCAATTCAACCTTCAGCTTCAAAAGCAATATTGAATAAGGAGTGCCTCAAGGGATTGTACTTGGTCCAATTTTGTCTGTTATTTATATTAATGATTTATGCTATAGATGGCCAAATTATAGCCTATGCCGATGACTCTGTACTGCTGTTCAGTGACACGTGCTGGTCCGAAGTGTTCAGAAAGGCTAACAATTCTTTGAAACTTATTTATCAGTGGCCCCACCATAACATACTAACTTTAAATGAAGCTAAAACTATATCCATCATTCACAATCAATACTAAAACTCTGCCCGATGAGAAATTTGAATAAAAACTGCACTCTTCTCAATGTAATTCAGACATAAAGTGTAACTGTTATTCACTAAAATCAAGCAATTGCACTAAATCTTTAGGAATACTCAATGATAATCATCTGAGATGGAACTTCCATGTTGCCTCCACTGTGAAGAAAGCTAGTAGTATGATGTATGTATTTTACAGGTTGAAATGAAAGCATGATGTATCTATCTACAAAGCTTTAACTGAGCTCATTTTACTTCATGGAATAATCGGTTGGGGTGGACTGAATGAAACTAACATCAAACCTATGCTGATAATTAAGAAAATCCTCCCAAAAGTTATAATGAATAAACCTTTACAATTCTCATCCAATTTGACTTTCCAAATTTCGAATACGCTTGATCTGAAACAACTGTATTTCAAGACTATTCATTCACATCTTCTTAAACTTTCCCCTATATCAAAAGAAAACCCAACTTCATACATATCTCACTAGAGATACATCTCAATCAAACTGTCTTAATTTAATCATACTCAGAAATAATGAAATGATTGGTCAACAGCATGCGGACTATCTTGGTCCTTACTTCTTCAATAAAATACCTATTGAAATCAGATCATTGAAAAGCACATCTACATTCAGAAAAGGCGTGAGTGAGTGGTTAAGGGATATGGATCGATATTTCTTTCAATCGTAACAGCTTATATCCATCAAGAAATTGTTTTGTTTTTTCTTTTCATCTTAAATTCAACTGTGACTTGAAATCTTAATTAGTCTACTCGTTTGTTTACTTTCTCGTCACATAACCCCATGATGAAAATTATCTCGTGTTTTTCAACTGTCAATTGTTTCTAATGTTTTTTTATTTTAGCCAGCCCGCACACAAGAATCTTTCTTATGCGGGCTTCTACCTTACTTTATTTAATATCGATGAAAGGCAATACGAATACAACGTAGTAATTGTCCCAACACAGCACTAATTTCAAGAATACCGTGTGCAAATGTAATGTTTGTAGAATATGTATTGTTCTGTCTTGTGTCCGTGTGTTGCAGAGTGCATATGATTAACAAGTTGTAGAATAAAATGATATCAAAATCAAATGAAATGAAAAATGAAATTCGCAGATGGAATATATTAAAAGTTGGACAAAATATCCCTCACCTTTTTACAGTCATGACAGAGGAGACTGGGGGAGCCCAGGCGGCCGAACTGGTCCCCGCACAGGATGCACTGGTTGGTGCCGTTGCCCATCGCATTCCGCTTCATGTTGTCCAGCCGGTCAACCAGCTTGCTGGAACCAAACATCGTGCCAATATGTCAACTGTCCTCACAACCAACCGTCCTAAACTTTCTCTCTCTCTCTCTCTCTCTCTCTCTCTCTCTCTCTCTCTCTCTATATATATATATATATATATATATACATATATATATATATATATATATATATATATATATATATATATATATATATATATATATATATATTTATATAAATATAAAAATAACCAATCTAAAAACGCGGTAACACATAACGCGTTTGCCTAGTTCAAGCCACCATGATGATAACACGACCAATCAGTGACGAAAGTTACGCGATTTCTAATTGTTGAGCTTGCCTCAATTCCACCGCCTTGCGAAAGCGAAACGCAAATCGCGTTCATGGAAGGCCAGGATCACAGTCATAAAAAATGCAACTATAACTCCTTACAATTAAATTGACGTTACATAATTGCCGACATTTTAAAAATAATTCAATGGTGGTCGGCGTTCTTCTATATCGTGGACACGTGATCAATTTTATTTGTTTTTCCTAATTAAAGTTTTCATTTTTTTCTTATGTATCCTTTTTTTTTATTCATTCAGTTATATAACTCTTCTTATTTATTCATTTATATTGGGTTTTAACGACGCACTTTACTGATGGCTACGATCTATTGGCATCGGTGGATGATGAATGTTATGATGGGATGATGAGATGAAAGGTTATTTTATTAGGTGTTTTGGATGGTGAGAAGGAGTCGGTCGTGGCTTGTTGTTAAGGAACCATCCCAGTATCAACCTTAACGACAGAGGGAAACCACGAAAAACCCCTGTCAGGATGGTCGACTACGACGGGAATCGAACCCCGGTCTCCCGAATGACGGTTCAGTGTGTTACCACTCGGCCACGCGTCTCGGTCTATAGGCCTAACTCTTCTATAATTTCTGTATCATAAGACTTCTAGAAACGTTTTGCCGATTCATTGTTAGATTGTTCTGTGGGCCTATACTGGGAAAACGCGAAATATGCGTTGTAAGATGAGCGAGATATCTGAATAAGGTATAATAACAGTCCTACATTTGCTACTTTATCGACTCTGGTATTCTACACACTTTGTCCTTCGTTTAATTGCTACTTTATCTTCTCTGGTATTCTACACACCTTGACGAATATAAAGAATTCTCGGGCAAATTTCGAATCTAGGAAGCAGTGAATCTTGGCTCATTTCCATATTATATTTGATGTATAAAAACAGTTATTTGAATTTTTTTCTTCGAAACGGCGCGTTCGAATTGCTCACAAAATGATGGTTATGTGTATCATTCATGTTTGAACACTCAGAGAAAATTTTATTTTTTTCGGAGAGGTTTCATTTTTTCAAATTTTCTTACCCAGCCTAATCTTATGGGGTTTTTAAAAACTTTGACATGATATTTCTCAAAATCTATCCGAACGATTCATTCCAAAAACTATAGAGTTCTAAGTTGTAAAAGTTGGCCCGTACAACAAATTTTCATGTTGATTAGTTCACCCATGTGACCTGTGCGGTGCTTACAAAAAAAAAAAAAAAAAAAAAACACAGACAAAGCTCCATAAGAGTGGAATGGAATCTTCGCTACGCTCATCTAATCACACTACATACCACATATCACCCCTATCATTATCTATGGCTATATCACACGTATCGTTATTCTTGGCAGCCGCTATTCATCGAACCATCGGTCTACGTCACCACATGCGGACGTCGTCGTTGTTGTTGTTGTTCTTGCGCGCAGCCGAAACTAACCGAAGTGGACCCGAACTAACATTAACACCTAACATCCATTACCTCATGGTCATGAAAATATTATGATTTTTTGTCAGTCGATTCGTTTTGATGTGCTCGATAATAATATCAAAACAGATGATAGGCTAACCGGGATAAAATTTGAGTTATATCCCTTCAAATGCTGGATGTTTTCCTATTATTCAACACGCAATTCCTTCAAATTGCATGCGTTTTTATTATTCAACAGATCATTAAAATATACTAAAAGGAATTATATTCAATCAAAAAACTTGTTTTATTGTAGATGAAGATGTTACGAATAGAATTATGCAAAAATAAATATAGGTACCCGTTCTCATTTATGAATCACACTCATTTTAAGAGGAAAAATAGTTGATTTTTCACCAAAATTAAGTCAAAATGGCAATTTAATATTTCATCAAAGCGCTGTAGCTTCGGCCAAAAAAATATGACAAAAAATATGACAGTCAAAAAAATATATCAGAAATATTTCTGATGTAATTCCAATTCAAGAATACACATGTTCAATAGAGCTTTGCTCAAATTTCCCCAATGTAGAATAATGTCCAAATTACTTTTTGACTCTGCTGACCAAATGGGTGTTAATCTTTAACTGCCTAATTCCCAGTTCCTACGAGGCATTGCAACGCCACCGTTGGAATGTTAGCCTTCCAATGCTGCCGTGTGAATAAACAAAACATTGGCATTGGCGGGCTGAACACTTTTAGAGCTTGGTTTTGAAACCTGGCATTGAAATCACAGCCTTCCAACGGTGACACTGCTATGTCTCGTGCGAACTGGCCTTAACCAAACCAAACAAACATCTTAAACCTATGACTATCAATAACGTAACGGGATAAGCAACATGGCGCTTTCCTTTCACACCATGCGTATATCAAAGGGATGCCGCCTCACAAATGTTATGATGATTTGCTGGTATTATTGTGTGTTGATCTACACAAATAATAAATGTAATGCGATCTGTGAATCCAGCTCTTTCCAACTGTATTAAACAATATTGGGATACATTTCATTTGAATTAGCCAATCTAAATTTAAAATACGTCTGTAAAAGCATTTAGTCCCATAGTAAAGAGCCCTACTGATATATTTACCATTTGATAACTGGATAATTACTCATCATCTACGAGAAAGATTAAAATCAATGCAATTGTACAACTATGTACTATATATTGAAATACGAGCCCAATACTTACGATTTGATTTGAAATTGCGAATCTCACAAATGAACACGGAAGCGCTGATTCCATCGTGGTGAGAATGGCATAATGTTGAAAGGATAGGACTTACGCCATGTTGCTTATCCCGTTAAGTTATTGATAGTCATAGGTTATACTAATTGAATCTAAACTGATTTCAATCTGAAACCTATACTTCTGGTCCGACTAAAATCCGGTTTGCATTTGTCTATAACAACCTTTCATAGAAAATTCGTATCTCATTTTTAATTGGATGAGCGAAGCGAAGACTCAATTTCACCATACCCGAAAAAAAAGTCCTTTTTTTTTTTTTGTTCGCGCTCCACAGGTCAGACGAAAATTCAAAATTCATTGAAACTTGGCACACACAAGTATCCTTATCCAATTCGATATTGTATAGTTTTGAGGCGTGATCGGTTAAACCACTTCTGAGAAAACTCATTTCAAAGTTTTCAAAAACTCCATAAGAATAACCCAGAGAAAAAAATTCATGAAAAATATTTCATCCGAGAGAATTCAAATTCTCAGAAAATTTCAATCTGATGATGATACACATTGTACCGAACTTTCATTCAAATCGGATCAGCCGTTTTGATGTAAAAATATATATAATGTAATTTTTGTGAATCACTCAAAGCTATTAAGGTACCCATTAAATCCAAGCCACAGGTGTCACCACTTGACTGTAAACGATTAAAACAAAGCCTTCTTTATTATCATAGAAATTATTAATGACGAATAAGATGGCAGTGATGTAATGGTTTGGATCTCAAGGTGTATATATATATATATATATATATATATATATATATATATATATATATATATATATATATATATATATATATATATATATATATATATATATAATAACCAATCCAAAGATAAGTCGATATGTTCCAGCTCATCCATCAACGCGGCAACACATAACGCGTTTGCCTAGTAATATAAATATATGCAAGCATATAGATACACATACTACTGTTAGTTGTAAATCTTTTCTATCTAGCAGTATAATAAACTAATAACATTCTGACAGTCTATCATATTTATTCAGCTTCTCTGCAGTAATATGACTTTTTACTCGTTCTGATTATATTCAACAATGTCAAAGCATTTCATGCTTTATTAACTCCTGTTTGCACGAGCTTCCATCCAGTCTCGCTAGAGTCGCTGCGGAGTCGAATAGTTCATTTGATTGATCGTGTGTATTAGAATTATTCACATCATTATACTGTCATCGTCTCTTGTCAAAGGAACATACATATTATTTGCGAAAAATAAAATGAAGCCAAGTCAACTCGTTTGGATGATATAATTGTCGTATTGCACGAAAACGTATTTGTGAGTATACGTTTTGTCTGCAAAGCTGGGTTACATGAATTACATATACACACACACACTGACACACACACGCACACACACACATATAATTTTAATTTTGATTACTTGTGATTTATAATGTGATGCACTCTATTGTAACTAATTTTACCATAACTCATTTTTTACATTTTTTGTTGGATGAGCGAAGCGAAGACTCAATTTCACCATACCCGAAAAAAAGTGCCTGTTTTTTGTTTGTTTGCTTGTTTTTTGTTCGCGCTCCACAGGTCGGACAAAAATTCAAAATCAGTTGAAACTTGGCACACACAAGTATCCTTATCCAATTCGATACTGCATAGTTTTGAGGCGCGATCGGTTTAACCACTTCTGAGAAAACTCATTCCAAAGTTTTCAAAATTCCCATTAGAATAACCCAGAGGAAAAAATTCTTTAAAAATATTTCATCTGAGAGGATTCAAATTCTCAAAGAATTTCAGTCTAATAATGATACACATTTTTTCGTACTTTCATTTAAATCGGATCAGCCGTTTCGATGTAAAAAAATATATAATGTTATATGCGTTAATTATTCAAAGCTATTAGGATACCTATTAAATCAAAGCAACAAGTGTCACCACTAGATTGTAAACGATTAAAACAAAGCCTTCTTTATTATCATATAAATTAATAATGGAAAATAAGATGGCAGTGATGTAATGGTTTGGATCTCAAGGTGTATATATATATACATATATATATATATATATATATATATATATATATATATATATATATATATATATATATATATATATATATATATATAATAACCAATAATATAACCAAATAATAATAATAATGATAATAAATAATAATAAATAATAAATAAATAATAATAATAAATAATAATAATAATAATAATAATAATAATAATAAATAATAATAATAACCAATCCAAAGATAAGTTGATATGTTCCAGCTCATCCATCAACGCGGCAACACATAACGCGTTTGCCTAGTATTCACATTGATATTAGGCTCACGTCTTGACAATTCTGTGATACTCTGTTTTTGATTATATACAGAAATAAAAAATTTGAATTCGAATTTGAATATAATATATATATATATATATATATATATATATATATATATATATATATATATATATATATATATATATATGTATATATATATAATAATGATATATATTTAATAGGAAGATTAAAGTCGTGTATGAAATTGTGAAATATTTTTAATATCTCTACGTTTCAACCATCCGGATTCCACCATCGCTGGGTTCCACTGAACCGGATTCCACCATCGCTGGGTTCCACTGAACCGGATTCCACCATCGCTGGGTTCCACTGAACCGGATTCCACCATCGCTGAGTTCCACTGAACCGGATTCCACCATCGCTAGGTTCCACTGAACCGGATTCCACCATCGCTGGGTTCCACTGAACCGGATTCCACCATCGCTGGGTTCCACTGAACCGGATTCCACCATCGCTGGGTTCCACTGAACCGGATTCCACCATCGCTGGGTTCCACTGAACCGGATTCCACCATCGCTGAGTTCCACGGCGCAGTAATTCCAAGTCATTTTGTCCGTGTATTCGAGTTATTATCATCAACGATTGATTTAACTTGTTTCATAGACATTCATTTCTGGAATAATAAATCATTATTCTTTCTCTCGTTGCTGTTCGGCCGTTATTTCTCCTTGATTCATTCATTCAACAAGTCTTTGGTGCTTTGCTGGTTTCCTGTTGCTGCATGATTTGTCATTTATTTATTCGCAACAATGGCGTCAAAATTCGCAAAGCAACAAGCAGTGCTCTCGGCGAAATGAGAGCGAATATTCGCAACAATGGCGTCAAAATTCGCAAAGCAACAAGCAGTGCTCTCGGCGAAACGAGAGCGAATATTCGCAACAATGGCGTCAAAATTTGCAAAGCAACAAGCAGTGCTCTCGGCGAAACGAGAGCGAATATTCGCAACAATGGCGTCAAAATTTGCAAAGCAACAAGCAGTGCTCTCGGCGAAACGAGAGCGAATATTCGCAACAATGGCGTCAAAATTCGCAAAGCAACAAGCAGTGTTCTCGGCGAATATTCGCAACGGTACAAAATGCTCTTATACGACGCATTCAAAACGCTTGATATTGCCGATGATGCTCCGTCGTACAAATCTCGCTTTGACAAGCTTGACGTTTTGGAAGCCAACTTTGAGGACATTGAATGCTCAACTTGACAACAGCGACGATTCAGATCGGTCGACGCTATTGAGGACATCTTATATGTGACTCGTAAGCTGTACCTCGACGCCGTCGCCGTGACGACGTCCACGCCGCCGCCTTCGCCGACTCATGTTTGTTTTCGAGCGAACTCATTGCCAGTGTTCTCAGGTGTCATTACCCAGTGGACAGAGTATTATTCTCTGTTCGAATCTCTCGTAGACGAGAATAACGATTTGAATCAAGTTCAGCTAAGTTTCATTATTTGAGATCAACCCTCAGTTGATCTTATTTAATTGAGATCAACCAGTCATGGACACTGGCTTTATCTAAAAAATTTGAATCAATATTCAAAATGACTTAAAATTAGAATTAATTAGAAGTAGAATTATTGCAGAACTGTAATCATCGAATTGAAATTGATTGAAAAAATCAGAATTTCTGATAGTTCCAATCAGTACCAATTTTAAAATGAAATGTATTTCCAACTTGAACTTCACAATTGAACAAACATCAGCTATTGAAAGCTGACATCACCTGAAATTTGGAGTTAAAAATTAAAGAACTTATTTTCATTTATTGGGATTATTTTGAATATTAATTCAAATATTATTATCATTATCATTTTAAATATTACCATCATTATCATTATTGTTGATTATCAATGGATTTACTTGATATCATGTAATGTTATAAGCCACATTTATAAGTTAGTAAGCTGATAATTGTAAGCTGATAATTGTAAACTGCTAACCATTCCGATTTCCTCGGAAGAGGGTTAAAGGAATTATTGAATAAATACATATTTCACGACCGTTTTCATGTGCCCGATCAGATCGATTTTCTGATCGGCGCTGATTTATACCCTGATATTCTTGAAAAGTCAGGTGATATTGTGATGAGATGGTAGTCCATCCGCTATAAACACTGTCTTCGGCTGGGTGGTTTTGGGTCCTGTTCGGTGTTTGGATGTCGAGATCCAGCCTCCACTCTCTCTGCTTGCCTGCACTGGTTCTCCATTGGATCGCACTCTTCGATTGTTTTGGGAATCAGAAGAAGTCTCACGTCCTCTTCAAGTTGATCCGGACGATGAACTTTGTGAGGAGCATTTTCTTTCTACGCACTCACGGAACCCTTCCGGACGCTATTCGGTAGCGCTTCCCTTCAAGACCACTTCCTCTCCTCTCGGATCTAACCGTGGGGCTGCCCTCCAGGATTATTTGAGTCTGGAGCGGCGCTTGAAACGCAATCCTGATCAGGATGCTGCGTATCAAGCATTCATGCAAGACTATTGACAATCGCAACACATGCAACTTGCCATCATTTTTTCAAGCTACATGATTCCGCATCATTGTGTGCACAAGATCACCAGCTCCAGCATAAAACTGAGAGTGATATTCAACGCCTCTTCTCCAGATGAGGAAGGCGTTTCATTAAATCAGCTGTTTCTTAGAGGTCACAAGCTTCAGAGTGAACTCTCGGGTGTTCTAACCCAATTTCGTTCTCACCCCCTTGCAAATTGTGCAGACATTCGTCAAATGTATCGCCAGATTCTGATCCAACCATCTGACTGCAAACATCAGCACTTATTTTGGCGACCCAATGCAGACTCTCCAGTCAGAGAATACGAACTTGACACGGTCACGTATGGATTGGTACCTTCAGCTTATCTTGCTGAACGAGTACTGGAGCAGCTCGTGCTCCGTTCCCTCTCGCTTCGACGTCTCACATCTACGTGAATGACATCGTGTCTGGCGCACCAGACGTCGCTCAGCTCGCGGTCTCCAGTCAGAATGACAAGTTGTTCTCGCTACTGGAGGTTTCAAAATTTGAAAGTTGGCCAGTAATATTCCAGACACATTAAGTGCATTTCCGGGAGATCATCCAGAGACTCCAATTGTGTTTTTGTGGTTGTTTTTGTAACAACCCAGGCAGTTGGGTTGAGCCACGTTAGATCAGGACAGGTCAGGTCAGGTCCGAGTCGGTACTAACATGACCTTGATAACCAGGCAGTTGGGTTGAGCCACGTTAAATCAATTCAGGTCAGGTTCGGATTGGTACTAACCTGACCTTGATAACCCTAATCATGAAAACCTCAAAACGAACATAAAATTGTAGTGGTGTAGGTTGAACATGATCTCAACAAAAACTCAATGCTGAAATCATTGATTGGGTTGTTGCAAATCCCTCTGATACTCATTACTCACTTAACGTAGACTGTAGATATTTGACGAAGTTGTTCATGGGCAACGTTACAATGAAAAATCGAGACTGTAGCATGATGAAAGAAATTTTAGGTAGAACTAGGCAAACGCGTTATGTGTTGCCGCGTTGATGGATGAGCTGGAACATATCAAATTATCTTTGGATTGGTTATTATATAATATATATATATATATATATATATATATATATATATATATATATATATATATATATATATATATATATATATACACCTTGAGATCCAAACCATTATGTCACTGCCATCTTATTTTTCCTTATCAATTTATATGATAATAAAGAAGGCCTTGTTCTAATCGTTTACAATTAAGTAGTGAAACTTGCTTGAATTTAATTGGTATCTTGATAGCTTTGAATAATACACAAAAATCACATTATATAATCTTTTAAATCAAAACGGCTGATCCGATTCAAATGAAAGTTCGGAATATTGTGTATCATCATTATATTGAAATTCCCTGAGAATTTGTGAATTTTCTCGAATGAAATATTTTTCACGAATTTTTTCTTCTGGGTTATTCTCATGGGATTTTTGAAAATTTGAAATGAGTTTTCTCAGAAGTGGTTTGACCGATTGTGCCTCAAAACTATACAGTGTCGAACTAGATAAGGACACTTGTGTATGCCAAGTTTCCACTGATTTTGGATTTTCGTTTGACCTGTGGAGCGCGAAAAAAATAAAAAATAAAAAAGTACTTTTTTTTTGGGTATGGTGAAGTTGAGTCTTCGCTTCGTTCATCCAATTATCAAGAAAAAAATATATTTGTGGATTTTTTCTGAACGCTTTTTTCAATCAATGTAAGACTTCGTGATAGAGTGTATCAACCCAGTGACAATGTTCAGTAGGAATTTTGAAAAAATCGAAGATTTTTATTTCTCATTTTTCGAGAAATTATTCGAAAATATTAGCACTAAATGACCTCGCTGTCGATGCGCCTTAAAACCCTAATATTCATTCATTCATTCGAAAATGTATTCTTTCTCAGAAGTGGTTAAACCGATCAAGACCAAAAAGTGGAAAGATTTGACTCGCGTGTTGACGAGACAAATCAGACCGATAGTGCTAACCATCCCTGTGGAGTGCATTTTGTCGAATTCACATCCCAGAAAATTCAAGAAATTCAATTTTTTTCAAGAGTGGTAGAACCGATTACTCCCAAAAACTATACCTAGTTCCAAGTTGGTTGGGCATGTGGCTCCACATCAAAATAAAAATCATATTGATCAATAAAAAATTCCGACCTGTGGATTGCGGACACGTGCCATCTCCGACCTAATGGGAGTCTTCGCTTCGCTCATCCAATCACGAGAATAATAACACAAATAATATAACAAGAAACGTAGATAGAATCAATATGAATATGATAATATGTTGATAATGATTAGACCCACGTTTTTTTTCAAATCATAACTATAATTGCAATTTCGTGCGCCCAAAGCGTGGATTGAAAATAACAGCCCCGAGAGAAAAAATAAAACAACACTGGATAGAAAAAAAAATTGCACGGCTGGTGAGCAATTACACATGTATACGCCTACATTTACACATTTAAAATTGACATTTCAAAAATGAATCCACGAGAAGTGACCTCTAAAGGTGCATGGCATTGATTAATATACTTGATGTTGCAATCGCCAACACTGAATAGATTGTGATTGATTTTATAAAATATACAATTTTAATTCAGATGAGCGTAGCGAAGATTTCCATTGCATATACCGAAGAAAATTGGGCTTCGTTTTTTTTTTTTTTTTTTTTTTTTGTAATTTTGTGCGTGGTATACAGGTCAGGAAAAAATACCAATCAACTTGAAACTTTTGTCACGGATTGATGTTGTACTAGAATAGGTTGATGTTGTTTTTCAGAAAAATTGTTCAAACGGTTTATCAGAAAAAAATCGGAAAGTTTGAAAAGTCCCGCAGTAAGAATAACCCGGATGGAAAATACTTGGAATATATATATTTTTTCAATAACATCGAAACTTGAAACAAAATCATTGTTCCCCAATTAAGGCTATGGATGAAAAAAAGGATCGTTCGGACGGGGCACCACAAGGGCGATCTTACCACCCCATTTTAATTATTCAAAACCAATTAAGCGCTGTTGGTGACCATAACTTTCCGCCGCATATAAAAGTCTTTCAGTTTCCGAAAGTCCGGAACCCATTATAAGTAGAAACCGTTTCTGTGATATATCCGGACATTACCAGCATTGGTATTAAGAGTAAACAAAACACACGAATGTTGATATCTTCCACTTTGAACTAAGTCTCTTGGGCAATGAACACTTCTTTCCATTAACAGCAGAAGTGAAGTAAAAAAAAAAAAAAAATGAAAATATGAAATTTTTTCAGAAGCTTTATTATTTTTACTGAATATGAAAAACACCACCATACATATTTTCAGTGACTTCCACAATAATCGTATGAGGATTAAAACAAACCAAACAATCGAATACAAGCATATATTTTATTGAATAGTGGGATCAATTGGTTTTGCATGCGACAGGTTGCAGCACTATAATTATCAACAAGTTGCAGGTAAGGCTTTTGACACGTTTGCGCTAAATGACCTCGCTGTCGATGCGCCTCAAAACCCTAATATTCATTCATTGAAGTAATCCAAGATCCTTAGATTTAAATTGAGTGACAGAATATTTTTAATTCCAGATTCCCATACTTTTAAGCTTCTCACAAGTCACAACGCATATCCCGCGTTTTCCTAGTTTATTATCCAACCTGTCTACTTCGATCTCCCAATATCTGCATAGCTGTTTTGGGACCCCAAACCAACCTAAGCAAGGTGGGGACCGGGCCAGTCCGCACTTAACCATGCTCACATTATATACACTTGACTAGAAATTATTTACATTATGATTATTATTTGCTCAACGACCCCACCAAGAGCTAGGTTAGACGGGGGTGCGAATGAGCAGGTGATTATGAACTATGAAGTAATGATAAGTGAAAGGATGTTTACAAAACTCATGCTCTATGCGGTACTCGAACCCACGTCCAACAGTGACTTCAGTTTTCGAAGCGGTGCCTCAGCTGACCGAGCTACCTAGGGCGGCTAAAAATGTTTTTATTGAATTATGTTAAAATCTATTGGCAGTGCAAGAGATAGAAGAGCGCCTGCGCATGCATTTAGAGATTATTACAGCTTCAGCTTCGTTGCGTTCGGAAACATACGCCTTCAGTCGTGAGTGCTCGGGATATTACGAAGCGGGAAACCGACGTCTTGTGCGTATCCATGTTCAACAGGTATTAAGACCATCTACGTTTTCCAAACACTTGAATGTTGTTTTCTGTCACGTGATAATCTCTTTTCTCCCTTAGTTACGGAGTACGGCAAGTTATAAATAAAAAAAATGTTTGTAAACACGTTTGGCCCCCTTTTTTGACATATTTTGAGCCCATTTCGATGAAACATGAATATGTGAATGCACAGTATTGTGCCTTATTAGTGTCGTAATCTACCAATATGTTTATTTTCTGTGTATGTTGATTGTATCAAGAGTTATGAGAGTTTTCCCAAGAATTCAAAAAACTACTAATATTGAGTGAATTAAGCCCAAAAAAGGGTCAAAACGCCAAAATTTTGCTTGTCAGATTTATTTAGTAAATGGCCCACAAAATTATCTATCAGAAAAGCCAAACTGACACCTCCTACCCCGAAACGCCGTCGACCAGTTTCAATATCCAAAATTTTCCAGTCTAATATCTCGTGGATACAAGTTAAACAGAGATGAAGGTTTGAACCACCCGCGCGCTAGTGGTGTGTGATACGGGAGACGGTCGCTCGGAACCCTAATATCTCGTGGATACAAGTTACACAGAGATGAAGGTTTGAACCACCCGCGCGCTAGTGGTGTGTGATACGGGAGACGGTCGCTCGGAACCCTAATATCTCGTGGATACAAGTTACACAGAGATGAAGGTTTGAACCACCCGCGCGCTAGTGGTGTGTGATACGGGAGACGGTCGCTCGGAACCCTAATATCTCGTGGATACAAGTTACACAGAGATGAAGGTTTGAACCACCCGCGCGCTAGTGGTGTGTGATACGGGAGACGGTCGCTCGGAACCCTAATATCTCGTGGATACAAGTTACACAGAGATGAAGGTTTGAACCACCCGCGCGCTAGTGGTGTGTGATACGGGAGACGGTCCCTCGGAACCCTAATATCTCGTGGATACAAGTTACACAGAGATGCAGGTTTGAACCACCCGCGCGCTAGTGGTGTGTGATACGGGAGACGGTCGCTCGGAACCCTAATATCTCGTGGATACAAGTTACACAGAGATGAAGGTTTGAACCACCCGCGCGCTAGTGGTGTGTGATACGCGAGACGGTCGCTCGGAACCCTAATATCTCGTGGATACAAGTTACACAGAGATGAAGGTTTGAACCACCCGCGCGCTAGTGGTGTGTGATACGGGAGACGGTCGCTCGGAACCCTAATATCTCGTGGATACAAGTAACACAGAGATGAAGGTTTGAACCACCCGCGCGCTAGTGGTGTGTGATACGGGAGACGGTCGCTCGGAACCCTAATATCTCGTGGATACAAGTTAAACAGAGATGAAGGTTTGAACCACCCGCGCGCTAGTGGTGTGTGATACGGGAGACGGTCGCTCGGAACCCTAATATCTCGTGGATACAAGTTACACAGAGATGCAGGTTTGAACCACCCGCGCGCTAGTGGTGTGTGATACGGGAGACGGTCGCTCGGAACCCTAATATCTCGTGGATACAAGTTACACAGAGATGCAGGTTTGAACCACCCGCGCGCTAGTGGTGTGTGATACGGGAGACGGTCGCTCGGAACCCTAATATCTCGTGGATACAAGTTACACAGAGATGCAGGTTTGAACCACCCGCGCGCTAGTGGTGTGTGATACGGGAGACGGTCGCTCGGAACCCTAATATCTCGTGGATACAAGTTAAACAAAGATGAAGGTTTGAACCACCCGCGCGCTAGTGGTGTGTGATACGGGAGACGGTCGCTCGGAACCCTAATATCTCGTGGATACAAGTTACACAGAGATGAAGGTTTGAACCACCCGCGCGCTAGTGGTGTGTGATACGCGAGACGGTCGCTCGGAACCCTAATATCTCGTGGATACAAGAGTTACACAGAGATGAAGGTTTGAACCACCCGCGCGCTAGTGGTGTGTGATACGGGAGACGGTCGCTCGGAACCCTAATATCTCGTGGATACAAGTTACACAGAGATGAAGGTTGGAACCACCCGCGCGCTAGTGGTGTGTGATACGGGAGACGGTCGCTCGGAACCCTAATATCTCGTGGATACAAGTTACACAGAGATGCAGGTTTGAACCACCCGCGCGCTAGTGGTGTGTGATACGGGAGACGGTCGCTCGGAACCCTAATATCTCGTGGATACAAGTTACACAGAGATGCAGGTTTGAACCACCCGCGCGCTAGTGGTGTGTGATACGGGAGACGGTCGCTCGGAACCCTAATATCTCGTGGATACAAGTTACACAGAGATGAAGGTTTGAACCACCCGCGCGCTAGTGGTGTGTGATACGGGAGACGGTCGCTCGGAACCCTAATATCTCGTGGATACAAGTTACACAGAGATGAAGGTTTGAACCACCCGCGCGCTAGTGGTGTGTGATACGGGAGACGGTCGCTCGGAACCCTAATATCTCGTGGATACAAGTTACACAGAGATGCAGGTTTGAACCACCCGCGCGCTAGTGGTGTGTGATACGGGAGACGGTCGCTCGGAACCCTAATATCTCGTGGATACAAGTTACACAGAGATGAAGGTTTGAACCACCCGCGCGCTAGTGGTGTGTGATACGGGAGACGGTCGCTCGGAACCCTAATATCTCGTGGATACAAGTTACACAGAGATGCAGGTTTGAACCACCCGCGCGCTAGTGGTGTGTGATACGCGAGACGGTCGCTCGGAACCCTAATATCTCGTGGATACAAGTTACACAGAGATGAAGGTTTGAACCACCCGCGCGCTAATGCTGTAAGATGGGGAAGAAGGCCGGCCGAAGCCTTCATCTCTCGAGGCTTCAAGCATGCTTTGTTCGAGCAGATAATAATAATAGGGGCTGTCAATAACACCAGCCTGCTGGTGTTTTTCTGGCCGACTCAGAAACACATGTCTCTGTCCATGAAACACATGCGTAGAAACAATCACGGTATAATTACACGAAACACAATCACACCGTCTCTTCGGGAACAAAATAGAGAGATAGAATAAACCATTCTGGATAGGAACATCATATATCATCTGGTTTAGCTCCACATATTCACTGGATGAGAAAATGAGTCGTTTTATTTCATTCGTGAATGAATGAATATTAGGGTTTTAAGGCGCATCGACAGCGAGGTCATTTATCCTCAACACTAAATATGTTTGAATGGTTCAAGATTACCATGCATGTGCGAATCAGTGGCTAGCACGCTGAACCGTCATCCAGGAGACCGGGATTCAATTCCCGCAATGGTCGACTATCCTGACTGAAACGGGTGGAGCAGTGGCTAGCACGCTACGGCTAAACATCCTGACAGATGTATTTCGTGGTTTCCTTCTGTCGTTTTGATTCATACTCATTCTGGGATAGTTCCTCAACAACACGCCACGGCACAAAATGTCTCCCCATTATTTAAAAACAAGTAGTGAAATAATCTCTCATCTTATTCATCTTTCAATGAGGCCAATATAGATCTTAGTCACCAGCACAGTTTTTTTTCCTGACCTGTATGCCACGCGCAGAAAAAAATGAAGCCATTTTTTCCGGTATATGAAATGGAAATATTCGCTACGCTCATCTAATGATCATAATATCATAGTAGATAGTCGTTGGCATTATAATTCGAAATTATTCAAATATATTTCAAAATTTCAAAATTATACAAGCTTCAACAGTGATTCACTATAGGCTAATGACTCGAGCTAGCAGACCCGTGAAAAGTGAAATGACAAGGAAAGAGAGATGCAAGTAGGTCATGTCTAGTGTTGGGGAAGTTCACTTAAAAAAAGGAACTTTTAAAAAGTTCAAAGTTCGTTTTCGTGGCTTTGAAGTAAAAGTTCAAGTTCGAATGAAAAAAAACTTAACTTCGTTCAAAAATTCACCTTACAAATTATATGAGGAAAATGGTTCAAAAATAATATATGTACGGTACACACACATCCCACACATTTTCTGCAATGAGTGTCTCAAGTTTAATAGTGATTGATAACAACTGCAAGTCACAACACGTCAACGTTGACCACACGTGGCTGCCGGCTCGCCTGGTGACAAGTGATCACATGACGAAATCCCGAACAGGGAATATTGTACATTCGGGATAGACCGTGAAATAGTCGACTTCACTCGGAATTTGGACGGGAAGTACGGATAGTGCGATCGTGTCGAATAGGATTATGAGTGATCTAAAGCTATGAACTTTCAAATGAACGTTTAATTTCGTTAAAGTTCACCGAAAAATCGAACTTGAAGAAAGTTCAAGATCATCGACTGTAAATGTAACGCGTTAATTGAAAAGTTCATCACCCAACACTGGTCATGTCACCAAGTGAGATAACTCACACAAGTTATAACTTTCGGGAACAAAAGCAATGTTATTTTATTTCGTTTATACGACCCCATCTCTTCTCCCGTTGTTTACAGATTAATTCAGTGGAAGTTTTAACTATATTTCACCGATGTTTTTCCGATTTTTCTTCTCGATTTTTTTCAAATTTTTTGACGATTCATCTCGGACTTGGTCCAACCGATTGGGATCAAAAGGAGACGGCATCAAAGCTAGATAATGACATGCACTCCCACGACATATTTCATCACAATCAATTCGGTTTCTTGTTGTGGAATATAATTTGAGAAAAAATAATTGAAAAATGTATGTATGTAGGATTCAAAAACAAGAATAAAATGATTTAAAAATGAAAATAAAAAAAAAAAAATGAAAATTCCCTACTGCCCTGCGGAGCGCGAAGAATGGAAAGTTCTGTCTCCCTCAAGTAGGTTCACGGTGGCTCTTCTAACTACGAACTCTTCTAACTAGAAGTTTGTGACACCGATGAAATAAATAATATCACATGAAAAAGCAGACGGTAGCTTCAATTGTGCTCAATTAAATGGGTCCAAATCAAACGGGAAGCCTTCAAGCTACAAAGAATCAGATCATTTGCAAGGCACTACTAAACGCGCTACTAATTGGTGTTTTTCTTAGCTACGAGAGATGAAAAGAGAAAAAAAAGTTGATTAGCCAATCATCGAACAGCTAGGAGCTGCTGAAACGAAATTATTCATTTTTTTTCTGCAATTAGGGATATTATTTGGGAGAAGAGTCAATATTTTATACAAATGAGCTATCTCTTTTAACATCAAAATCTTGTTATAAAATCATTGTTCCCAATCAAGGGTGAGGATGAATAGTTTTGAAGCGGCGCCCCTTGGTTGTTTTAGACTCCCAGGCGGTCTTTCACCCATATAAAAAATCATATATATATAATATATTAAATATATATATATATGTATATATATATATATATATATATATATATATATATATATATATATATATATTTATATATATATAGTTATATATATTTATCTATATATATATATATATATATATATATATATATATATATATATATATATGTAAATATATATATATATATATATATATATATATATATATATATATATACATATATATATATATATATATATATATATATATATATACATATATATATATATATATATATATATATATATATATATATACATATATATGAATATATATATATATATATATATATATATATATATGTATATATATATATATATATATATATATATATATATATAAATATATATATATATATATATATATATATATATATATATATATATATATATATATATATATATATATATATATATATATATATATATATGATTTATTTATATATATTCATATATATATGATAATTAAACTTCTTGAATACGATCCAATATCGAGATATTTGGGATGTTATAGTTATGTCGAAAAAGATACGCCTCGACTCTGTATCTTTTCTATAATTCGAGATACAAGATACATTCTTACTGACAGAAAGAACAGTTTGTAAATGAATAGTTGTTGAAGCTGAGGTCTAGCACATTATTCTCAGTCCAGTATTGGTCCAGTCATTCAAAATTGATATCGATACAAATCGATATAGTCCTGCAATTCGTATTGATCACAAAGTATCGAAGTTGAATGGTAATCCTAGTTGTCACTACTAGGAAAACGCCATATATGCGTTGTTAGACGAGCGGATAGTGATAGTATGTCGATTTTTTCGCCAAAATTCTGCCTACATTTGCCAATTGGGTGACATTCAAATTATAAATGGGTAAAAACGGCTTCGAGTGGTACCAATTTGGCACATTTTATGTTTTTTTTTCAAAATGATTGACCAGATCACGCTGAGAATTTCCAGAAATGTGTATCAGAATTTAATTCAACTTCACACAAAATTTCATTTTTTTGGAAAATCAAAATATTTATACAAAACTATACAAATCTAAGTTGGATGAGGAACCATAACGAAAAATAATTTGAAGATGATAGCTGTAGCCGTTTGACCTGTGGAGAAGGAAAAAAAAAAACACAAAAACGAACACCAATTTTTTTCAGTATGTCAAATTGAATCCTCGCTAAAGCTCGTCTAAAAAGAATTGGTGATATTTGAAAAACACGGCAGTGGTTGGAAAAACGTTATTGTAAAAGTAACTTGTATCTTGAGGCTTGAGCTACTTTATCAAAAGTATCTTGTATGTTTTTGGTTTTTGAAAATTGATCCAGTATCTTTTGGGGTTTCACGAGAGTATCTTGTATTTTGTAACTAAGATACATTTTGTATGTATCTTTGGTCATCTCTGGAAACAGCCAATTTAAACCCGTGCAGCTCTATACTTCTTTTACTTAGAAGCCATTTATAGAATTAGTTCAACATGAACAAATATTTATAGATTCATAAGAATCATGTGTAGATAGTGGGTCTTCGATGAAGTATCATTACAACTTTCATTATAATATTCTACCCAGTGTTGAATTCAGAGATTTCGTTGCGTGTTTTCCGGGGGGGGGGGGGGGGGGGATATATATACAAAATCAAGCATGAGCATCCATATTAGGCCTATATATATATATATATATATATATATATATATATATATATATATATATATATATATATATATATATATATATATATAAATATATATACAAAATATGCAGTTTTTTCATTTTGAAGTCAGTTTGATATGAAACGATTATGCTTCAAATTCTTAATTATATGATGAGAGGTAATTACAATACAACGGGTACCTGTGGTGTTTTAACTTATACTTGAATGATCCATATGTAATACAAATAAGTCAAGTAGTTTCTGGACGTACTTGAAAGAGAAAACAGAAAATTCAGTGATTATTCGAAGGAATTTTCAACTATTTCTAATTAGTAATTAGTATTAATGAATATTATTGCTTTAAGGTGCATCGACAGTGAGGTCAGTATATCTAAGGTTGAGAAACGAAATACAGGTTTCTCAAAAAAATACACTATATACCTAGTGGATAGTGTTTCTATTCAGGGGGGGGGGGGAGAGCCAAGCCCCCCCCCCCCCTAAGGTGTGCATGGATTCAACACTGATTCTACCCTTGTTTACTGTCCTGTATATCGAGAAAGTGATACAAAATAATAAGATAATAATAAGGTTCAAATGGGACCTACCAACAGCGTCACATTCTCAGTGTCAAAATATTATATAAACGATCGTAGTGACTCTCCGTTTGAACATATCATGGCGGAACTGCTTGATTACATTCAGAGAAGTATCTTGTAAAATACTGTCGAACCATAAGAGACATTCACAATAGGCCATCTGTTATTTGTATGTAACGGTATTAACGGTATTGACGGTATTAACGGTATTGTTATTAACGGTGGACTGTGAGGTAAAATTAGACTGCAAAAATATCGAGTGTGACTGTTAGTGTTATTGAGTGTGATATTAGGCCTATTCCACAATTTAAGGCATCATGCAGCATTTTCGTCAAACAGGCCTACATTGTCTGCATCACGTGATGTGTTTGTATTTATCATCATCTCATTATAGGCCTACACCATCCAACTTGTATCACAATTGAACATTGCACTTACAAAGCTTGAATATAAATTTGTCAATTAAAATAAAATATTATTATATAGGCATGACTATTTTTAATTCAATAATAATTTTCTATCATCAATATTGATTTATATTTTCAAATTCAATATTTTGAATATTTAAATACATATTTTGTATTAATAATATTTTATTATTAAGAGTCCGCGGGAGTTGATTTAGCAAAATATTAGGTTTTGGTGATAACTTTTGAACGGTATGAGATATCAGAATTCTAATACGCGAGAAACACAGATAATTCTAAAGGCTTCAGGATGATATGAATTATAACTATTCAAGTCATGTCGCAAAACTGTCAAGCGTATACAGCTGAAAAATGTTTTTTTTTTAGCTGTATACGCTTGACAGTTATGCGACATGACTCGAATAGTTATAACTTATCATCTTGAAGGTATTAAAATTATCTGTGTTTCTCGCGTATTAGAATTCTGATATCTCATACCGTTCAAAAGTTATCACCAAAAAACTGAAATTTTGCTAAATCAACTCCCATGGACTCTTAATTGTAATATTCATTAATTTTGTATCTTGCACAGTTCGAATTTCATGCTCATTCACATCTGTGTGAAATCCCTCTGGCTAGCCCCATAAAGACTGGTTGAATAAATCCATTTTTTTACCCGACTCGCTCCTGTTCCGTGACCTCCAGCAGTTCTGCTCTCCTGATGACCTCCTTGATCTTGTCCTGCTCCAGCTCGTTGAGGGGGGTCGGCGCCTTGCAGCGGCTGCCGTAAGCATTGGACTGGGTCTTCACCGACCAGCCTGTCTTCAACCTGCAGGGCACAAACCACAACGCCACTGTCAAACACGGTCTCATGCTTATTATCAATAGCTCCAGCAGTTCTGCTCTCCTGATGACCTCCTTGATCTTGTCCTGCTCCAGCTCGTTGAGGGGGGTCGGCGCCTTGCAGCGGCTGCCGTAAGCATTGGACTGGGTCTTCACCGACCAGCCTGTCTTCAACCTGCAGGGCACAAACCACAACGCCACTGTCAAACACGGTCTCATGCTTATTATCAATAGCTCCAGCAGTTCTGCTCTCCTGATGACCTCCTTGATCTTGTCCTGCTCCAGCTCGTTGAGGGGGGTCGGCGCCTTGCAGCGGCTGCCGTAAGCATTGGACTGGGTCTTCACCGACCAGCTTGTCTTCAACCTGCAGGGCACAAACCACAACACCACTGTCAAACACGGTCTCATGCTTATTATCAATAGCTCCAGCAGTTCTGCTCTCCTGATGACCTCCTTGATCTTGTCCTGCTCCAGCTCGTTGAGGGGGGTCGGCGCCTTGCAGCGGCTGCCGTAAGCATTGGACTGGGTCTTCACCGACCAGCCTGTCTTCAACCTGCAGGGCACAAACCACAACGCCACTGTCAAACACGGTCTCATGCTTATTATCAATAGCTCCAGCAGTTCTGCTCTCCTGATGACCTCCTTGATCTTGTCCTGCTCCAGCTCGTTGAGGGGGGTCGGCGCCTTGCAGCGGCTGCCGTAAGCATTGGACTGGGTCTTCACCGACCAGCCTGTCTTCAACCTGCAGGGCACAAACCACAACGCCACTGTCAAACACGGTCTCATGCTTATTATCAATAGCTCCAGCAGTTCTGCTCTCCTGATGACCTCCTTGATCTTGTCCTGCTCCAGCTCGTTGAGGGGGGTCGGCGCCTTGCAGCGGCTGCCGTAAGCATTGGACTGGGTCTTCACCGACCAGCCTGTCTTCAACCTGCACGGCACAAACCACAACAATCTACAAATTGAAGAGGATCTCTACACATTTCACGATATCATCTTTACAGTCTTCAGCTTTGATTTCCAATTTTATTTTCATTGCATAGTCTACTATTTTCCCTTTTTTTTCTTTTCTAATTTTTGTATGATTTCGTTATCATCATTTCTTCATTCCTTTTTTCTTCATTTTCTTATTGAAACATCATAAGCTACATTGATTGACTTATTTCCGTATTTTTCAAAGTTCTCTTCATCATCATTTCATTTCGATTACCACCATCTTTAGATGTAATCAATTAATAATTTGTTTCTTTTTCTATTATATCCATTTTGTCATTCTCTCTAAAATATTAATATTGATAATCTTCCATGTTTTAATTAATTGATTCTTATTCTGTGTTTTTTGCAATCTTATCGAAGACAGAACCTTGAATGAATGAATATATATATATATATATATTTATATATATATGTATATATATATATATATATATATATATATATATATATATATATATATATATATATATTTATATATATATATATATATATATATATATATATATATATATATATATATATATATATATATATATATATATATGTTCACGCTGTTCGTGGCGCAACCAAGTAGATTGTTTTCGCTTGGCTACGTACTATTTGAACAGATTCTCAATAGAACTCATCCATAGAAAGCAGTTAAAAGCTGAAAATGTGTTCAGCTGGGAAAGAGGTCTACTAGGAATCGAGTCAAATAAGAATCGAGTCAAACGGGACGAACGTTTTGGCGCGCTTTTGCTGATGAGAGATTAAACGAATGCGTTCTATTAGGAATGACACGAAACAATAATCTGTTCAATCTGGACTAGTTTATTTCGGTATTTTCTGATAGAAATGAGTTATATAGAGAATCTGATCTATGTAGAATAAGGTCTACAAAGAAAGAGTTCTACGGAGAATCGTGTCAATCTGGACAACCAATAGTTAACGGCCATTTCAGATGAGTTCTATTAAGAATCGTGTCAACTGAGAAAGAGAGATGTGGAGAATGGGCTCTTCCGGCTAAAACTATGAATCTCAAAAGAACAGATTCTCAATAGAACTCATATTTTGTTACCGCCTGTGACCACACCCCTCAACCAATGAAAGTGAAGGGATACTTATCAAGGGTTTGTCTATTGGTTACTTAATCTCACACAAAAAAAGATTTCACAGCCTACCTAAGACAGTTCTCAACCAATCAGATCACAACCACTTTTCTATTGTAATATTTGCAGGTATAAATCTATAGAAATGACCTACTGCGTGGGCATTGATCGAAGGTGCATTTTTCAATCAATGTGTGAATCATTCTATAAAATGTTAATTATTGGATTTTACTTGTGTTGGAACATTTCGAATCTCAGTCATACGATTAAAAATGGCCTAGATACAAGTGAGATATGCAAATGTAATAATGAATGGTATAATTTCTATAATCAACAGTTTCTGGGTTAAAAACTTCAATCAAAAAAACGTTTAATCCCTGCAATCGAAGTAACACTGATTGATTATGAAATACCAGAGATACGCGAGAAGATAAAATATGTATAGAGCGGTGGATTTTATTGCAATTCTCGTGACAAGGGTTGACATGTACTCCGGACAGCTACTGCCAATTTGTTCCTCATGAGGTAAACCCAGCGGCTCATTCCTAACTGTATAGGAAGAATCAGAACTTATTACAATGCCACGGTTGTCTGTGACAATACCAAACGTTTCTATATTGTCACTCAAGAAAATATATGTTTTCCTAATATTGAACATGATCAATTCAAGTATTTATGCATTATATAGCTCTCTGTGAATTGACAGACTGCACTTTAGTGGTGATGAAAAACTAGCGGAATATTAAATTACTAGGGCAAGGAAATTATTTGCTCAGAAAGGCGGAAGTGAATATTTCATGTGCTTGAAATAGTGAAAATATGTGCTCAGGATCACATTTCATAAAGACAAAATATTCGCTCTAAACTCGTGATTCTCTTGTCTCAGGGTCCAATTAATTTCATTTTGTTCATAATAATAATATAAAATATATCAGTTACTCATGGAATTTGTATTGAATTCACAATCACGATCAATTCACGTTTTATCCATCACGTATTATACTATAACAATTTTTATATATCGTAAAACGATTCATAACGACTATAATAATGGAATGTGGGAGTAGAGAACGTATAAAGAGCGGTCACAAGGGCTGCGGGGGCCACAACATTGTCACTTGAGTCTTCCCATAACTCACTCACTCGAATATCTCATTACAAGTTCAAAACGTGAAATTATCGTCCATTCACTGCGTTTGAATTCTTCTAGAAGGCAGTGGTCGTGTAAAATGAATTACGAATATTAATATTATTATTAACTATGAATATTAACTATAACGTTAATCAACTAGTTACGTAATTATTGATAGTCGCGGATAAAATCAATGAATTAGTGTGAATCATGCTGGAAATATGCAACTTCCGGCAAAAAAATGTACAAATCTCACAATTGATAATAGCAAGGTATGAGCATTTCAGAGAAATTATTTTTCAAAAATACATATAATCATTCAGGGGGGAAATGATCTTCCTATATTATCACTTTCTGTTTACTAAGTCGTTCCGTTTCAGACATAAAGGAGGTATCTTTTTCAATGAATACTTATCAGCCTCTGATAGCTTTGTTGTAGTAGTTCTCCCTCGCAACCGTCCATTTTTACAGTTTTATTTTCGAGGTTTCCCTCTGTAGTCTATGCTAATTTCGGGATGGTTCCTACAATAAGTTGGTCATGACATATTCCTTCCCACTATCCTTTCCATCACATGGCACTTGTGGGACCTTTTCCCCTTCGTTCATAAATAATAAATACAAATAAAATGAACATAACCTATGCCATGCTTCAGATCAACCTAACTGATTGACAGAGATGTATGTACAAGCAAGAAAATACGATATGTAATCATAAAAAGTTTCAATAATCTCAAAGCAGAAAATCACACTTATTTACCTTCTAAAGATGATGGACTGTATTTAAGTTGAATAATGTGTTTCATTTTCGAAAACATTTAGAATTGGTATCATTTTAAGGCGTCTTTAGTCTCCATAGGACAAAAATTTCCCACCAGTGTGATTATTTGTGAGAATATTGTGAATGTTCATTACGAATCGACAATTTTTTACAGAAGGTGTGAAGCAATTCGTTCATCAAAAAAATCATTACGATTGTTCATGCTCTAGTTTACACTGAAAATGTTCACACAACATGCATCTCGCATTACATACATAATTTTCTTACTTCTTTAGATATTTTATCGTGAATGATATCGATGTGTTCATTTGGGCTAAACTAAAAATGAACAGTTCAACCATAGATAAGGAAACATCTCTATGGTTCAACCATTTATGCTCTTGGCACAGACAATCGAGTATTTAGCTCGATTGTCTGTGCTCTTGGCACAACTGAGAAAGTCACGCCTTTTTTTGGTTGTGAATCAAGGTAACAGAAACTATTTTTTATTTCAAAACGTTTATAGAATAATATACTGATTAAATTAAGTTCATCTGATAGAGAGGAAGGTTCACTCAACTAATGTATATTAATTGTCATCTACATGCTGACTATCTACTTATTTTATTGTGAACAATTTAACGTATTTTTCAACTAGTTTTTCCAAAATCTTCTCCAAATTTTGAACTTTCTTTCCTTTTTAAATTTTCAACATACTATTTCGACATTTATACATCAATGAATAACAGAAAAATTGATATACTTTTGTGGGTGGGTTCACCTTGATTCTCGATCTTCACTAAAAAATGCTTCTTAAAAATAATATTAGGCTATTTTTTGATTCATACAAAAACTGACATAGAAGCATTATATAAAATATCCAGTTGGATATTCATTTCAAATACTATACTTCGTCTCGGATACGCAAGCATGGAAGTATTTCTATAACCTGCAAACACTAGTTATAGTAGTTATCATCACCATGGTTATACGCCATCTGTTTCACCAAAACTCAGAATAAGACTAACTGGAGTCGGTAATACCGGGCCTCATATTAATAAAAGTAATATTAATATAATATGAATCTTTCATTCAACTCGTTTACGCGCGGAAAGTGAACACGTACAACGGAAGAACGTGATTGGTCTTCCCTCAGAACGGTCAGGAATCGACCAACCACGCTGCGGAGGGAAACGCGTACTAATCAAATTCAAACCTCGGAAGTAGAAGCATACACTGAAGAAAGATGAATTGAAAAAATATTTCTAAAATGAATTAACATACTTGATTGTATATTATTCAGATTCAAATCATACAATTATTAAAACACAATCAATAAGTCGTTTTCAGCATCTGCGATATTATTATAATATATTATACATATTATTATAATAAGCGACAAGATTATATATTATGTTGATATCAGTGAGTACAAATTATAGGATCAAAATTTGTAACTCTCAACTTAACGATTCACCTACACACCTCTTCATGCTCAATGTCTACTTATAGTTTCATACCTGATCATGTTAATTTCAATAATTCCCCAGCACAAGAATTCGTCTCATTGGGAAATTAACATGTATATAACTCTTATTGACTGTATCACATGTAAAGGACAAATAAAAAATAAAAACATTCTTTGTTTGTTTTGAATTTTCATCGTAAGGAGAACCATGGAGTAATTAGACCTATTCTGCCATATTTGAGCTGACACTCAATAATTTCAGTGAAATATCATCCATCTTTCTTATTCAATCAGAACCCCAATTTGAACTATAGACGGAAAGTGAATTTGATCCAAAACCGATCACTTATCTTTTTATTAGATGAGCGAATGCAAAGACTTCCATCCTACTCTCATGGAGCTTTGTATCCGTGTTTTATCATTTTTTTTTTTTGTAAGCACTGCACAGGTCGCACTGTTTGACTGATCGACATGAAACTTTTGATATATTCGTGAACTTATTCAACTTAGAACTGTATACAGTTTTTGGGTCAAATCGGTTGAACGATTTTTGAGAATTTCATCTTGAAGTTCCTAAAAACTCTATAAGATTTGGCTGGGCGGAAATTTTTTAATAATAAAATGTTTTCCAAAAAATTACATTTTTCTTGAATTTGAACACAATACAATTTTTTATTTTTTTTAATAACATCGAAACTTGATACAAAATCATTGTTTCCCAATTAAGGCTAAGGAAGAAAGATAGGATCGTTTGGACGGGGCACCACGAGGGCGATCTTACCACCCCAACAATTTTGTATGCAATTCGAATCAGCCGTTGTTGTTCGTTGTATTGTATTTGTATGTTCTATATGTAGGTTTTTATCGTTCTAAAAAAAAATTGAATACGGAAATGACATAATATGAAACCGGTATCACCTATGTTTTAATGCTAATATTTTCATGATATCCTATAGGCCTATGTATACTATCCGACGTACTAATTCACACTTCTTCCATTTTATTGATGCGGGTTCAACAACGCAATGTATGTACTGGCGTCGGCGATGATGAATGAGTATGGGAAGATGATATGAAAGGTTGTTTTATTTGGTGTTTTGGAAAATGGGAATCGGACGATCGTTGCCCATGCAGTATATACTACGAGAATCTATTTCTGGATGGTCGACAATGGCGGGATTCAAACTCTGTTCTCCTGAATGACTGTTGAGCGTGACTGGTCCACCTGTCTCAGTGACTTCTACTTCATTGTGGTGGGAATAACATCAATATCATTTAATGCTTTAATGTTTTAATTTCAACAATAATGTTTTAATTGGCCACGACCTTTAATTAGTACAGTGATAGGCCAATTCTAATTTTTCAGGCCTATCACTCATTTTTGTTTTTATTTTGTATTATGCTGAACTTTACATCTGCTGCTAATGGAAAGACGTGATAGTTGCCCAAGAGACTTGGTTCAAAGTGGAAGATATCAACATTCGTGTGTTTTGTTTATTACTGGTAATGTCCGGAAATCTATCACAGAAACGGTTTTTACTTATAATGTGTTCCGGACTTTCGGAAACTGGAAGACTTTTATCTGCGGCGGAAAATTATGATCACAGACAGTGCTGTTATGGTGTTAAAGCTAATTGATTTTAAATAATCAAAATGGGGTGGTGAGATCGCCATTGTGGTGCCCCGTCCGAACGATCCTACCTTTCATCCATAGCCTTAATTGGGGAACAATGATTTTGTATCAAGTTTCGATGTTATTAAAAAAAAAAAAAATTATCAACAATTATCGGTCCGTCCAAAAAGCTCTGCCATAATATTTACTGTCATGCACCTTTCACACGACACCGGGTGGCTATGAGTTGAATCGACATCAACTTTTTGGTATGGTTTTATCCAGATGATTTTGTTTGATGTAAGTTCTATAGTGGTAGTAAATGTCTAACATATTTATTTCATGTTCTATTGTGGTTTAACGACGCACTTTATTGATAACTGAGATCCATTGGCGTCTTTCGTCGGTTATTGATTGACGAAATTATTCATAATAAGATGAGATGATGTAGTTCACATCGTGGGAATCAGGGAGCTCCAAATTGCGGGAACCATCCCAGCATTACATACTGAACACATGCAGTCACGAATTATACATACAAACCTTGGTGGCAGGTGTTGGGGATCGAACCCTTACCTCCAATATTACAAGGTCAGGGTACTAAACACTCTAGCACATCCGGGTGAGTAATATAATATCATGGGCAGTTTTATTCCATGACTATTGTCGGCCTCCGTAGCCCAGTCAGCTGAGGCCCCTCTTTAGAAACTCGAGTCATTCTGGGCGTGAGTTTGAGTCCTGCTTATAGGCATGGGTTTGTGTAAACGACCTCTAACTTTTCATCACTTCATTGTCATTATCAGCTGTTCCTTCGTACCCCCGTATAACTTGACTGTTGGTGAGGTGGTTGAAGCAGACAATAATTAGTGAAACAATATTTCCATAACTATTCACATTTCAGTGATCAAGTGGATATTTTCCTCACGTAATCTGGAGACAACAAGAATACAGTTCCATCTTATATCTTCCCAGGTAATAACTGAATGCTAGGATTATAGCTATCTACGAAGGGAATAGCTCACACCCTAACTAGCAGTGTCAATAACGTCTATACTTTCTGAGAACTAATACAGTAATATTGTATACCTACCATGTAGGCCTATTCTTTGAAGAGGCAAAAATGTTTCACAATTGCATAGCTTATAGACAGGCCTTTTGACGGCCTCTTTCCTGCCTATATCAGATTGCATTGGTAAGTTGGTGATTATATTTGCTTAACGATCCCACCATGATAATAGGTTATTGAGGGGTACGAGAGAGTAGGCGATAATGAATCTTATGAAGTACTGGTAAGAGGACGGACCTTCAACCCATACCTTATGCGGTACTCGAACCCAACGCAAGTCTCACTTCAGTTTTTGAAGCGGTGTCTTAGTTGACTGAGCCACGGAGGGCAGTGGTACATCCTCTTCATTATGTTAAAAATACGGAATTTTCACAATCAATTTCATAACAGGTTGTCCATCAAAGCATATAAGTTGGTGACGAGACTGGTATAGTTATAGCGGCACGTTTTTATTACAAATCACGATCTAGTCCATTATAGTGAATAATCAACAAAATACCATCAATTTTCTGTAATATTGGATTCATGATGTCCTTCCGTTTCTTTTCACCTTCGTATGTGGAATGAAGGAGCAAAATGTTTTAATATAATTAGGGTTAAACTCAAATGAGGTCGTGAATCTGAACACAGAATACGCGGACAACTCGAGTTGTTCCAATCTTCAATTGGCTTCACCGCAACTAGTCCGAAATTAAATAGGTGGGGGGGGGGGACTTTGATACAATTGACGTGAAAATATAAACAGGAAGTTTGGCTATTGTGACTGCTGTAGATCTATGTAGTACAGTATTCCAACATACCTATGAAAAAACGTACAACCAAATTCAATTTTTTTTTGTGGGGGACGAGGGCGGTCCATGTGAGACCTTTGTGCCTTAACCCTAAATTCAAAGTTATGCCACTGGCAGTCGGATACAATTAAGTTTAAATCCAATCAAGTTGATCATCCCAGTTGGTCATTGTGACGATTCGAATTGCTCATCGTGTGTACTGCGCGTTACACGATTGACTATACTATAGGCTTCTGTCAAGTGACGTCACCCACCATTGTTGCAAGAGACAGACAACAATGTCCACCAGTTGGAATTGACCAATCAGAATATTTGATAGTCCACTAGTTCGCTGGGTTGCTATGGTGACTATTTTTTGTCATTTGTTACTTGACAGTTAAGAGGCATATTTTGTGAATGTACTGCCAATAACGGGATTATAATTTATTGTTTCACTTGTGAATAATTAATGAGCCTAAATAATAAAAATGGTAATTTACACATCAATCTCTTCCACTCGAGGAAATTAACGAAGAATAATTCTGATGATGAACTATTTTCATTCACTTGGGAAACGCAGCTTTCACCATAATTTAAAATAATATAAGAATTTGATGGAAGTGGAATTGACCTGTTGACAATGATGTACATAAACTGACTTCAATTCTTTACTTTTAAGACTACTACACCATGGTATAGTGACGTCACATTCGGTACATACTACATAAAAAAATAACCACTAAGCCTGTTAGCTATTTTATGAATATCGATGATATAATGATTATTTTATTCTAAACGGCTGATTCGATTTCAATGAAAATCCCACATTCTTATGATTTTACTTGTATTCATGTTCAGTGAAAATTACAACTTCTGGGAGAGATTTATTCTCAAAATTATTTCTCCCGGCCTATTCTCATGAGGTATTTCAAAATTTCGAAATGGTGTTTCTCTGAAGTGGACAAACAGATTTGGCCCAAAACTATGAAGTTCTGAATTGCATAAGTTCACAATGGATCAGTGCGTGCAAACGAATAAAAAATGGACAGACAAAGGTCCGTTAGAGAAGGATGAAAGCCTTCGCTATCGCTCATCCAATGAGTAGAATGTATTCCTGACTTCTCGTGCACACATTTTCTTCTATTGTTATCTGATGAAAACTCACATATAATTGCCCACTTTTATTTAGACTTTGTGGAAATTTTGAATCCGAATATGCATTTTTATTCTGAATAAAGAATTAATGTTATGATTTGAGAAAAATAATCATGTCTACAGATGGATGAAATGAGAGGAAATTAAAACTTTCAACATTGAAGTTGAAATTTATTATCATTGTCGATATAGTTGGGTTCACATTGATATGATATATACCGGCACATGCAGCTCAGTGGAACGCGCTCGCTTCATGTGATCCGGGAGGTGAGGGGCATATCGGACCTGTTTCGAACCCCGCCACCGTTCATCTTTACAGGGGCTCTTCGTAGTTTCCCTCTGTAGTCTAGGCTAATGCTGAGATGGTTCCCACAGAATAGGCCACGACCGCTTCCTTCCCACTATCCTTCCCAATACCTAAAAAACCTTCACCTCATCATCTCGTCATCTCACTAATCATTCATCCGACGCCAATAGATCTTAGTTATCATTATAGTGCGTCTTTAAACCCAATATAAAAAAAAGATGTTATTGGAAACCAGCCTTCTATTATTTGATGCTTTCATACTACACATTGAATCAGCATTAGGCTCCAAATAGAGTTGTACAAATGGAAATCTCTTGTTGATAATAATTATGGCGTAATTAGAATAAGTACTCTTCTCAAAGTAGGGGTTTTCAATTTCTTCTCTCCTTTTTGTATCCAATTATACAGTCGAAAACGAAACCCCCTATGTGACAACTAGAAGGGTTGGGGTGGACTTCTGTCTTGAGATCGTACATTTTTCATCTTTTACAGTTTTACTTTACCTTCGTTTTTTCCGAGAATTATTATTGGGGTGTGGGTTGGATGCTTGCCGAAAATTGTGTTACCCCTTTTTCTCTCCCAAACTGTGTGTAGTGTGACTTCACAGAGATAAAACAAAATATATGAGTTTAGTTTTTACCTGTTTCTCGAAGTGGCAAGATCGAACATTTGCGAATTATAGTTTACTCAACAGCTTTTTGTTATGGATGTTATGTTATTATTGCAGCACTAGTGTAGTTTATTAATTCCATCATACTATTAGATTCATTATATTACTATTATAATTCCTTTACTATCTGTATGGTGATCCAGCACTTATTTCGTTAATCAGACAGTCGTTTTTCTTATTCTCAATTAACTGATTATGGAAACGGTAGGAACGCGAGTTCGTTCACAAAAAGGTAGAAATAATTGGGTGGACACAAATGGATTTGAATACCATGTTGTAAAGCATTATGCTGACCACCATGATACACTTAGATGTGCACATTTGAAATCGAAAGGGTGCCGCGCCAGAGGTATTGTCACTTTTGTGAACAATATAATCACACATCGCGGCGCGATGCACAACCACGGTCCCGACCAGACACGCGTGGAGAAAGAAAACTTGATAAGAACAGTTGAAGCTCGAGTAATTCTCGATCCAAAACCAATCAAGACGATTTTTGATGAAGAATGTGCGCGCCCCGAGTAAGTACAGTACACATTATTATCAATATCATAATATCAACTCAATATTTCTTCCAAGTGCTGTAGCCATACGGCTATACAAATATTATGCATATTTCTATCGATACCAGATTATATTTGTGATGCAATTCCGATTAGAAAATATACTTCTTCAATTAATTATAAATTAAATATCCTCAATTCAGAATCATTTTCGAAATCATACTTTGACTGCTGGCCAAACGATTTGGAGACAAATCATAAATATTGGACAAGAATAGTCATATACACATTCCATTCCCTCTTGATAAATAAAAACATTCCATCCCGCCGGTATTCAACAAAACGAAAAAAAAAACGAAAAACGTGTCAGGATGGTCGACCATAGTGGGAATCGAACTCTGGCCTCCTGAATGATGGTTCATAAGCAATGGCCAGGGCAAAAGGTATATCCGTCCCTGTTATATTATTATAATTCAATTCCAATTACGACAGCTAGATTGTGACAAGTATAATTTGGATCCATGAAATCTCCATAAAATGCAATCCATTGTGTCAGGGCCGTTACACGCCTATAGGCAACCGAGGCAGCTTGGGCGACAAATTTTAGGGGGACGACATTTCCTAAATGTTTTAAAGATTATATATCTACTATATTTGAATAAACGTCTGCAAATGAAAAAAAACGTTATTGCAATTAAGTCAGTTGCAAGAAATGAGTAAATGAAAAGTGAGTCGCGACTGATATTTCGAAGTTGCTTTGTTTAATTCTTTCACACTGTAGCGCGGGGGTCTGGGATTACCAGTCCCTTATTTGAGAGCACTGCATTGAATGGTATTTTTCTAATTGCTACTTAACATCAGGGGGGGGGGGCAAAAATTATTTGCCTAGGGTGGCACAAAACCTGAATACTGCCCTGATTGTGTTGAACTTGGTGAAAACATTGTGAAAACATTATACACCATATTAAAGGACGTAACAACTCTGGGAATAGATTTGAATGAATGATGACGCTATTTTTTTCCTTAATTTTAGAGAAAACTAGAAATCACCATCTCAATCCCAGAAATTCTAATTGATTTTTTGTCCGTCAAATTATCACGTAGGAGACGCCTCATTTTCTGATTCGTGACGTAACGGTTACCCTATTTCATTTTTACGGCGTTCAGGGCACACCGAATGTCACGCACAGTGGTAATAAACTGTCACTGACGCTTTATTTTTGAAGTTACCTGAATATGAATTGATTCATTGTAATCTGTAAATGTTGACGTGCCTGAATGATATTTCAAATATCTTCTAAATAACTTGATTAATTAATTACACTCCATAATAAATCACCCAGTTTTTCGGTAGAAAACACCCCTTTTCCACAGCTATTCACATACATAATATGAGGGATAAAAATACATTCTCAAGGTGCAAAATATTCAGGCAATTGTTACGTCACGAATCAGAAAATGAGGCGTCTCCCACTTGATAATTTGACGGACAAACAATCAATTAGAATTTCTGTGATTGAGATGGTGATTTCTAGTTTTCTCTAAAATTAAGGGAAAAAATAGCGTCATCATTCATTCAAATCTATTCCCAGAGTTGTTATGTCCTTTAAGTATTATATTTGAGCACAATAGTTGATTCTATGTTTATTTCGGTGATACTCCACTTTATTCACACAATATTTAAATGGAGATGAACTGAACATTAGTGGTGTAGTTTTTTTCTCCAAGGTGCTATATCGATACCAAGTATCATTTGTTTCACTGAACAATTATAATTACAGACATCGAGTGGGAGCTGAAGCACTTCGATACAGCGAGATTCGCTCCACTCTATATAAGCGGCGTGCAACGGCCCGACCTCCAGTGCCACGGACACTGACGGCGTTCGGAGAGACGCTCATGAGTCCCGAGTGGTTACCGAGATTCGGTTTTACGAAGGGTCCCGTCCCGGAGCCATTTGTGAGGCGCGTCCTCGAAGGACCAAACGGTTCCACGACGGTGGTTTTTGCCAACCAGTCAATGTGCAACCGGCTCCTGCGAGGACGCCCAAGGTGCCAAATCGATGCCACGTTCAAAGTGGTGCCGAGGGTACCTCAATCAGAACAGTTGTTCTCCATGCATGTAACACATCGTTGCAGGGTGAGTTTCTACGTGGCCAGTAAACATGTATGAGATCACTGCATGAATATTCACTAATACCAATAATATGTTGATATGATAATACGTCTTGTGACGTTTTATTGTAAGTGACTGAATCAGACCAATACTTTGGTTGAAATTCGGGCAGGGACGGTGATTTAGTGATTCAATTCTCATTTTAATTCAGTCTGTATGCACCCTCTCTTTGAATTCCGAACTGAATTGAATTGTGGCTTGTGGCTCTGAGGCGTACAGATGAATGTCCTTTTAACAACTCTGGGAATAGATTTAAATGAACGATGACGCTATTTTCACCCTCAATTCTAAAGAAAACTGGAAATCATCATCTCAATCCCAGAAATTCAAATTAATTTATTTGTCTGTCAGATTATCACGTATCACGTATCACGTATCACGTAGCTGGTTCTATCAACTGATAACAAGTGAAGCCAGCAATAATAAGTGAACCAATTGGTTATCACCCTTGTTAATTCTTGTTATTTTCTCATCGCAAATAAGCCTAATTATGAACTATTCGATCATTAATTATCAGTTGGAACAGCTGGCTCTTGGATAGTGAGAAAGGTTTAGCTAAGATAATGTAACGTATTACATAGAGAAATATTTTGCTTACTTGCTCACTAGTGTCACATTGGTAAAACACCAGAAAATATTGCATTATATTACGTGAATTAAAAGTGTCATTCGAAGTATTCGAAAGTGTCGCTCGTCTGATTGTATTTATGCGACAAAAAAAAAACGAGAAATAATGGAATATGAAATTCGATTTTCACCTCCTATCTCCAGTGAAGGTCTAGCTCTAGCTGAAGGAAAATACAAAATAACAGAAAAATGCACACTTCATTATCGTAGTGTTATAAGAATTATTTCATCGAAAATTGGCCGAAAATTGAAAATCGAATGAGAAATGTACATCGCACAATTGAATTACATTCACCTAGCGCACCACCAACGAGTAAATATGATTATTTAATGTGTTTTTCTCAATTGAGGTTGGATCATAAGTGACATTAGTCAAGGGTTCCTTTTAATTGCATTGTCTCGCACAGGTAGGATGTTCGACCAGAGGAATAAAAATCACTCCGACAAACATATCGGCGTATCTCGGCCGCATATGAGTGAATTTTTTCAAATAAAAAAGTGAATTGCTTATATTTCCATGTCCAATGCATATCTTTGGTATATAATGATCTTGATTTTCCGACAACGATTCTAATTTATTTCTATAATGTTCATTCAACTTCTATTGTTCGGTGTTCCTCCCGGCGCAGGTAATAAATAGACCCTTTCGGCTTAGATCCTGTCGAGAGCTTCGACCCTCTCACCCTAACGGAGTCTAATGGTAACACAGAGTGGAATAAGTGGAATAATTCGATTGTTATACTTATATATACTTATATAATATTCGGTGCATTCAATTTTAATTCACTCCATGTTGAATTGAAATGTTATGTGACAGTACAGATTTATATATTTCAATAAATTACTTAATTACTCAATTAACACAGTATGTGTATTTGGAAATGTCTGTTGACTCAAATCTCGTTTCCGTGGCTGGAGTGAATCGCTGACAGGAATCCCGGCGAAAACACAGAAGTTTGTGACAAACTAGATAAACGATTACAAGAGTACTATAATAGTCAGCGTAATAATGCTTTCTTTCAATTATAGGTAACAATTGTTTGAATATTTTGCACCTTCACAATATATTTAAAAGTATCCCTTATATTAGGTATGTAAATAGTTTTAGAAAAAGTTTTTTTTTTACCGAAAAACTGGGTGATTTATTATGGAGTGTAATTAATTGAGAAAGTTATATAGAAGATATTTGAGATATCATACAGGCAGGTCAACATTTGCAAATTACAATGAATCAATTCATTTTTGGGTGATTTAAAAAATAGGGCGTCAGTGACAGTTTATTACCACTGTGCGTGAAATTCGGTGTGTCCTGAACGCCGTAAAAATGAAATAGGGTAATGGTTACGTCACGAATCAGAAAAGGGCGTCTCCCACTTGATAATTTGACGGACAAATAAATGAATTTGAATTTTTGGAATTGAGATGGTGATTTCTAGTTTTCTCTTAAATTAGTGGAAGAAATAGAGTCATCATTCATACAAATCTATTCCCAGAGTTGTTATGTCCTTTAATATTGACGATTTTGAAGATGCGAATATCAAAACTACAAGAACTTATGTGTTGGAACTGAATTTGAAATATATATCTATGACGCGGTATGTGTTTTTCAGTCAATACCGGTCGTTTACGCGATGATGACAAAGCGAAGTGCTGCGTCATATAGTCAACTCTTCGAGTTCATCATGGCAGTTGGCGGCACCAAACACGGTGCCATCCATGGTCATTTCGGACTATGAGCCAGCACTGATTAGAGCTATACGCCAGACCTTTCCCCAAACCAGACATATGGGATGCTGGTTTCACTTCGTACAGGTAAAGACTATATAGACTTCACACTGTATGTTTTCACATTTCACTATTTCGTTGATGACTTGTTAAAGAACAAATTGGATACCTTTCAAATCTTTTAGGCTCAGTTCCACATCGAGCTGAGCCTGAATAATCACGGACTGAACCATCAAATTCAAGGAGCAGTATATCAGAGCTCATTTTCCGCAAATGTCAAGGCTCTCTACATTGTGACATATTGGCCTCGTTAACGAGGCCCACTAACAGGAATAAATTAAAACTATTCGATGTATAATCTGTCTACAGGCTCTGTATCTCGGTTCACGGATAATGTATATTGTTAATATCCAAACCTTCAATAGGTCCAAGCAATCCTACAACCTGTATTAATCTATCTATAACTAGGCAAACGCGAAATATGCGTTGTAAGATGAGCGAGATATCTGAATAAGATATAATAACAGTCCTACATTTGCTACTTTATCTTCTCTGGTATTCTACACACCTTGACGAATATGAATAATATTCAATGCTTGGGCAATTAACATCGAATCTAGGAAGCAGTGAATCTTGGCTCATTTCCATATATTTGATGTATAAAAACAGTTATTTGAATTTTTTTCTTCAAAACGGCTGGTTCGAATTGCTTACAAGATGGTGGTTATGTGTATCATTTATGTTTAAACACTCGGAGAACATTTTATTTTTTTCGAAGAGGTTTCATTTTTTCAAATTTTCTCACCCAGCCTAATCTTATGGGGTTTTTAAAAACTTTGACATGATTTTTCTCAAAATCTAATCGACCGATTCATTCCAAAAACTATACAATTCCAAGTTGTAGAAGTTGGCACGTACAAAAAAAGTTTCATGTTGATCAGTCAAACCTTGCGACCTGTGCAGTGCCCACAAAAAAAAAAAAAAACACGGACAAAGCCCTATAAGAGTGGGATGGAGACTTCGCTACGCTCATCTAACCAAAAAAATTGAAATTGCAGGCAGTGTTCAAGAAAACAAGGAGCCTTGGCTTCACACGCCTCATGCGTGAGAATGCAAACGCTCGTAAAGCCGTAAGGATGCTGGCGGCGTTACCACTCCTACCGCACTATCAGATGTTTGCTGGGCTGAATGAAGTTCAGAGGCATCTGGAACAATTCCACTTGCAAGATGACATGGCTGAACTGATGAACTATATGAGACGGCAGTGGTTCGTGCGGGTTGGTGTCCGTATCGTTTCTGTTTACAGACAGCCAAGACGAACCAATAATCATGTAGAGGCGTTCCATCGGACATTGAGGTCAATGTTCGATACAGTGTTTCCAGAAATCTGGAAATTTACTGGTGAATATATGCATTCTATTCAAGTTTGACTAAATATTCTAGTTCAATTTCACGCCAATTGTATTTATATTACCGATCTGAATTTTATCTTTTGTCAATTGACTGAAATCTAACGCACATGTGCACGTAATGGACCGGAAACTATTGTTTGAGCTATAGTATTGATACAAACACTCACTGTGTAAAATACTCTCTCTCTCCATACATATATATATATATATATATATATATTTGATATTATATATTTATATTAGATATATATATATATATATATATATATTATAATATATATATATATATATATATATATATATATATATATATATATATATATATATATTATATATATATATTAAATATATATATTATATATATTATATATATATATATATATATATATATATATATATATATATATATATATATATATATTAGATATATATTTGATTTTATATTATATATATATATATATATATATATATATATATATATATATATATATATATATATATATATATATATATATATATGTGTGTGTGTGTGTGTGTGTGTGTGTATGTTTGTGAATGTAAATATCCATTTACCCAATCCTGAAGTCTTGATAGGCCGTCTCACTATACCATGTATTATGTACTTTGCAGAAAACTTGGCCAATTTGGAAGCCAGATTTGAGCTGGAGTGGACCAGGATGGAAAACAACGTAGTACCCTTGCCGATCCAAAGGCCACGTTACGCCCATCATGATCAACGTATCAATCGTGCTACAGAGAGACTTGATAATGGCACATTGCGAGTCGAGGAATTCCTCTCGGAATTGTGTCATGTCGCCCAAAACGTGGAAGAGCAGTTTTTCCCTATGGGCGATGCTGAAGACATTTTGGGTGACTCCGACGACGATGACGAAGACGAAGACGATGCCAACGTCTTGCGGAATTTAGTTCCAGATCTTGATGATAATGATGATGATAATGATGATCAAGATGATGATGATCATGATGATGTTGATGATGATGATCATGATGATGATGATGATCACGATGATCATGATGATGTTGATGATGATGATCATGATGATGATGATGATCACGATGATCATGATGGTGGTGATGATGGAATCTTGGTAGTTGAATTGGACGAGCTGGACAATGTTCAACGTAAGTAGATGTTCTATTTGGATAGTGTATACGATTGATATACTGATATATTTCACATTTCAAACACTGGGTCAGTAAGAAATAAACGACCGATTCATATTCTTTCCGTCGCTTAGCTAGGTTTGAAGTCAAAGTTTGACACCGACACACTGCCATCTAGTGTAAAATCGTTCTATCGGATAAAAATGTGACCGTGAATGGATCATTGTACCTTCATTATATAGTAGGCCTATTGTTTAATTTAGACCACGTTTTTCGAGAAATAATATGTGGTAACCAAGCTAACTAGTTGCCGCATTGATGGATTAGCTAGAATACATCAACTTATCTTTGGATTGGTTATATATATCCACATTGAGATCCAAACAATTACGTCACTGCCCTCCTATATTCCCTGATTAATTTATATAATGATGAAGACGGCCTTGTTTCAATCGTTCCAATTGATTGGTGAAACCTGTCGCTTGTATTTAATTGGTGTCTTAATAGCTTTGAGTAGAACTAGCTTTGACCAGCTTTAAAAAAATAGATTATTTTTTCACATCAAAATGGCTGATCAGATTTTAGTGAAAGTTCGGAATAATGTGTATCACCATTATATTGAAATTCCATGAGAATTTGAATCCCCTCGAAGGAAATATATTTTATACCAATTTTCTCTTCTGGGTTACTCTTATGAGATTCTTGAAAATTTTGAAATGAGTTTCCTCAGAAGTGGTTCAACCGATTTCGCCTCAAAACTACATCCACAGTATTGAGTTAGATAAGGACACCTGTGTATGCCAAGTTTCAACCGATGTTGATTCTTTGTTTGATCTGTTGAGCGCGAACAAAAAAAATATACTTTTTTTAGTATGGTAAAATTGAGTATTCGCTTGGCCCATCCAATTATTAATTGGGGTACAAAAATATCATATAGTTGATCAAGCGTAGTTAAAGTTGATCCGCTAATTATCACTTGATCACAAATTCATCGTCAATAGAACGGACATCATTTAAATTATCGTGACCATTTCCATTCTTCAATAAATTTGTCGTTCATTTTTTCTGAACCACGCTGATCAATAAGGTCACTTACGATCATGATGGAATGAAAACTTTCTAGTCTGGTTTTTATTTCGTTGCTCATATCGTAGATTTCTATGCAGTTCAGTTGTTTAGTTGGCAGGAAAAAACATACAGCAAAGACAACGTATGACTATGCAAATATTATTAACATGAGAGATGAGTATTTGTTCTTCATACGTCTCGATTAACAAATAATTCATATTGATGCATCACTCATGAATGCTGCAGAATGATCGGCTATTTCTCATATGGTGCATAAGCATGGTGATACAGATTATAATTCAATATTGCAAAAATATACCATTTTTTTGCAGAGAATGCTCTAGGAATATTGCAAGAGAATGGAAACTTTCACCTCGTGTTTGAAGACCTCAATGGAGTGGAAGGTAATAACCACTTGAAGTATTTCATGCAATCATATCAATTAATTTTGGGTAGTGACAGAGTGACAGGAAATTTTGAAATAATTTTCGAATAGGGTATACATCATTGATGATGTTCAAAACATGTCTTAATTCCATGTCACTATGTAGTATCTCTGATGGTAATTACGTTCAGTATTTTAATCCTCATGCATCATTTCAGACGCACCTATTGTTGATGAAGAAGAAGTCCGTCCTACACAAGACGTCAATGCTGCAGCAATCGATGGTAAATATGTGCATATACACTCTGAAAGATTGAGAATGCTGAACATTTGTTCTGAATTATAAATATCTTGATATTGACTCTATTATTAATTGGCGTAACATATAAAGAACAACGGCGTGTTCTTCTGTGGTATAATGTCCATATGATGGTGATTACGTTCAGTATTTTAATCCTCATGCATCATTTCAGACGCACCTATTGTTGATGAAGAAGAAGTCCGTCCTACACAAGACGTCAATGCTGCAGCAATCGATGGTAAATATGTGCATATACACTCTGAAAGATTGAGAATGCTGAACATTTGTTCTGAATTATAAATATCTTGATATTGACTCTATTATTAATTGGCGTAACATATAAAGAACAACGGCGTGTTCTTCTGTGGTATAATGTCCATATGATGGTGATTACGTTCAGTATTTTAATCCTCATGCATCATTTCAGACGCACCTATTGTTGATGAAGAAGAAGTCCGTCCTACACAAGACGTCAATGCTGCAGCAATCGATGGTAAATATGTGCATATACACTCTGAAAGATTGAGAATGCTGAACATTTGTTCTGAATTATAAATATCTTGATATTGACTCTATTATTAATTGGCGTAACATATAAAGAACAACGGCGTGTTCTTCTGTGGTATATTGTCCATATGATGGTGATTACGTTCAGTATTTTAATCCTCATGCATCATTTCAGACACACCTATTGTTGATGTAGGAGAAGTCCGTCCTACACAAGACGTCAATGCTGCAGCAATCGATGGTAAATATGTGCATATACACTCTGAAAGATTGAGAATGCTGAACATTTGTTCTGAATTATAAATATCTTGATATTGACTCTATTATTAATTGGCGTAACATATAAAGAACAACGGCGTGTTCTTCTGTGGTATAATGTCCATATGATGGTGATTACGTTCAGTATTTTAATCCTCATGCATCATTTCAGACACACCTATTGTTGATGTAGGAGAAATCCGTCCTGCACAAGACGTCAATGGTAATTATAGATAATATAATATACTTTTATAATATATACTTCTAGTTCAGATAATCAATATTCTATCATGAACTAACAAGTATTCAAAACTGTACCACAAATATATGAAGCACGTCTTATATATGACCATTGTTTTCCCTCGCTGCTCTCCCAGACTACTTGGTTCGTCGTCGAAGGGAGCGAGACAGAGCAGCAGCAGAACGCTTTGCTGCCACGGCCCTGGCAGTACTTCCCGATGTGGGCCCACCACCAGTCGTCAATCTCCCCGCGACGAATGCAGGAAGTACGTAATGTAGGCTATCAGTAGGAAAACGCCATATGTGCACTACTGTCGAACAAGAAAATAATAAAATATGCTTACCAAATGTAGAAATGCCTAGGACCGAAAAATTTCAAAATCATCATGTTTATATAATTTCCGGGTATATTATACAAATATCTCATTTGTCTCATAATGAATTCTGCGTTGACCTTTCGACAAATTCCTTCCGCTAATTCAACTGACAAACTATAGTAAACAATTTCTTACTTCAACTTCAAAATATGTAAATTATTTGAAGAATTGTTTCACGTATCCAATACACAGTATTATCTGTATTTCATTCGTCATTATTGCTATATGATTGTTGCCTTTTATGAAACACTTGGATAATATTCAAATGAAAGAAGAAATATAGTGATTTCCATATTTAGAAAACAAACCCACTTCGAGTGAATTATATATAAGCAATTCTCCAATCTGTTGTGCTGCAGGCTATAGGCGTCCAACTGCTGCGGAAAGATTGGAGGAGTATTGTCTGAGGCACAACCCAGATCCTGCGACAGACCGCTTGGCCGCTCGTCGCGTTAGGCTAGCCAACGCCACTGTCTCTGCAGCTAACCGTGAGTTTATTTTGAATACCTGTATTTTGAGATTACACTGCGTAATTGCAAGTCCGTAAATTACGTCGATATTCACCAAAGTTACTTTTCGCAAGTTCAGCGTAATAATAATAATAATAATATACTCTAAAAATAATAATAATTATTTATTCACAGATAAATGATCATCATCTATGATAAATTATCATAGATAAAGGACTACTCATAGTATAATTGAATTCGTATAGGCTACACAAAGATTAGAACCAAATAAATAATGTTAATTATATGGTTATACTCTTCTTTAGCCATGGCAAATGCTGCAGTTCGAAGAAGGGCAAATTTCCGGGAAAACGCCCGTGTTCAAGCAATAGCCAATGGTGACGCCAGAAGACGGGGTAACCGCCGCGCGCAACCCACAGTGCTTGTTGTCGAGAGCAACAGCGACGACGATTTCGTCCCGGAAAGACCGACGCGACTCGAGAATGGTGAGTTATTAGATATTATTCAGTTCAAAGTGTCAGTTCAGTTCAGTTCAGAGAGAGGGAGAGAGAGAGAGAGAGAGAGAGAGAGAGAGAGAGAGAGAGAGAGAGAGAGAGAGAGAGAGAGAGAGAGAGAGAGAGAGAGAGAGAGAGAGAGAGAGAGAGAGAGAGAGAGAGAGAGAGAGAGAGAGAGAGAGAGAGAGAGAGAGAGAGAGAGAGAGAGAGAGAGAGAGAGAGAGAGAGAGAGAGAGAGAGAGAGAGAGAGAGAGAGAGAGAGAGAGAGAGAGAGAGAGAGAGAGAGAGAGAGATGGATATATAGATTATAGATATATATTTAACATCAATGTGGAATTATTGAACTGGGCACAATTTTCAATTGATTTATTATCATTTTATTATTTTGCAGAAATGATACAGCAAGCTGTTCGCGAGTCGGTTGTTTCGGCCCATAGGATGGCGACTCAGCGACATTCTCTCCCTAATCAATCTGCCTGTAAGTATAATTCTAAAAGTCACGAAGTAAAACATCAATTCAATATCATGTCCACAACAGATGACAAGAACCTAACGAAATGTGTATATCTTATCACAGGGTCTGCTGAAGAAGACCAGGAGGTTCTGAATACGTTGCAAGCAAATGAAGTATGCCTCATCTGCTGCGCACGACGGAGAGGGTCCGTCGTTCTAGTTCCCTGCGGTCACAAAATGTTTTGTGACTTTTGTGTCAGCGCCTTCCGAGAGGGAAGCCCTTGTCCCGTATGCCAAACGATTATTACGCAAAGAATGACAATTTTCATGTAAATTCGTAAATTCCAAATTCTATTCGATTTTGATGTAGCGCGTCAAATTTTTCGCGGCAAAGTTAAAATAATAATAATAATAATTATAATGTTCATTATGTCATTCCATTCATTCAGCATTTCAAAAACAAAAGTTGTGAACAGTTTTTTGAAATAAATGTTGAGATATACAGACATCGGAAGGATACAAGAGATACAACATCTTCTGTATGTTCTCTCTTCTAGACTACACATGAATTACTTCAAAATTACAAAATACACGTAGTCACAAATTAACACATAATTTGCTAATTTTAAAATTGGTGTCAAAATTGTCGTTCATTTTTAAGTTCATTCTCCTTTTGATGTGGATTATATTGTTTGATGTCGTCAGTCAGGTATTTGTCTAGGGAATCGTATGTTTCAAGTGTACAGTATGAGGGAAGTTTTGAGAGAGTTTTTGAATTCAGAATGTGATGCTATATTTTTCAATTCATCTGGTAGTTTGTTGTATATGTCCATACACTTACAGGGTGACGAAGAATTCAAGTGGCGAAGTTGAGTGTTATTCGGATTCATATATGCCTAAATATATCTTTTTTTTTTAGTAGGTCTATTGTGCGAGTGAATGGAATTATTTGTATGATGGGAATTTTTGTCCATGGGCCCAAGTAGTACACATTGTATAGTATGTACATATTTATAGGGTGAGAATTTCTTTTCTTCTTTTAATAAGTTTGCAGTGTGGGCGCTTTTGGTTTTGGATACAAAATGCTCCAAATGGCTCTCTTTCGCAAAATGAATTAACTTATATATTTGGTGATTTGAGCAACTCCAGAATTCTATGTCGTATCATGCATGAGTGAGATTCTAGGTCTGAAAGTATACTAATCTAATGAGTAATAATAATAATAATAATAATGAGAAGGTGGATTTGAAACAGATGTCATTGCATAGCAACCAGAACCTGTTTTTTTGAACGAACTTGAAGCACTTAAAATGAATAAATTGGGTTGCTATTCTGACTTCATTCTGGTAAAAAATTGACCATTTTCCTCTTAAAATGAGAGTAATTGAAAACATTACTGAGTATACCTATATTCATTCTTGGATTTTTTCATTCACAATTTCTTCATTTACAATACCATTTTTTTCACAATGAATGGCATTACTTTGGTATATTTTAATTTCCTGTTGAAAAATTAAAATACGTGAAATTTGATTGTTACAATATTAAATTTCGTTTCATCTCATTTTCACATGTCCATATTTGAACTCATTTAATTCTGTTCGAACATCACTTTTCACAAAACATGACTGGTTTGAAAAACATACTGTTACAATGTCAATAAACGCTCCGAATACATCATTCGTGATGTGATACATTTCGAAGAAATTCAAAAGCAATACAATGTAAACCTATAGAAAGAGGGAAGAGATACTCAGAAATGAATAATAGTTTCCACGCAATAATAAGCGAGTAGAAATGGATTTTGGAAATATTACATTAACATATTTGAAAAATAACGTGGGGAACAGAAGTCCGTTTAAAAATACAGTTCGCTCTTGTTTGCGGGCTGACAGTGATCCAATTGGAAAAATATGCTTTTTGTAGTAGCTGGATTTGAAGAAAACAAAATACATTACCGCCTACCGGTAATAAATAAGTGCTGGATATAATATCATTGTACCGGTAGGTAATGCGTAGTACAGGGTATAGAGAAAACGTAGCTTGAATTAATCTTGTTAAAACGAGAGAGAAACATACTATACATAACTATTGAGGTCGTGTTCATATACTTATCCATAATCAAAAGCAAATGGATACTATTCAAGACCGAAGTGACTTATACTTGAGAGTAAAAATATGATTCAATAATATGGCTACTGAATATACATAAATTGATTATAATGTGTGTATACAGCTGAAAATCCATTCTCCAGATAAGTTTGGAACAAAACTATATACCGGATATCATCAACCAATCGTCCACTTGTTTCTTGTAGATATGAATGCTTGTAATATTTTGTTCAACGTAGTGGACTCTTATTGAAAATGCGGGACCAATGAACTCGGAGCTTTTTTGAAAAATCTGTTTTTTTCATAGGTCTAGACAGCGTGAGTTCATCCATGCTCATATTTGTGGTCTGATATATATATATCACGATCTGATTTAAATTCGGTCATCATTATTCTCATTATTAATATATGGTCATATTTTTCAAAATTGATTTTGAAATGTATCGGAACGTTCCATATAGTCCTATAGATTTGCCTGAAATCAATTACGTTAGCAAATTTCTAGGTTGAATTAAAATAATCTCCAATAATGAATTTTGCATCAAAATGATCTGTAGCATGGCAGAATGTGATTGAAAGTGATTGAATACTTAATTACGGTATCGCTGAAGATTTGTGAAGAATGAGAAGCAACTTTCGGTTGAGAATGTGCTTCAGCCTGTATAGAAGATAGGATATTACGAGTTTTACTTATCAAACATGATAAGTATGCATTCTATTTGAGATGTGTGCCTATAATAATGTTTAGGTATGTGGTGTTTTATCATGACTGAATTTTTTAATAGTTAAAATCAATGTTTATGAATCAATCTGGGGAGTGAAGTTTTGCGAAGAAATCATAAAAGGGTTGAGATTTTGAGTTGATTGTGTGAGTTTTGGCTTCATTAAGGGTCAGATTCTTTTTCAACCAATTATTCCTTGTGTACCGGTACTTGATGTTTAGATTCAATTCAGTGGGCGTAAAGTTCGATTTCCGGCAGAAAGAAGACACTCAGAAGTCATCAGAGCACCACAGATCCTCATTGATTTTTATTTCATTTTATTTTTTTGGTTTTGATTTTATTTGGGATTCATTATTTCATACAAGAAATGAGAAACCGTTTCAATGGTATTGTTGTCATGACACGTAATGAACGGTAATTTGTTATTTTGTTTGTTGTTTTTGATTTTGATTTTTTTTTTTCAACCATACTCTCCATGGAACTTCTCAATTCTGATGTCAATAATAATTATATGTATTTGATGTTTGCTTTTCACTTTTTTTGGTTCATATAACTTCATTGTAATTTCATTTGGTATTCACTATTGTTTCAATTAGTAATCTCTCATTCCTTGAATTTTGTTAATATTATTATTATTATGAATGTTTATTTTTCTATCAAGCGTAACTTTGCACATATTTTCTTTAGATTTTTCATAATTTGTTTTTATCTTCTTCCGGTAACGGAATGGATCTTGTATTCATCTTTAATAATTGTATTATTCTGCTTCATTGCCAAATTTTGTCATATCATCATAAGATATGTTGCCCGCACACAAGAATTCGTTCTCTTGCGGGCTTCTTATTATTTAATCAACTTATTTTGCATTTATGACAGTTTTTCTTTATTTTTCTTTAATACTGGTAATTTGGGTGTATATTTATTTTGCTTTTATATCCATGTGTCGTGATTCTATTTCATATTTGTTGTACATTTGATAAGAATAAAAAACTTGCTGAATTGAATTGAATTGATTGAATTTTTATTCTTATTTTTATTATTTTTATCGCCGCT
>OZ023331.1:8712522-8735022 GCA_964007535.1 Brachyptera risi
CTTAATGATGAGAAAAATACAGTGAACATGACGAAGTAATTTTTTTTCGTGTAGGTGCAGTAATAAAGAAACTGTGGTGTTTCAAAGATGTACACCCATGTTAATCAAATGGGCATGTTTCAAGTGAAAGAACCCAAAAGTTGCGCGGGTAGGCCTACTACACTTCCCTATTAGGATCATGATAAAGCTGAGAAAAGGATAAGGAACTACAATAACAAGTAATTCGAAGAAATAGAAGTGCGATATTTCCTGAATATTGGTAGTTTCAAAGGGTATAGACTCGAACAATCACATTTGTAATTATTAAATTGAAAACGGGAAATACCGAACGATCATAGCTGTACGATCAACTTTCGTTCAACATTTGCACAATAAACTCACTTTCAACTCCGAATTGCGTACGAGTATCTCACGAAGATTCGAATTGGGAGTGGAAAAAAATGCTATCAAAAATCGATCAATCATCACCTATGTTCGTTGACATTCTTTCAAGTTGAAAATATAAAATGGAATTGATATTGCAACAAATTATTTCAATCTTTATAGGCACATCGCATTGAAACATCTCATTAATTGAGATGTTCGAAATGTAGCGTGAAACACAAATTGCCATTCTATTGAGGGAGGGTTCTCATCAAAGTTACACTCTTGTGAAATAGGATATTCATTTTGAGAGAATGAAAGTGAAATTTCAATTCAGTTATCTCATATCAGCTATACATTGACCATTTTCAAAAATTAAAAAAGGTTTCTGACCGTTATCTTATTTTCTTTAATTATGTAATGAGATTAAGAGACTTACTTTATAAAACAAAACAAAAATAACCGTGGGCAGCACGTATTCATTAACAAAGAACAGGTAAAGAAACCCTTCTTGCTCTTGTATGTGTGAGGGTATGGCCTTGAGCCCCACACCGGGGGTGGATTTCGCTTGTTAGAAGTATCAGGTTTATTATTCATCATTATTATTTGTTTTCTCTGTTTCATATCTCGGCCAATTTTTATCGTATGACTGTGATTCAAGATGTTTTAAAACAGATGAAATCTGATTATTCACATTTCATAAAAAAATGAACCATTCAGTACAAAACTACGTCTTCGATTACGGCTCAGACATGATTGATTTATACCTGAGAGATTTCAATAGAAAACTGTCATGTATCCATTTCGGTTGAAAAGGGGTGTGATCTTTTATGGCCAGGCTGTAAAATCTTTTCGAATACAAGTTTTATCAAGTAGCCAATAGACGACTACTTGAACGTTGATTGGCTGAGAGGGGTGGGCTATAGGTGGTAACAATAGAAGAGTTCTACAAAGAAAGAGTTCTACGGAGAATCGGGTCAATCCGGACAGCGAAACATCGGCGGCCATTTCAGATGAGTTCTATTAAGAATCGTGTCAACTGAGAAAGAGAGATGTGTGGAAAAGGTTCTAATAAGATTGCGTTGAATTTGGACTCTGGGTTCGAAAATGAGTTCAAACAGGAAAAGGATATATACGGAATGGGATATTTGAGGAAAGAGGTCAGTTCGGAAAGAGATCAATCAAGACAAGCAGCGTGAGGCGCCATTTTGAATGAGAGATTTACGGAATCGAGTCATTTAGGAAAGAGGGATCTGCGGAATCGAGTCATTTAGGAAAGAGAGATCTGCGGAATAGAGTCATTTAGGAAAAAGAGATTTAAGGATTCGGGTCTATATGGAATCGAACTTTAAAAGAAAGAGTTCAAACTGGATACTCCCTTTCGCTTTCTGTTATTTCGCAGCGGGCAGGTTTTAACCCCGCATTCCTATGCATTAATATTCAACCAGTACGGCTTATTTCCAGTTATTACGTAGTTGTCATACCATGACCTTGACCTTGACCTGAAACTAGTTTGGTACATTAAATATCTTATGGAATGTTCTAGTACACAGGGTTGTTTTTACGTACTATCTGTCATCTAGTCAGTTTCTTCTCAAAACGCCGTGCTGATAGGTTTGGTTCCGCTACCGATCTATTGGCGACTAGTTATTCTCGGATTATCATGTAGACAAGTTGATTTTACGTTCGTTCTCGTTGTGCTCGAAAAACCGTGTATATAGGTTTGGTTCCGCTGCCGATCTATTGGCGACTAGTTATTCTCGGATTATCGTGTAGACAAGTTGATTTTACGTTCGTTCTTTGTGCTCGAAATACCGTGTAGATAGGTTTGGTTCCGCTGCCGATTCATTGGCGACTAGTTATTCTCGGATTATCGTGTAGACAAGTTGATTTTACGTTCGTTCTTTGTGCTCGAAATACCGTGTAGATAAGTTTGGTTCCGCTGCCGATTCATTGGCGACTAGTTATTCTCGAATTATCGTGTAGACAAGTTGATTTTACGTTCGTTCTTTGTGCTCGAAATACCGTGTAGATAGGTTTGGTTCCGTTGCCGATCTATTGGCGACTAGTTATTCTCGGATTATCGTGTAGACAAGTTGATTTTACGTTCGTTCTCGTTGTGCTCGAAATACCGTGTAGATAGGTTTGGTTCCGTTGCCGATCTATTGGCGACTAGTTATTCTCGGATTATCGTGTAGACAAGTTGATTTTACGTTCGTTCTTTGTGCTCGAAATACCGTGTATATAGGTTTGGTTCCGATGCCGATCTATTGGCGACCAGTGTTTCTCTGATTATCGTGTAGACAAGTATCGTTCTCGCTTGTTAGTACGTGTCTAGTTAAAAAAGTATATTGTTGAGTTTTTCGCCTTATATCAATTCCTTCTCTTTGCTTTCTGTTCTCCTGGTCACGCGACGAAGTCTATATCCATTGTTTCCACCTTTCCACCCCAAGTGTCGACATATAAACATGCGTCAAGATCCAACGCTGTGAGGATACCACGCCTGGAGGAAACTACAACGACGCTACTTATTGTAAGTCACACAAACCCTCTCATTTCCAAATTTCAATACAGTCCACTAATAATATCATTTTCCGACGTCAGACTTCATTCCTCATGAAGTACGGCGCCAACATATATATATATATATATATATATATATATATATATATATATATATATATATATATATATATATATATATATATTTATATATATAATATATATATTATATATATATATATATATATATATATATATATATATATATATATATATATATATATATATATATATATATATATATATATATATATATATATATATATATATATATATATTTATATATATATATATATATATATATATATATATATATATATATATATATATATATATATATATATATATATATATATATTTATATATATATATATATATATATATATATATATATATATATATATATATATATATATATATATATATATATATATATATATATATATATATATATATATATATATATATATATATATATATATATATATATATATATATATAAATATATATACAAACTATTTCATCATGATATAAAGGAGGTGCTCCAACTCCAATACTAATAACATATGGACAGTATCTGTGGTTTCTTGCAGTCAGTTCAGAGCCAAAGGTCCCAATTGCCTGTCGCGATTTAGCACATTCCCTTGTAAACTAGATGCAGATTAGAGTGGCTACGGTACCGGTGGCATGTTTGAACCAAGGAGTTGTATTGTTATGGAGGTTCAACTCAGCGACGAGCCATGTACTTCCGGTCACTTCCAAACGGCAGCCATGTTCTTATTCAACTGCCAGTTGGAGCTACTCCCACGTTGGTCATTCAGCAAGGCCTTCTGTATCATTACGTATTAGGTAATGATATAGAAGGCCTTGAGTAATGATATAGAAGGCCTTGATTTCAGTTACTGAATATAAAACAAAATTGTCTGTAGAACCACACCTGACAACAATCAGTTTGAGCAGTGAACATGGCCGCCGTTACCCACTATTTAAAGTGATAAAGTGGGTTGAGCCTTTAACACGGAGTTATACATCCCTAACAACACAACTCCATGATAATAAAGAGGAGGTGATCCAACTCCAATACTAATAACATGGACGGTATCTGTGGTTTCTTGCGGTCAGTTCAGAGACAAAAATCCCGATTGCCTGTCGCGATTTAGCGGATTCCCTTGTGAACTAGATGTAGATAAGAGTGGCTACAGTACCGGTGGCATTGTTGAACTTAAAAAATCTATCATTTTCGTAAAAAACAAATACAACTGCTAACATTATGATTCTACTGAGCCGTATACAGCATTGTTGAGTACTTGTGTTTTAAATAGTTCGATATAAAAACGATAGTTGCACTACCGGCAATCGGGACCCTGAACTCGGGAACTGACCTCGGAAATATTTCACTTTCAAAACTCGAGTTGGAGCACCTTCTTTATATTATGATATAATTGGTTGGTGTCACTACATCGTGGCCGGAAACGAGGGTGATTTTATTTAAAAAATGGAAGTCTGGCACATTGCTACTGGCCAGTTCACACAAGGCATTGCAATGCCACCGTTGAAAGGCTAGGGTTCCAATGCCAGGTTTAAGAACCAAGCTCCTAACGTTTTCAGTCCGCCAGTGTCAATGTTTTGATAATTAACACGGCAGCATTTGAAGGCTAACATTCTAACGGTGGCATTGCACGCCTCGTGTGAACTGGCCATATAATAGGAATTTTGAAGTCAGAATATGAGAAAACGGCTTCTTCTTTTCTTCTTTTTTGATTTCGCAATGTTAATCTCAATATATTCGGTTTACTTCATCACTGTTTGTATTATTTTCCTGTTCTCCTGTTTTGTAATAAGATGAAGAATAAAAAGATTCATACATATAATTGACCATTGTAGATCGTCCGCTCTCGTGATGTCACAAGATATAAAAACCAATCAAGTGGACAGTGAAGCAGGGGGAAATAGGGAAACAACTAATCAAGGTATCTAAAATTTCCCCTGCTTCGTATAAGTCACGCCCATCTACAATGGTCAATTGAATTTAATTGATCACACATGCCTGAATTCCACATGAAATATCTCATCTGAGACTTGTCACATGCTTGGTTGAGAATAAAATTGAGTAATCTCAAGAAACTAGGTACAAATTTAGTGTAGGAACCTATCCTATAAAATAGATCATAATGGCTAATTTTCTCAAAGTATCAAGAATTAATTGATAAAACTGATTTAACACCATCAAAAAGGTCCCCCTCCAACTATACTCCAAGAAAGATGAGAAATCTTGAATGGTCCTCCATTGAAAAATGAAAATAATCCCCAAATAGACCTTACTGTCCAGATTTTGCGGAGCACGTCTTGATTAGGATTACCTTGGAATAAACATGGAATACGAGGATCATACGTCATTGTATCAATCATAATCCAAAGGAAACGGGAAGATGAGGTACATTTTCATAATCGTGCGGAACAATGGCTTCGCTGTACATCAAAGAGAGACAATAATTGCCGAATTTTGTTTTTAAATCTGCATTCATTCATTATGGGAAGTCGCAATAACTCTTAATAGATTCGGAATAGAACTACTAGGCAAACACGGTATGTGTTGCCGCGTTGATGGATGAGCTGGAACATATCAACTTATCTTTGGATTGGTTATTATATATATATATATATATATATATATATATATATATATATATATATATATATATATATATATATCTGTGTGTGTATATTCATATATTGAATACGGTATACATTTAATATCATCATTATTGATTGAATAATAATATATAGCGTATTATCAATTCGATATTCTATTCCGTCCGATTGCTATGAAACTCTCACAAGATGTTAATATTCTTCTATTGAATCTTTCCATGGCTTTTGAAGAAATGTCGATTCGGTGAATAGATCGAATGTTTTATGAATGTTCATGAAATATATGAAACTAATGCCATGTTATTGTCGAAAGCCTATTAGTATTAAATTCACTCTCGAAATTAACATAGATTATGACGTAAATATAGAGATATTCTGATGACTATCACCCGTACTAAAAGCTCGGTGCTGCATGTTTATAAGGACATTTTGATAGGATATCACCCAGAATAAGCACAGGGTTGTATAATGATGCTGATAGGCTATCATTCAGACTGGGCACATGACTGTATAATGATATGAACAGACGTCATTGTAAACTGCGTGGCCTACGTGTCATATTTGTTCAAAAGGAAAACAAAGAATCTCCTATAGAATGTGTCACAAATCACCACATTCACAGTTTGACGGCTGAAGTATCGTGTCTATATTTCATCCGTGTGCTGCTTAATTCCACAGTTTGTATTAACAAACATTAATAAAATACATTATTAATTAAATATTTCAGAGAACAGAAGTTAAAGGTACATGAATTATATATCAAACAGTTGAAAAGTGTGATTAACAATCTATTGAAAAACGATTTGGCGCAGTTTTATGGAATTCCGAGCCACCAATCTTGGCTTGATGTCATTTCGAATAGCAATGCTATTTCAATTCTGAAAACGATAATAATATTGGGATTCAAACGAATCAATGATGATAAATTTTAAACAAATATATTTTGAAATGATCAACAATTTTCAACCGTCATTGAGAGACTTATTGATTGAATTCTTCTCAATCGAATAGTCAGCAGATTCAAACAGCAATTCGGAAGTATTTTAACAAATTGATTGTTCAAGTTGTACTCCATTCATCTGGTGTGTTCTTGAACAGGAGGTTTTCGCATCAGAATCACTGTCACTTTGCCACTGCAGAAACAGGACGAGAAATGGGATCATCAAGATGTTTATTAGATGAATATTCGTGAAAAATCATCTAGCTATATTCTCCCACCTGAAGTGACTGTAATTAAAAATTAGGCATGTAGAGTCTATCTGCAGATATTTTTCGATTGTCTCATACCTATCATCTTTATCTGCGATAAATCATTTTCAAATGCCATTATTTTCAACATGTTTAAACAGTTTAATCAGTCTGTTAAGTGATTAACGAGCTCAACAGCTGATATGATATAGATGGACAAAAATCGAGATTCGAATTAATGTGCCTGCAAATCCATTATGGTTGGTTTATAAATGGTTCCAACATTTCTATCCAACACATCAAAACAAATCGACTGTCGAAGAATTATTATTTTTTCATTCCCATGAAACCATGATTGTGAGACCTTTTGACAAATTGCACCTAAATCAATGTTAACTTTCAGGAACGAATAAAGGAAACTAATATATATTTTTTATATTGTGTTGTAACGACGCACTGTAATGATGACTGAGATCTATTGGCTTTGGATGAATGATTAATGAGATGATGGGATGATGAGATGAAGGTTTTATGGGTAATGGGAAGGATAGTGGGAAGGAAGCGGTCGTGGCTTATATTGTGGGAGCTATCCCGGCATTAGCCTAGACTACGGAGGGAAACCACGAAAAACCCCTGTAAAGATGGACGGTGGCGGGGATCGAACCGGGTCCGATATGTTCCTTCACCTCCCGGGTCACACGAAGCAAGTGCGCTAACCACTCGGCTACTGTGCCGGTAGGAAACTAATTGATCCAGGTTCACAGTGTGGATATTCCCCTGCAAGAACCAGCTGTGGAATCTGCTGACTCGACCTCGAAGTGAGCGTCATGCTCAGCGTGCTGACAGATATCTGCACCGCTACCAACATAACGTGTCGAACATGAGGACTCTACTACTCACTGCTGCCATCGTGTGGAGTAAGTACAGCTACACTGTGTCACAAAGAACAAGAGAGAGAGAGAGAGAAACTCTTGCTTTGTTTGTTTGTTTATTTCATTGTTAAATCTGAAATTGATTCAACTTGGATTACTTGAAAAATCTGAAATTACCAAATTTATCTAGCCAGCTTCATTTTAAATTGACTAATCTTATCGACTCTGTCAAACATACTCTGGTTCAGGCCATTCCAGTCCCGTATGGTTCTATTGACAAATGAATACTTCACCCTGTCCAGTCGTACTTGAATGATTTTTATTTTGGCCCAGTGGTCACTTCTCCCATAATAATGTGGTTCCTTCAATCTGATTCCTAGATCTTTCCATGCTCTTTGCCCTGTGAATGCCCAATACATATTGTACAGCCTCATTCGCCCCCTCTCTTCTGCAACGAATTCCATCCCAACACTTCAATCATCTTACTCACACTCTCTGATACCCTCTGCAGCTTGATATTTAACCCTTCCTGCTTTTTACATTGATAATCCATTTCCTTCTCTTCAGCTTCCCTGTAACTCTTCTCGCTGCCCACCTCTGTATACTTTCCATCTTCTTGATCTGCCCCACTTTATACGGATCCCTTACCGTCGCCGCATATTCAGCTATCGGTCTTATCAACGTCAAGTAAGCCTTTGCCTTGACAGCTTCGCATGCCCGTTCCAAGTTCCTCATAACAAAGTTAAAATTTCTGTTTGGTTTTGCTGTGATCTTCTCTATGTGCTCTTCCCAGTTCAACTCCTTGTCTGAAACTACCCCTAAATATTTATAACTTGGTTTCGTCTCTGATCTGACTCCTCCCATTTCATAATTTGGTTCATCGCCGTGCTTCTTGCCCATGAACCTAACTATTTGACACTTATCCACATTAAATTTCATCTGATTTTCCTCCGCCCATTCCCATACTTTGTTCAAGTCTTTTTGAATTTCAGTCTCATCCCCCTGTTTTTCTATACCCTTGCATATGACTTTGTCGTCTGAAAATAATCTGATTCTTGATTTTGATTTTCCCTTGATGTCATTAATATATATTAGAAAAAGTAGTGTGCCCAGTGCACTGCCTTGCGGCACTCCGGACGTCACCTTGATCTCTGTTGAAAACTTCTCTCCCACTCTCACCTTCTGATCTCTCCCTTCTAGAAAATCTTCATCATTCATCAAACGGTCAATGAATGTCAAACAGGCAAATTTTAATTGCTAATTGCATACTTCGGCATCTTAATGAGGTGATATCAATTATTTTGCTCAGTTAACTTTGATAGAATGAAGATTCATATGTATTTGATGAAATCAGGTATATGATGAATCAAGTATCTGGCAGTTACAACTACACCCATTATCTTCTGACACACACACATATATATATATATATATATATATATATATATATATATATATATATATATATATATATATATATATAAATATATATATATGTATATGTATATATATATATATATATATATATATATATATATATATATATATATATATATATATATATATATATATATCTTCATCTGAACGGAAGTTATTTGAAGAAATCTAATGGTAATAAAAAATGACAATTCTTGGAATAGCTCATAGGATTCTATTTTGCATTCATAATAATAATTATTCAGGAACTGTCAGTTCAAATTACCAACAGGTCGATGTGAGAGTGATAGGGACATGGCCTTCAAACTGATCAACAACATCAAAATTAGGTTCAGTTCCAAAATGTTCATATGCAAGGCAATAATTACTCATACTGCTCATATTTTTCAAATCCATATAATATACTCACTAATTCAGAGATCAGAAACATACACTATTAACCATTGTTGCAGTGAGGCTGTCGACGATTGGGTGTTTCGATTTGGACGACCAGTGTGTGCATTACTTTGATCCAGTGGATACGTCACTGAAAGAGGTAGGTCAAGGCCATCTTACAAACAACAGCTGGCGTATCGGGAAGCAGGCATGGATGAGAGACTAATGGAAATGCTCACATTGTTCCATGTCTTATGCGGGATTCGAACCCACGCCCCGATTTCCTGGATAAAAAGAATGCTCTGTCTGACTGAGATACATGGGCAGCAATAAAAAGTTCGAAGTACTTGTTGAGAACTTTGCTACGTACTCGGGACTCTGGTTGCGAAGCAGACAATAAATATACCACTCAGACAGTTCACGCTGATGTTGGGATGATGTGTCAGTCAATGCTGATCATATATCTTCATTTATGTATCATTCTAAGTTGAAATTCATTCATACATCGCATGAATATAGGATTCGTCAGGTTGATACAAACTCGAACTGAACTCAGAAATAGCTGTACATAAATACAACACAAAGCAGAAGAAATGACACAATCAAGGACAGTTGCTCGAAAGATACTCGTCTAGATTATAGAAGGGTTCAGGATGAGATGACTTCTGAGGTTGGTAAGGAAAGACTTGAGTGACCGGGACTGGATCACGTGGGCAACAGGGCAAGTGATTGTAGATGACAGAGCATAAGTGTGAAGGGCTGTTTGTGAAGAGGGACAAGTTGTTAGATGTTGTTTCTGGTCTGGTAAGGATGGATTCAATCAAAGCCTTGAGCTCAAGGTTTGATCCAAGTCATGGTTGCATCCATGAGTCGTGCAATTCAGGCTTTATATATTCACAATCAACAAGTACAGTTGATAATTTCGTCAGGATACATATTGATCTAGCTTGATCGACCATCCATGACACCGCAAAAGTCTGAAATCTGTGCTTTCGTTTGACCTGTGGAACGCTAAAAATGGCAATTTAGTTCTTTCGACTAAGGTAAAATTGAGTCTTCGTTCCGCTCATCCAATAGTAGAGAGAAGACAATTTTGTCTTGTTGCATAATACTACGTATTATCAGAATACAGGTGTGCCATTGCGCATCAAGTTCCCGACCATTTCACCTCTCTGACATCGTCTCACTCGAATCGGAGTATATTTGTTATGCATTGAATCCTGCAGCTGACGTCTCGTCTTCTGGTTAATTATATATCATAAATATAGTAATTCTTCAGACCAGTTCAGATTGCGCTAACTGGATACGTTTTGTCCCTGGATTGAAATACCTCAAAATGGCTATGAGAGCGATTACTTCTCATCTGCAGATGTACCTAGATCATGAAGCTGATTGGAAGGAGATACAGAAAGAGTGTTCGTCTGTTTATCCTGGACATTCGTTGTTGATCCGTTACACTGGCTTCAGTGACGAGGAGAAACAGCTTTGCGGTGGCAAGATGGTGCCGTTCGGCATCTTGAATGACCTATGGTGTGATTATTACACTGAATATTCCGAGGTGAGTAACCACTCGTTCATTACTTCATCTCGCCATATCGGGTTGTGCGAATCTCTGCCTCAAGGAAAGCCTGCAAACTGAATCTCGTCCCATGCAGAGGTCTATTTCTATATTTTGAAAAAAATCGATAAACTTGTACCTCATGGAATGTTTTTGAATATATACATATATATATATATATATATATATATATATAATATATATATATATATATTATATATATAAATATATATATATATATATAAATATATATATATATAATATATATATATATATATATATATATACACACATATATATATATATAATATATATATTATTATATATATATATATATATATATTATATATATATATATATACATATATATATATATATATATATATATATATATATATATATATATATATATATATATATATACAAATATATATATATATACATATATATATATATATATATATATATACAAATATATAATATATATATATACATATATATATATATATATAATATACATATATATATATATATATATATATACATATATATATATATATATATTTATATATATAATATATATATATATATTTATATATATATATATATATTTATATATATATATATATATATATAAATATATATATATATATATATATATTATATATATATATTTATATATTTATATATATATAATTTATATTTATATATATATATATATATATATATATATATATATATATATATATATATATATATATATATATATATATATATATATATATATATATATATATATATATATATATATATATATATATATATATATATATATATATATATATATATATATATATATATATACATGGGGAGACTTTCAGTTTGGTGGACTTGCCGTGAGGTAGAGATTCAGTAATCTCGTCATATCGACAATTGACTAAATCCTCGGAAAAGAATGTGAATATCGTTTTAACAAATTGTTTAAGGGAAGCAATACACATAATTTATTCACATTCTATTGATTTTCACCAGTATCGACTCGTTTCAAGTGATCAACATACAATCGGAGGATTTTTTTTTTTTTTATTGTCATCAGTTTTGTACATACAGATAAAAACACTGAACAGTCAAATACAACCCACAAAGTCTCCAAGGGAGACTCGACTGTGGGAAGGAAAAAAATATATATTATATCTGTATATTGCTTAGCTCTAGATTTTATACATTAGTTTATGTATGGTGATTGAGAAAATATAAACATAATTGATAAATTGAGTGACAATAAAGAATATGAGTGGAAAAAAAGAGTAGAAATATGATCTACACGATGGACTATTATTCACAAGACAATGACTCGGAATTACAATTGATTAAGAGATTGACTATAATATCACAAAAGATGCAATAACAAAAATACTAATGAATAATAAATATGAAATTCACATGACCTTAAGATGGCTTGATTGGTGCATCAGGGAGTGAAGAATATATAAATACAGTGGATGATACAATAAAAGCATTATATATTGAATGAGGAACAACATTATCAACAGCATGAATGTCAAAGCAAACAAAAAACAGGTTTCAAGTCATAATTATCACTTACCAAAATACGAAGCATCACATCAAAATAATAGCAATATGAATTGAGACTGATAGGAGACCACAGATGATAAAAATCTCATTGAAGTTACAACAAAAGAATTATAAAAGAAGCAAAAGAAGCATAAAATTAACTAAGCATAAATTATTTTATTGACTAACCATGTTTTAATTTCTGGTTTGACACTTTTATAAGAAATAAAATTACGTAAATGTGAAGGAATCTGATTGAATTGAGCGGGCACAGAGTATTCGAGACGGCGTTTACCGTATTTATTCATAAAAGTAGAAATATTAAAATTTCCAAGAAGCCTATATCTAGTGTTAACTTCATGATCATTCAATATATTATAAGTAGGGTCATAATAATATTTCAGAATACATTTTTAATCAAATAAGTAAGTGACGGGGAGTTATTCAGCGCTAATTTTGATCCCATATTGTTATGGTTATTATATCGTTTTCACATTTTTGGCCCTCATTGATTCTCAGTTTGACTTTGCAAGCCAGACATTTTTGTTATTCGAATTTATATAATCACATGAGATTCAGTTTGGGAATTTTTATTCGTGAATTTCTCCATAGGTATTAAGTATTAGTTGGAAATTATAATCTGTGAGAATATATATAGGTGGTGACGGACGAGGAATGGGAAGAAATGAATATAGACAACAGAAGCACCTTCCTCCGTAAAGGTACCTACGGTTTCTTCAACCTATCCTCCACAACATTGGTACTGAGCGATTACGACAAATTCAAATCAGATTGTGGAATCTGTCAAGCGGCAAGAATTCAATTCTACAATGCGCGTCTGGCATTCTCTGATGATGAAAGTGTAGCTAAAACCTTGGAATTTTACGTCGAGGTGCATGTCGTCAGCAAAGAAGTTGTGACTGATCCGGCTGTGATTGATATTAACGGGACAATGATCAAGAGAATACTGGACGAACTTTCAGGACTCCATGGAACAGAACAGTATGTATATTATGTCGAATGGCTCAACTCCAGAATCAACAGTGATGGTTTGGGAGAGATGAACGTAGAAGTTAAAATATACAGGACGGTGAATCTCAATGCGCAATTCGGTCGATTAGATTTCAGGTAAGATAATGTCAATCAGTCAGATCTTGTGTAGTGCTGTATGAATTTGAGCCTTCAATCTAGTATCGGTGAAATAACACAGCATTGATCTAAAGAACGATCAACAAACTCGGAATGCACTGTCCAACGGTTGATTGAAATCATGTGGTCGAACAGTCATCAAATCGTCATTGTTAAACTATCTACTTTCGAAAATTCTTCACCTCTTTTATTCGTTATCAGATAGAAGAACCATGAATCTCAGTTCATTTCCATTTGAAGTTGTGTAATCGGATGAAAATCTGTCCGAAATCCAGGTTTATCGAAGGCGCTACTCCATTCGACCTTCCAAGCTTCAAGTCAGTCACCGTGGTAACCGACTTGACGTTGTGTTTGACCACGGGGGATCTATTTGGGAACCCGCCTGTGATCGAAACCTACCAACCAGGTTAGTCGAATTAGTTACATCTTGGAATCACTAAGAGAAACTCCTTGTTGAGCGAGGACGAGCTTCATCCTTCATGCGATCCGACGCTATCCAACACAACAGGTGGACAATATGTACATATATATATATATATATATATATATATATATATATATATATATATATATATATATATATATATATATATATATATATATATATATATAATGAAAGCCTATGGAAGCTAACGAGGAGCTTATAAATCAATGCTATTATTGTGTGTGTAATGGTCAGGATGGAGGTTGTGGGGTAGATGCGCATCTATATATTCGATAATTCTGTTACCACGTGATGCACTATGGGCATCTACGACCCATTAAACTATTCTCCAGATCAAACCTCATAGGTGTATACTGCATGTAAATACGTGACTTTCTGTTGAAATGTACAGAACGTGAAAATGATCATGAATGATTCACAATCACTGTGTATTCCCAAATGCCAGCTGTTGCTGGGTAGCGTGACAGTGAAGTCAATGCCCAAACTTGTCATTTTGTTGGAATATTCTCTGGATATCTCATCCAATACACTCAAATTCGCACGTTCCCACCGCGATTGTTTCCCTTGGTCGTCAGTAATTCTAATCGAGATTTGTACACTGGATTTCACAAAGCTATTCCATCACGGAATCTTGTTTAACCCACGCATGTTTGCGCTGATTCATTATCATTACGTGTTCATTCAGTTCATGTTGGCACAACTGGTTCATCTCTCCAGACCGCTCTTGACCACGCCAATGTGCTTAGTGACTCATGGTAGATTTAGATTACCAGTTTATTCCATCTCGTTCCGCGTGACCGCGTGCCTGCTCCTCTCACTCATTCAATTGAATTGTAGCCAAGTTTGGGCTTTGTCATCATCAGTGAAACGCAACACCATCTGATCCATATTTCTTATTACCAAGTGTTTATTGCTTCATTCCTCTTGCTGTTGTTAGTTTACATTTCTTATACCGTCACGTCGAAATTTCCTTCACATCGCTGATGACTCATCGCTTCGCACTGAACCGTGTCTTCCTGCACTATTCTCACCATTCACCATTCACCATCAATTCTTTATCTATCACGGCGCCCGCCAGTGCCACAACGAACTTCTCCATACCCCATGCTACTCTGAATTCCATCAATCAAATTTCAATACTTACTTCTGGCTGCAGTGATAGAATACCAAAAATTATTGGGAATCATGAAACAGCTCGAAATTATAGATGCATCAGATACGTGTCATGATTGAGTTATCTGATTTTTCCATCAGCTACGCATATGGCGTTGAATTACTTGGCACTGGACCCAACTACCTACGTCGCCACGGTTTTCCGATGTGTCAGCAACAAGAGCAACCATCATGCTGAATGGAATCCACTGAAAATTGAGTACACCACATCCTGGCGGCCGTGCTCATATCTAGATAACTTCGCACCATTCCAACTCAGACTGGTAATATTCACCAAGAAACTACAATCATATTCACATCGGAAAATCACTGGGGATAAATTAAAAGAGTTGGTAGAAGAATTACCAACGTTCCTGTCCAACGTCCCGAGCAATTTTCCTCTTATAGGTCTCATAGGCTCCGACATAATTATCAACATGAATCTAATATGGAGGTATTGGGTTACAAGTGGTGTATATGGAATTTTAGAAACCATTTTATCAAATTATGAACCCAGAGATAAATTTGTCACTCTGAATGGTGGTGATTGGGAACAAAATATGTTTTTCCTGACAAATCTTAACATAGAATATCCAGTGAAAGGCATATATAAACACAATGTTGATGGTAAATTCAAATTATTAAAAAATAGTACGGTTTTAGCGAATCATGTATCGGGAGTTTTCAGTGCTCTTCTAGTTTCCGATGACCTATTGAAAGGATTTGATATGATGTCAGTTTTGAATTATAATTCGAGTTTCGATAAAGTAACTGGCGAGTACGCTGTTTTTGATAACGGAACATCTCTCAATCAAAATAGAATATTACAGTTCTTTATGATAACATTATTCAAAAACAGTAACAAATCCGTCAGTTATGTGGATGATACGAAACATTATGTCGATTTTATATTCAGTGTGTACTTTCTACCGGATAACTTTTCTGAATTGTTTGCTTCTTGGGATTTTGAAACGAAATCATGGAACACCGAAAACTGTAAACTCCAAAAGACTACATTTCACGGCAATATCGTGTACAGATGTAAGCACTTATGGGCAGACGGAAACATATTACGTGGCTATTACATAATGTATAATTCCTATGCACACAATAGCGATATTCTATCTCTGAGTAAAACTTTGCAGATAATCCTAGCAGTTGAAGTTGTATTCAGTACTTTCGGTGTTTTCAGCATTTTCCTCACTGCTTTGTTATTTCGTGAATGGCGGAATGACATCGGCCACCAGATCATGTTACAAATGACAACAGCTCTCCTAATGAATCTCATCTTGGGTTTCTTCTGTAGTCTAGTTCGTCTCGATATAATGACCATTCCATGCGTAGTTATCGGTGCTTTACGTCATTATTCGTTTCTCGCCATGTTTCTATGGATGCTTGCGCTCTCTTATCTACAATACAGACGGTTAACAACTGTTGCCGGGGCATCCACAACCACACATCTTCTGCTGAGAGTGTCTTTGTTCGCTTGGGGTTTGCCACTGATACCAATAACCACACTTCTTGCTTGGAATCATGAGCGTTTCTACATGACACGCTCAGTCGACAGAGGTTACTGTTATCCTGACGGTATTGCCCTGATTGTAACAGTGATAGCGCCTGCTATTCTTGTGCTTGGTCTGAATCTCCTCTGCTTTCTGTATATTCTAAACACCATCTACAGATGTGTTGGACAAGGTGAACAGATACAGAGATTTGGCATCACTGAACGAAAAGCGCAATTAAGAAATTTAGGTACAAGTATATTCGTTTTCTTCCTCTTTGGATTTTCCTGGCTGTTCAATATTCTTTCGGAAACTGAAGTAATTAAGAACCAAACCATCTTCGACTATCTATTCTTAGTCACCGCAACTTTCCACGTCTCGATGTTGGCCTTATTCTTTGTCTTTTTTGAAGAGAAAACTAGGGGGTATTGGTTGGAATGGTTCAGAAAGGTTGCCGGTATGAAAGTGAAACAGCCAAGTACTACTGCAAGAGATGTCAACAATGTTGCTGCGATCGTTGTTCGAAAGAGGGCAGAAATCAAGGCGCGTGTTGCTAGGAACAATGCAGCCGCCGCGGCAAGAGCTAAGAAAAACGGAATCGCAGTTCATGCACAAGAAGAAGTTGATGTCAATACGGCTTGTGGCGATGCTTCAATTCATGAAACAGCTCTGTGAGTAGATGCTAACACCCACTTCATCACTTCATCACAGTATGCTGCCATTGTTACAGTTATTGAAGTATCACTAATGAGTCAAAATAATGAAAAAATTGAATTTATTTTTGTATTCAACAGATATCATACTGCTGAGGTTCACTATAGAATTGGAATAGATATATCTATATATTCAAAAGAAAAAAATGTATTCTCAGAACCTATATTATTTACAACTGATCTCTTGGATTTTGTGTTGTTATATATCATTGATGTATGGTAATATCACTCATAACTTCCATCATAATATTTGTTGAATGACCACAAAGCTATGTTCTTATGTAGAAATAATTTGCTCCACTCCTGATTTAATATTATCTATATTTTTAATGGTCAAGTGGAAGGACGGGCACATGAGCCCCAACCTCGCCATTTCATCACGCCTCCACTCTTACGTTCTGTACTGTATTGCACTGTATTTATGTACCTGCTTAGTGAAATAAACACCTACTACTACTACTACTACTACTACTACTACTACTACTACTAAATTATGATACCAGTTAATGCAAATACATCCGTTCGAAGCTGTTTTTTAAATGTCAAACAACTACATAAATTCATATTAATAACAACAAATTACTTTTCAACAGAATTTGAAATTAATCTCCAGCATCATTATCGAACTAGAAATATGGACAGATTTTTTCTCCCTCAGGATATTTATAATAACTACGGTACTCAAACCAAAAGATTTTTAATTCCAAAAATGTTTAATACTTTGTCAACGGAAGTAAGTTCCTCGCAGAAAATATCAGAAATTAAAAATTTATTAAAAAATCAATTATTATTAGAGCAACTTGTATGAAATGTTGTTTTTTTTCTTCATCTTTTTCTATATTCTATATATTATCTTCTATGTTTTTGTTATTGTGCTCTCGGTACTTATGTTTTGCTATAAAGATGTTTCGTAAAAATTATAAACCTAATGTTCAGTTAAAAAAAGGTTACTATGAGTTAAATGCAAAATGTAAACTTTATGTTTGTATTATAATTAGTTTATGGAAATGTAAACTTCATGTAGCCTACATATATTATAATTAGTTTATGGAAATGTAAACTTCATGTAGCCTAAATATATTATAATTAGTTTATGTACGTGATCCAGGAATATAAAAAGGAATTTATTTATGAAAATAAACCTACAGACAAACCACATTAGTGGCTTAGTGGGTCTAGAAATAAATACGTCATGTACACTGAATAAATAAAGAACTTTGAAAAAAAAAAATACTACTACTACTACTACTACTACTACTACTACCACTATTTATGAGGTAGGAATAATTAAACACGATTGCAATATGGTAACAATCAATAGAAACCAGTCTATGTCTTTGCAATCGATGTTTTTAAAGGAGGCGACAATGAAACAAGTTGATCTAATAATATCTGGCTCAAGTGTTGATAAAAGTCCTGGTATAGACAAAATCAGAAGCAAGGACTTGAAATTAATAACTGCTCAAATCAGTCCAGTAATAGCTGGGTTGATTAATCAGCTCCAGTAGTCGTTGGAGATAATTAGGAAGAAGTTTTTAAAACAGCCAACCAATCCCTACAATATGTCCATCACTGACTCAATGATAATGTGTTGACATTGAATACATCCAAGACTTCTTACATTCCGATTACGGTCAATTCGAAAACTGAACCGGGTTCAAACAAGGCCTTCTATATTATTATATATGTATATATACATATATATATATATATATATATATATATATATATATATATATGTATATATATATATATATATATATATATATATACATATATATATATATATATATATATATATATATATATATATATATATATATATATATATGTATATATATATATATATATATATATATATACATATATATATATATATATATATATATATATATATATATATATATATATATATAATATATATATATATATATATATATATATATATATATATATATATATATATATATATATGTATATATATTACATGTGTATATATTATATATGTATATAATAATTGGAAGGCCTTGGTTCAAACTACAAATTGCATCTTCATTCAGACCATTGCCAAATAAACGGTGATTGCAGTTATACTACTCTTCAAGCTAGCTCTCACCTAAAATATCTTGGAATTACCATTGATAAACATTTAAGGTGGAACGTGCACATAAAATCTCCGGTTAAAAAAACAAGAAATATTCTTTGTTTATTTGATATACATCACCATATTCTCACTTGCAAATTGCTTTTGATGGTTTACAAGTCTCTGGTTCAGTCATTTTTCGAATATGGTATGATAGGTTGGGGGGGGGGGGGGGGGAGCAAATAAAACTAATTTCAGTCCAATCGTCAATATTCAAAAACTAATTCTAAAAGTTATTCTTAATAAACCAAAATTATTTTCAACACTAATGTTATTTCAGGTAACTAAAGTTCTAAATTTGGATCAGTTGTTCATCAAATCTTCATTAATTTATATTCATAAAAATATCAATTCATTCAATCAAGCTAACACTATAACTAAGGTTCATCAAAGACGTACTTTCGATTTAAATCTTCTTGCTTTTCCTAAACGTAATAAACAAATTGGACAGCAGCACATAGATTTTATAGGTCCAAAAGTGTACGGTAAGATTCCACTTTCTATTCGTTCTACTAAGAATTTAACCTCTTTCAAAAAAAAACTAAGAAGTTGGATATTATTGAATATTTAACTACAGGGTGGGTTTCATACATGAAACGGAAAACCAAATTAAAATTATATTGTTGTCGTGACACGGGAATTTGTTTATTGTGATTATTGTTCCAAAATACCATTCTCTTCATGGAAATTTTGGAATTTTTCGTTAATAATATGTGTTCAATGTTTGCTTTCCATCAGTGTTTTGGTTCATATAACTTAATTGTAATTTCAGTTGGTATTTGCTATTGTTTATAATCTCTCATGCTATGCATTTTCTTCTAATTATTGTTATCATCGTCATTATTATCATCATAACTGTTCATTTTTCAATCAAGAGTAATTTTGCAAATATTTATTCTAATTGTTTCAATATTTGTTTCTGTCTTCTTTGTTAACAAAATAGATGTACTTATTTTACTTATTTTATTATTTGCTTCATAGCCAACTCTTGTTAAATAATCATAAGTTATGTTGCCCGCACACAAGAATTCGTTCTTATGCGGGCTTCTTATTATTAATCAACTTATTTCGCACTCATGGCAGTTCTTCTTTATTTTTCTTATTTTACCGTTATATTCGTATTGGATTTATTTGTTATTATCCCCATGTGTTGTTGTTCTATTTCATATTTGTCATGTGATTGTTTAATGAGAATAAAAAACATGTGGAAATTGAAATTGAAATTGTGTGTCAAAACAGGAACGATACCCACTTTACTTAAGCAATCTATATAAAGACCCAATTTTAAAAATGGTGATCACAAAATTTATAATAATTATAGACCCATTTCAATTTCACCAGAAATAGAGAAAAATATGGAAAGATATATAGCGCAAGAACTTATCACTTATATCAATGCTTATAATATTTTAGATGGAAGGCAGTACGGCTTTAAAAAAATAAAAGCACTGGCCTATTATTAAATGATTTTTCTGATTCAATTTACAATTCCTTGAACAAAGGTCTTCATGTTAATGTTGTTTTTATAGATTTTTCAAAAGCATTTGATACCTTATTACACAGTATATTAATAGATTGTTCAGATAGGGCAGGAATAAGAGGGCCTCTACTTTCTTGGTTTAAAAATTATTTGTCCGATCGATTCATTACTGTAAATTTGGAGACACTTTTAGTGAATTGGACAAAATATCATCAGGGGTGATCACGATTAGGGCCTTTATTATACCTGCTCTATGTAAACGATATGCTGCAACAAGTGGAAAATTCCAATATATTTTTATACGCTGATGATACAGCTTTAGTTTCAGTTCATCGAAATTTTGAACAAGCTAATAATAACCTTCAATCAGACTTCACTAATATTCTAAGATGGTTACATGATAATGGATTGACAGTGAACTATAAAAAAACAAAAGTAATGCATATACATTCTCCTTTTAAAAATCACGAAAAAATTTATTTGTTTTACCATAGTCATTCATGCTTACATCGCAACTTTAAAAAAAATATCAATTCAATGTGTGTCAGATGCAGTTGTACCACCCTTATAGATAATGTATTCCAACACACATATCTGGGCGTGCTAATTGATCATCATTTTAAATGGGACAAATATATAGATAGTTTATGTAAAAAATTAAGATCAGCATCGTATAGTATTCAAATACTAAAGCCTCATGTTAATTTTAGTGTATTAAGATTAGTTTATTTTGCTTTAGTTGAATCTATTTTAAGGTATGTAATTCTAGCATGGGGAGGCACTACACTGACCTCTACATTAATCAAATACATAATATTCAAAAACAAATTTTCAAAATTATGATACCAGTTAATGCGAATACATCCGTTCGAAGCAGTTTTTTAAATTTCAAACAACTACATAAATGTATACTAATAACCTACTATAATACTTTAAATTACTTTTCAACAGATAATAGAATTAATCTCCAGCATCATTATCGAACTAGAAATATGGACAGATTAGTTCTTCCTCAGTATATTTATAATAACTACGGTACTCGAACCAAAAGATTTTTGAATCCAAAAATGTTTAATACTTTGTCAACAGAAGTAAGTTCTTCGCAGAGAACATCAGAAATAAAAAATGTATTAAAAAATCAATTATTATCAGAGCTACTAATGCAAACCACAGATAAACCACAGATAAGTTTACAGGCTTCGTGGAATATTGTGAACTTTTCTGTATACTCTTGAATTGACAAATAAAAAATCTTGAAAAAAAAAAGTTGGATATTTCTTCATCTTTTTCTATAATCTATATATTATCTTCTATGTTTTTGTTATTGTGTTCTC
>OZ023331.1:8740022-8815764 GCA_964007535.1 Brachyptera risi
ATTTTTATTTTTTTATAACATCAACACTTGATACAAAATAGAATCATATTGTTCCCCAACTAAGGCTATGTATCGTTATATCAGCTCCTGATTGGATTCCATTAGAAGTCGCTATGCTCTGCTATCCAATCAAAAGCTCACAATGACAGCCAAGGCTAGGATCAAAATTGAGCTAATATCAAGATCAATGATAAGGCCAACACTTTTCATTTTTGTTTTAATAACATCGAAACTTGATACAAAATCATTGTTCCCCAATTAAGGCTATGGATGAAAGATAGGATCGTTCGGACGGGGCACCACAAGGGCGATCTTACCACCCCATTTTAATTATTTGAAACCAATGACCTTCAACACCAGGACTGACTGCGTGTTGGTGACCATAACTTTCCGCCGCAGATAAAAGTCTTTCATAGTTTGCGAAAGTCCGGAACACATTATAAGTAAAAACCGTTTCTGTGATATATATCCGGACATTACCAGAATTGGTATTAAGAGCTTAATATTAATATTAATATTAAGAGCATGGCTAACACTAAGATTTGTTATGTTCACAATGCAGTCGACAATTTTATATATATGGTCACAGACAGCGCTGTCCTGGTGTTATATAGTTTATCGTTTTCAATTTCAAACATTCCAGGTATGATATTAATATTGGTGACAAGACTAGACTGTCTTGAAGTTTTGCAACAATTGACCAATGTAGATGGGCGTGACTTATACGAAGCAGTGGAAATTTTAGAAACCTTGATTGATTATTTCCCTATTTTCCCCTGCTTCCCTGTTCACTTGATTGGATTTTATATTTTGTGCCATCACGAGGGCGGACGATCTACATCGGTCAATTGAGAGATGCCGCTTCAAAACTGTCTTATATCAACTCATTATCAACCTTGATTGGAAAACGATTATTGTATTTGAATATTTTGATGTTGATTATCATTGGATGAGCGAAGCGAAGAGTCAATATCACTATATACTCGAAAAAAGTTTTTTTTTCGCGCTCCACAGGTCAAACGAAAATTCAAAATCAGTTGAAACTTGGCACACACAAGTTTCCTTATTTAATTGGATACCGTATAGTTTTGAGACGCAATCGGTTGAAGCTTTTCTGAGAAAACTCATTTCAAAGTTTGAAAAAATCTCATAAGATCAACCCAGAGGAAAAAATCCGTTGAAAATATTTCATCCGAAAGAATTCAAAATCTCAGGGAATTTTAATATAATAAAGATACACATTATTCCGAACTTTCATTCAAATCGAAATAGCCGTCTTGATGTACAAAAATATATAATGCAATTTTTGTAAATCACTCAAAGCTACCAATTAAATCCAATCAACAGGTGTCACGAATTAATTGTAAACGATTATAACAAAGCCTTCTTTATTATCATAGAAATTGGTCAGGAAATAGGATTGCAGTGACGTAATAGTTTGGATATCAAGGTGGATATATATAACAACCAATCCAAAGATAAGTTGATATGTTCCAGCCACAGCCTTCTTCATTCAAATCATTCATTTCTTATACTGCCCTTTCACTAGGGCTATTTTGACGGGTTCGCGCATATTTGTTCGCGCAGGCAATAATGACGTCATGGTCTGGTATGTACTGCACTCTGGTATCTAAAGTTTCAACTTCGAACAATGTCATTCAGTCACAATTTTACAATTTCTTGCTACGTTATTGAGGTTATGTTATATCATCATTTTGGTTAGGGCCTATAGACTTACCCAGGTTCAGACTTGAACGATATTTATGTTAAGCCAAGCAATGAACATCATTCAAGAACTTGTCCCGGTGATATTCCGGTTCCATTATATTATTGAATAAAATCTTTCATATTATTGTCATAAACAAAGTTGGTGAACTCGAAGTCACGGCCTAATAGAATGCGTGCGTAATTTAAATTCTCGTACGAAAATTCCCAAAGCTGTTCGTATCTTCGCAGACATGACATGTCATACAGAGTGATATGCATGAACATCTTTGGAAAGTGACGTCATGGTCTGGAAACAACGGCACCATCGGCGATTTTATGAACTAATTAATTGGACATCGGTTAACATGGGAAGCATACCCCGAGTGAAAGGGCAGTATCAGAGAAGAATGATCTGTATGAAGAAGGCTGTGGTTCTAGCTCATTCATCAACGCGGCAACACATAACGCGTTTTCCTTGTTATTTCAATCCCAAATAATCAAATCAATTGAGTCAGGTGGTGCAACACCAAGTTGTCTAGGAAATACCTCTTCAGATAGGGATTCTGCCAACACCGCGTCTTGCTTCCACTTCTCTCGCCTCTTCCTACGAGTTTTCTCCACCGTTCTCTATCCCCTCGCCATCTTTCTTCTTTCACTTGACTCCATTCTTCCCCTCGATTGACTACTCCGTTTTTTAGTCCATCCTGCCACAATTCTCTCAGTCTCTTGACTCTTCTCTTTGCCATGTGGCTTTCTACCATCTCAAATATCTCTTCAGGTATTTGTTCATCTTCCATTTGCACCATATGTCCATACTATCTGAGCCAATCTGAGCCTTCCGATGTTGATGAAGACAAAAATGAACGCAAATGTTGCTAGTCAAAGTGCAGAGAGGCTAAGTATCCAGCCTCTCTAGTCAACTGCTACTTATCCGGATGGCACTGTATTCCAAAGCACTCCTTTTAAAAACCTCACACTTTTTCACTGAAATATGCTCGACTCCAGTCAAGGTTTTTAAACGTTTTGACGGTGAACTCTATGAGCGGTGATATTTATGTAATCCATCCAGGAAAATTTGAAGTAGGCCTACGTTATTCCAATTGTTAGAATTGAGAGAAAGGACGAGTGAAATATAGTATTTAGAAATCAGGACTTTAACTCGCTATTCAGATAATTCCGATACCCAAGTGGAAAAGGGTTTATCTCGTACCGGTACTCACTTATATACATTCTACCGCTATTCTCAACTCTTTTATCCCTGTATCTTCATCACTATTATATATATATATATATATATATATATATATATATATATATATATATATATATATATATATATATATATATATATATATATACACATATATATATATATATATATATATATATATATATATATATATATATATATATATATATATATATATATATATATATATATATATACACACATATATATATATATATATATATATATATATATATATATATATATATATATATATATTTATATTTAATATAATATATAATTTTTCAAAAGCTTTCAAGTTTTCACCAAATATGAACAATACTATTATACACCTTTTCAGAGATTTTTGCAACAATCGGATGAGAAATAATTGAGATAACGCAATAAAAGTGTACATTTTATTGAATATATTTGGATCAATTAGTTTTGCAAAGTGTATATGCGACAGGTTGCAGCACTATAAATATCAACAAGTTGCGGGTGAGGTTTTTGAACGTTTGAAGTAATCCAAGGTCTGTAGATGTGGATTGATCTGACGGTATGTTTTTCATTCCAGATTTCCATACTTCTAAGCTCATCTCACAACGCGCATACCGCGTTTTCCTAATTTTATAGTATCCAATCTGATGGTCAATACAATCATTATCATGATTTTAAATAATTAAATCTGTGATTGTTGTGTTGGTCGTCGAGCTCTATCTACCGGGATGTTGAGAATAAAGTAGATCGTTTCAGAAATAAAGTTTACTTTCCCCCCAAACTGAGCCCTCCAGTATAAAATATAAATGTATAAATGTTCCCATATCAAGTGGCACTTACTGCGCTCTTAGGGCCAGGTGTCGGTCGTTGGGACACACCCACCGGTCTCTGGCGCTGTTGCCCAGATCCACCATGTCAGATCTTCAGACGCGTCAACGGCGCGCACCTGCGAACAAACATACATCACAGAGTTACACTTGAGAGATAGGTGCGAAACACCCGTGCGCTAGTGGTGTGGGATAGGGGGGACGGTCGCTCGGAACCTTCTGTCGGATATACTGGGGCACGAGATAAGAAGGCGCGAGCCACCCGCGCGCTAGTGGTGTGGGATAGGGGGGACGGTCGCTCGGAACCTTCTGTCGGATATACTGGGGCACGAGATATGAAGGTGCGAGCCACCCGCGCGCTAGTGGTGTGAGATAGGGGGGACGGTCGCTCGGAACCTTCTGTCGGATATACTGGGGCACGAGATATGAAGGCGCGAGCCACCCGCGCGCTAGTGGTGTGGGATAGGGGGGACGGTCGCTCGGAACCTTCTGTCTGATATACTGGGGCACGAGATATGAAGGCGCGAGCCACCCGCGCGCTAGTGGTGTGGGATAGGGGGGACGGTCGCTCGGAACCTTCTGTCGGATATACTGGGGCACGAGATATGAAGGCGCGAGCCACCCGCGCGCTAGTGGTGTGGGATAGGGGGGACGGTCGCTCGGAACCTTCTGTCTGATATACTGGGGCACGAGATATGAAGGCGCGAGCCACCCGCGCGCTAGTGGTGTGGGATAGGGGGGACGGTCGCTCGGAACCTTCTGTCGGATATACTGGGGCACGAGATATGAAGGCGCGAGCCACCCGCGCGCTAGTGGTGTGGGATAGGGGGGACGGTCGCTCGGAACCTTCTGTCGGATATACTGGGGCACGAGATATGAAGGCGCGAAACACCCGCGCGCTAGTGGTGTGGGGTAGGGGGGACGGTCGCTCGGAACCTTCTGTCAGATATACTGGGGCACGAGATATGAAGGCGCGAACCACCCGCGCGCTAGTGGTGTGGGATAGAGGGGACGGTCGCTCGGAACCTTCTGTCGGATATACTGGGGCACGAGATATGAAGGCGCGAGCCACCCGCGCGCTAGTGGTGTGGGATAGGGGGGACGGTCGCTCGGAACCTTCTGTCGGATATACTGGGGCACGAGATATGAAGGCGCGAGCCACCCGCGCGCTAGTGGTGTGGGGTAGGGGGGACGGTCGCTCGGAACCTTCTGTCTGATATACTGGGGCACGAGATATGAAGGTGCGAGCCACCCGCGCGCTAGTGGTGTGGGGTAGGGGGGACGGTCGCTCGGAACCTTCTGTCGGATATACTGGGGCACGAGATATGAAGGTGCGAGCCACCCGCGCGCTAGTGGTGTGGGATAGGGGGGACGGTCGCTCGGAACCTTCTGTCGCATATACTGGGGCACGAGATATGAAGGCGCGAACCACCCGCGCGCTAGTGGTGTGGGATAGGGGGGACGGTCGCTCGGAGCCTTCTGTCGGATATACTGGGGCACGAGATATGAAGGCGCGAGCCACCCGCGCGCTAGTGGTGTGGGATAGGGGGGACGGTCGCTCGGAACCTTCTGTCGGATATACTGGGGCACGAGATATGAAGGCGCGAGCCACCCGCGCGCTAGTGGTGTGGGATAGGGGGGACGGTCGCACGGAACCTTCTGTCAGATATACTGGGGCACGAGATATGAAGGCGCGAGCCACCCGCGCGCTAGTGGTGTGGGATAGGGGGGACGGTCGCTCGGAACCTTCTGTCAGATATACTGGGGCACGAGATATGAAGGCGCGAGCCACCCGCGCGCTAGTGGTGTGGGATAGGGGGGACGGTCGCTCGGAACCTTCTGTCGGATATACTGGGGCACGAGATATGAAGGCGCGAGCAACCCGCGCGCTAGTGGTGTGGGGTAGGGGGGACGGTCGCTCGGAACCTTCTATCAGATATACTGGGGCACGAGATATGAAGGCGCGAACCACCCGCGCGCTAGTGGTGTGGGATAGGGGGGACGGTCGCTCGGAACCTTCTGTCGGATATACTGGGGCACGAGATATGAAGGCGCGAGCAACCCGCGCGCTAGTGGTGTGGGGTAGGGGGGACGGTCGCTCGGAACCTTCTGTCTGATATACTGGGGCACGAGATATGAAGGTGCGAGCCACCCGCGCGCTAGTGGTGTGGGATAGGGGGGACGGTCGCTCGGAACCTTCTGTCGGATATACTGGGGCACGAGATATGAAGGCGCGAGCAACCCGCGCGCTAGTGGTGTGGGATATGGGGGACGGTCGCTCGGAACCTTCTGTCGGATATACTGGGGCAAGAGATATGAAGGCGCGAACCACCCGCGCGCTAGTGGTGTGGGATAGGGGGGACGGTCGCTCGGAACCTTCTGTCGCATATACTGGGGCACGAGATATGAAGGCGCGAACCACCCGCGCGCTAGTGGTGTGGGATAGGGGGGACGGTCGCTCGGAACCTTCTGTCGGATATACTGGGGCACGAGATATGAAGGTGCGAGCCACCCGCGCGCTAGTGGTGTGGGGTAGGGGGGACGGTCGCTCGGAACCTTCTGTCGGATATACTGGGGCACGAGATATGAAGGCGCGAGCCACCCGCGCGCTAGTGGTGTGGGATAGGGGGGACGGTCGTTCGGAACCTTCTGTCGGATATACTGGGGCACGAGATATGAAGGCGCGAACCACCCGCGCGCTAGTGGTGTGGGATAGGGGGGACGGTCGCTCGGAGCCTTCTGTCGGATATACTGGGGCACGAGATATGAAGGCGCAGGCCACCCGCGCGCTAGTGGTGTGGGATAGGGGGGACGGTCGCTCGGAACCTTCTGTCGGATATACTGGGGCACGAGATATGAAGGCGCGAGCCACCCGCGCGCTAGTGGTGTGGGATAGGGGAGACGGTCGCTCGGAACCTTCTGTCGGATATACTGGGGCACGAGATATGAAGGCGCGAGCCACCCGCGCGCTAGTGGTGTGGGATAGGGGGGACGGTCGCTCGGAACCTTCTGTCGGATATACTGGGGCACGAGATATGAAGGCGCGAGCCACCCGCGCGCTAGTGGTGTGGGATAGGGGGGACGGTCGCTCGGAACCTTCTGTCGGATATACTGGGGCACGAGATATGAAGGCGCGAGCCACCCGCGCGCTAGTGGTGTGGGATAGGGGGGACGGTCGCTCGGAACCTTCTGTCGGATATACTGGGGCAAGAGATATGAAGGCGCGAACCACCCGCGCGCTAGTGGTGTGGGATACGAGGGACGGTCGCTCGGAGCCTTCTGTCGGATATACTGGGGCACGAGATATGAAGGCGCGAAACACCCGCGCGCTAGTGGTGTGGGATACGAGGGACGGTCGCTCGGAACCTTCTGTCGGATATACTGGGGCACGAGATATGAAGGCGCGTGCCACCCGTGCGCTAGTGGTGTGGGATAGGGGGGACGGTCGCTCGGAACCTTCTGTCGGATATACTGGGGCACGAGATATGAAGGCGCGAGCCACCCGCGCGCTAGTGGTGTGGGATATGGGGGACGGTCGCTCGGAACCTTCTGTCGGATATACTGGGGCACGAGATATGAAGGCGCGAGCCACCCGCGCGCTAGTGGTGTGGGATAGGGGGGACGGTCGCTCGGAACCTTCTGTCGGATATACTGGGGCACGAGATATGAAGGCGCGAGCCACCCGCGCGCTAGTGGTGTGGGATAGGGGGGACGGTCGCTCGGAACCTTCTGTCGGATATACTGGGGCACGAGATATGAAGGCGCGAGCCACCCGCGCGCTAGTGGTGTGGGATAGGGGGGACGGTCGCTCGGAACCTTCTGTCGGATATACTGGGGCACGAGATATGAAGGCGCGTGCCACCCGTGCGCTAGTGGTGTGGGATAGGGGGGACGGTCGCTCGGAACCTTCTGTCGGATATACTGGGGCACGAGATATGAAGGCGCGAGCCACCCGCGCGCTAGTGGTGTGGGATAGGGGGGACGGTCGCTCGAAACCTTCTGTCGGATATACTGGGGCACGAGATATGAAGGCGCGAGCCACCCGCGCGCTAGTGGTGTGGGATAGGGGGGACGGTCGCTCGGAGCCTTCTGTCGGATATACTGGGGCACGAGATATGAAGGCGCGAGCCACCCGCGCGCTAGTGGTGTGGGATAGGGGGGACGGTCGCTCGAAACCTTCTGTCGGATATACTGGGGCACGAGATATGAAGGCGCGAGCCACCCGCGCGCTAGTGGTGTGGGATAGGGGGGACGGTCGCTCGGAACCTTCTGTCGGATATACTGGGGCACGAGATATGAAGGCGCGAGCCACCCGCGCGCTAGTGGTGTGGGATAGGGGGGACGGTCGCTCGGAGCCTTCTGTCGGATATACTGGGGCACGAGATATGAAGGCGCGAGCCACCCGCGCGCTAGTGGTGTGGGATAGGGGGGACGGTCGCTCGGAACCATCTGTCGGATATACTGGGGCACGAGATATGAAGGCGCGAATCACCCGCACGCTAGTGGTGTGGGATAGGGGGGACGGTCGCTCGGAACCTTCTGTCGGATATACTGGGGCACGAGATATGAAGGCGCGAGCCACCCGCGCGCTAGTGGTGTGGGATAGGGGGGACGGTCGCTCGGAACCTTCTGTCGGATATACTGGGGCACGAGATATGAAGGCGCAAGACACCCGCGCGCTAGTGGTGTGGGATAGGGGGGACGGTCGCTCGGAACCTTCTGTCGGATATACTGGGGCACGAGATATGAAGGCGCAAGACACCCGCGCGCTAGTGGTGTGGGATAGGGGGGACGGTCGCTCGGAACCTTCTGTCGGATATACTGGGGCACGAGATATGAAGGCGCAAGACACCCGCGCGCTAGTGGTGTGGGATAGGGGGGACGGTCGCTCGGAACCTTCTGTCGGATATACTGGGGCACGAGATATGAAGGCGCGTGCCACCCGTGCGCTAGTGGTGTGGGGTAGGGGGGACGGTCGCTCGGAACCTTCTGTCTGATATACTGGGGCACGAGATATGAAGGCGCGAATCACCCGCACGCTAGTGGTGTGGGATAGGGGGGACGGTCGCTCGGAACCTTCTGTCGGATATACTGGGGCACGAGATATGAAGGCGCGTGCCACCCGTGCGCTAGTGGTGTGGGGTAGGGGGGACGGTCGCTCGGAACCTTCTGTCTGATATACTGGGGCAAGAGATATGAAGGCGCGAACCACCCGCGCGCTAGTGGTGTGGGATAGGGGGGACGGTCGCTCGGAACCTTCTGTCGGATATACTGGGGCACGAGATATGAAGGTGCGAGCCACCCGCGCGCTAGTGGTGTGGGGTAGGGGGGACGGTCGCTCGGAACCTTCTGTCGGATATACTGGGGCAAGAGATATGAAGGCGCGAACCACCCGCGCGCTAGTGGTGTGGGGTAGGGGGGACGGTCGCTCGGAACCTTCTGTCGGATATACTGGGGCAAGAGATATGAAGGCGCGAACCACCCGTGCGCTAGTGGTGTGGGATAGGGGGGACGGTCGCTCGGAACCTTCTGTCGGATATACTGGGGCAAGAGATATGAAGGCGCGAACCACCCGCGCGCTAGTGGTGTGGGGTAGGGGGGACGGTCGCTCGGAACCTTCTGTCGGATATACTGGGGCACGAGATATGAAGGCGCGAACCATCCGCGCGCTAGTGGTGTGGGATAGGGGGGACGGTCGTTCGGAACCTTCTGTCGGATATACTGGGGCACGAGATATGAAGGCGCGAACCATCCGCGCGCTAGTGGTGTGGGATAGGGAGGACGGTCGCTCGGAACCTTCTGTCGGATATACTGGGCACGAGATATGAAGGTGCGAAACACCCGCGCGCTAGTGGTGTGGGATACGAGGGACGGTCGCTCGGAACCTTCTGTCGGATATACTGGGGCACGAGATATGAAGGCGCGAACCACCCGCGCGCTAGTGGTGTGGGGTAGGGGGGACGGTCGCTCGGAACCTTCTGTCGGATATACTGGGGCACGAGATATGAAGGCGCGAGCCACCCGCGCGCTAGTGGTGTGGGATAGGGGGGACGGTCGCTCGGAGCCTTCTGTCGGATATACTGGGGCAAGAGATATGAAGGCGCGAACCACCCGCGCGCTAGTGGTGTGGGGTAGGGGGGACGGTCGCTCGGAACCTTCTGTCGGATATACTGGGGCACGAGATATGAAGGCGCGAACCATCCGCGCGCTAGTGGTGTGGGATAGGGGGGACGGTCGTTCGGAACCTTCTGTCGGATATACTGGGGCACGAGATATGAAGGCGCGAGCCACCCGCGCGCTAGTGGTGTGGGGTAGGGGGGACGGTCGCTCGGAACCTTCTGTCAGATATACTGGGGCACGAGATATGAAGGCGCGAGCCACCCTCGCGCTAGTGGTGTGGGATAGGGGGGACGGTCGCTCGGAACCTTCTGTCTGATATACTGGGGCAAGAGATATGAAGGCGCGAGCCACCCGCGCGCTAGTGGTGGGGAATACGAGGGACGGTCGATTGGAACCTTCTACAAATTCATCAAAGAGAATTCTCATTTAAATATTATCGAAATGGAAAAGCAAATGGTTAAAAGCAACAGGTTCTGTTTATTTTTCATGAATTGTCTGGCTGTTTTGTTAGCCTGTAGTTACACTTGTATTGTGTGACGTTTTAACCAATAGTTAATATTGAATGAGATGTTTCATTATTATTCCAATGTTAGTGCTGAAGAGTGGAGTTTTGTTATGTTACGCCAACTGGAAAGGTCAATGGGTAATCTAGGGTTTTTATTGTTCTCGAGGTGGTAAGTGTCGATGAAGGCATACTGTATTCAGTTTGGTTGCAGGCCATCAGCTGGAGAAAGAAAACACCACTATTCCATGAGGAAAGATGTGTGTGACGTAGCTGTGACCTTTCTCATGTTTTCTGAATCCCTCAATTCGTTTCCCGAGTGGCCCCACTGTACAACTATCATAGATGACTGTACATACCGGTATATCATAAATGATGTTGCATGTTTCGTTGTCTTTTTGGTCTGCATCATATATTGTGATTTGGACGGTGGATTTGTGTAATTAGCCATAAATGAAAGAATTGAAAAAGTGAGTTTAATATTTCCGCTGAAACCGTGTCGAGGACCTGTGAGACCAACTCCTCCAGTAAGTCATGTTCGGAGAGTTAATGAAACTAAACCGGTCATAACTCCCAGTTAAGAGCTTCACTACCACGGTTGTGATTCAGGCAGTGTGGAACGGAAATACCGGAGTGGGAATATATCTCTAACTGGTGGGCTTAGTCAAGTGTTGTTATCACCATGATCACCCTTGTTATTTGCTGTCACTAACTCGAAGAAATAGGCCAACTGGACTTGGTCACATGGCCTGATGGCCTGAGAAGGAATGATTTCAACAGTAAAATAATAATAAACATAGAAAGCAATGTGCTACAATATGTTCAATTCGTATAGGATTTGGAAGTTTCTATAATATAGACATCCCCGGAACTCAGTCAACTGAAGTCACTTCATCCCTCCATTATCACCCGCTCATTATTACCCCCAATTAACCTAGCTGTTGGTGGGGTCGTTAAGCAACATAAGGATGAAACAAATCATTGAATACATTTATAATATACATTTTTGGTATTAGTCCCACACACAATGTTCAATGTGATTGACTGTAAACTGAACGATGGAACTGGAATTGCCGAGGTTTTGCAAGACCAACAGTCACTTTCAGCTCAATGCGTTTCAATAATGCTGATCAGCATCTTGGTGGAAGGGCCATTTCATGAATGATTTGGTGGAAGGGCCATTTCATGAATGAATTGGTGGAAGGGCCGTTTTATAGAATAAAGTGGTGGGAGGGCTATTTTATGAAATGTATCAGTGGGAGGATCATTTTATAAAATGAATCAGTGGAAGTGCCATTTCATGGATTAATTTGGTGGAGGGGCCACTTTGAAAATACATTGTTAGAAGGGGTATTTCATGAAGAAACTTCGTGGAAGAGCTATCTATGAATAAATTCGGTGGAGGGGCCACTTTATAAACGCATTGGAGGAAGGGCCACTTTTTAAACACATTGGTGGAAGGGCCACTTTATAAATACATTGATGGAAGGGCCACTTTATGAATACATTGGTGGAAGGGCCACTTTATAAACACATTGTGGTGGAGGGCCATTTCGTGGATAAAATGTGCTCGTTCTTCACAATGATAATTCAATACAACAAATTTAATTGGATGAGCAAATTGAAGACTCATTTTTGCTGTACTAAAAAACCAGGTGTTTTTTTTCGCGCTCCACAAGTCAAACAAAAGCAGATATTATGTTGAATATTGGCCCACATATGTAGGCCTATCATCACCCAACTCGATACTGTAAAGTTTTGAGAGAATCAATTCCAAAACATGTACTAAAATTCCCATGAGAACAACTTGGAGGAGAAAATTTGAAGAAAATATTTGCTTTCGAATAAATTCAAATTCTCACGGATTTTGAACAGTATAAGAATGATAGGCCTATAAAAAACTTTTTATGTGAATCGGATCAGCCTTGTAACGTTACACCTTGGGTGAACCTAAGCCCCCTATAGGGCTAGTCCCCTCGAAGTATCGTGAGTCTAAGTATAGTTATGTCGAAGGAGTAATACCTCGGTAGCTCAGTGGTAGAGCACCTGCCCGGCAAGCAGAAGGTCCCGGGCTCGAATACCGGTCGAGGCGTATCTTTTTCGACATAACTATAAAATCACAAATATATATATATATATATATATATATATATATATATATATATATATATATATATATATATATATATATACGGTATATGTATTTGTGTGATGTGTGATTGTGATTGAGATGCCCGCACGTCATCGAAGGCACAATAACGAGTAACCAATGATCGAGCCGAATAGCGTTTCCAGCTGATATAATCCATTATTCAGCTTTTCGCTCATTTCCCGGCGCGTGTATAAATAGCGCGCTGCCGACGGGGCCATTACACTGAGTGCTGGCTTGAGCAACGGCCTAAGCGACGGCGGACCGCCCGTTGACGCGTAATACACACAACACACGCTCTACTTAAGAGGCCACGGGAGTCGATTTAGCAAAATATCAGGTTTTTTGTGATAACTTTGGAACGGTTTGAGATATCGAAGTTCTAATACACGAGAAACATAGATAATTATGATAGCTTCAAGATGATGAGTTATAACTATATATTTAAGTCGATTCAGCGAAATATTAGTTTTTTGATGACAACTTTTGAACGGCATGAGTTATCAAAATTCTAATATGTGAGGAACACAGATAATTATAATAGCTTCAAAATGATGTATGTTATAACTATTCAAGTCATGTCGCATAAATGTCGAGCGTAGGTATACAGCTAAGAAATGTGTTGTTTTTCGCCGTATACGCTTGACAGTTATGCGACATGACTTGAATAGTTATAACATACATCATTTTGAAGCTATTATAATTATCTGTGTTCCTCACATATTAGAATTTTGATAACTCATGCCAATCAAAAGTTGTCATCAAAAAACTAATATTTCGCTGAATCGACTTAAATATATAGTTATAACTCATCATCTTGAAGCTATCATAATTATCTATGTTTCTCGTGTATTAGAACTTCGATATCTCAAACCGTTCCAAAGTTATCACAAAAAACCTGATATTTTGCTAAATCGACTCCCGTGGCCTCTTAACGCCAGCAGCATCCGGCCAGAGATGTCGGGTTCGGAAACGGGATTATAACTTCTACTTAATCTACTATTCAGATAGGGAATAGTAAAACGCGGTATGGGTGTTGAAAGATGAGCGAGATGTAGGCCTAATGGTGTCCTCGCAAAAAGAAGGTCAATTATACCAACTCAAGAACTTGAGTGATTATATTTGAGTGATATTAAATGTAATCACCACATTCGTACGCATTATACCAGAAGACGCGACGCCCAGCACAGACTTGCTCTGTGCACTAGAAGCCCATGTCACCTGATGTCAGTTGTATACAAGAAGACGCGACGCCCAGCACAGACTTGCTCTGTGCACTAGAAGCCCATGTCACCTGATGTCAGTTGTATACAAGAAGACGCGACGACCTCCATCTTGACAAGCACAGACTCGCTCTGTGCACTAGAAGCCCATGTCACCTGATGTCAGTTGTATACCAGAAGACGCGACGACCTCCATCTTGACAAGCACATACTCGCTCTGTGCACTAGAAGCCCATGTCACCTGATGTCAGTTGTATACCAGAAGACGCGACGACCTCCATCTTGACAAGCACATACTCGCTCTGTGCACTAGAAGCCCATGTCACCTGATGTCAGTTGTATACCAGAAGACGCGACGACCTCCATCTTGACAAGCACAGACTCGCTCTGTGCACTAGAAGCCCATGTCACCTGATGTCAGTTGTATACCAGAAGACGCGACGCCCAGCACAGACTTGCTCTGTGCACTAGAAGCCCATGTCACCTGATGTCAGTTGTATACCAGAAGACGCGACGACCTCCATCTTGACAAGCACATACTCGCTCTGTGCACTAGAAGCCCATGTCACCTGATGTCAGTTGTATACCAGAAGACGCGACGCCCAGCACAGACTTGCTCTGTGCACTAGAAGCCCATGTCACCTGATGTCAGTTGTATACCAGAAGACGCGACGACCTCCATCTTGACAAGCACAGACTCGCTCTGTGCACTAGAAGCCCATGTCACCTGATGTCAGTTGTATACCAGAAGACGCGACGCCCAGCACAGACTTGCTCTGTGCACTAGAAGCCCATGTCACCTGATGTCAGTTGTATACCAGAAGACGCGACGCCCAGCACAGACTTGCTCTGTGCACTAGAAGCCCATGTCACCTGATGTCAGTTGTATACAAGAAGACGCGACGACCTCCATCTTGACAAGCACAGACTCGCTCTGTGCACTAGAAGCCCATGTCACCTGATGTCAGTTGTATACCAGAAGACGCGACGCCCAGCACAGACTTGCTCTGTGCACTAGAAGCCCATGTCACCTGATGTCAGTTGTATACCAGAAGACGCGACGACCTCCATCTTGACAAGCACAGACTCGCTCTGTGCACTAGAAGCCCATGTCACCTGATGTCAGTTGTATACCAGAAGACGCGACGACAAGCACAGACTTGCTCTGTGCACTAGAAGCCCATGTCACCTGATGTCAGTTGTATACCAGAAGACGCGACGACAAGCACAGACTTGCTCTGTGCACTAGAAGCCCATGTCACCTGATGTCAGTTGTATACCAGAAGACGCGACGACCTCCATCTTGACAAGCACAGACTCGCTCTGTGCACTAGAAGCCCATGTCACCTGATGTCAGTTGTATACCAGAAGACGCGACGACAAGCACAGACTTGCTCTGTGCACTAGAAGCCCATATCACCTGATGTCAGTTTTATACAACTTGTCAGAAAGTCAATTGTAAACATCAACGTATTCAAGAAAAGCGTCAAGAACTTGTTAGTTTTGCATGCCCTTCATTCTGTTGATGATTATTTCAGCCATCTATGAGTGTTATTACGATCATTGATGGATCAATTCTGGATGGAAATAAATATTATTATTATTATTATTATTATATTGTATTCTTAGAAAATGTTCTTTGTCTTAATGTTCTGACTTTTATCATACTGTGATCTACACAGTCGCCGATAATAAAAACAATTATTATTATTACTATTATTATTATTATTCTTTCCACCTCGTCAATGTTTTGTTTATTCTCAGTTCAGTTCAGTTTACGAATACATCTTTAGATTGAAGTTTATTCTCAATTTGTCATCCATATAATATTTGTTTTAGACGTGTAATTATTTTCGTTTTGTTTTGTTCTGACCTTGAATGCCTTTCTATATTCTAAATTATTCTCTTAGTATCACTTCAAATCTAAACACCCTACTTTTTGGCACTAAAGATATTCATTTCTTACATCTCAGTTTGAACTTTACATATAATATATATTCTCTGTTATTTTTAGCCCACAGATAAGACTTCCCAGGCTTTGTGGAGAAGAGTTCAATTTTATTTATTGTCTTGTTGTTATTATTCTCACTTTTTTTTGTTCCTAATGTATTCTGCTATTTCCAAATATTCATGTATATATGAAATGTATGTATATATTTGATCGAACTTTTTGTATGCAATATTTGTAAAAATGAGTTCAATTTTGTCTATGTGTGAATAAAAAAAAATATATATATTATTACAAGGGAAACGCGCGATGCGCGTTGTGAGATGAGCTTAAAAGTATGGAAATCTAGAATGAAAAATATTGTCAGCTCAATCCACATCTACGGACCTTGAATTACTTCAAACGTTCAAAAACCTTACCTGTAACTTGTTGCTTTTTATAGTAACCTGCAACCTGTCGCATAAACACATTGCAGAACCAATTGATTCAAATATTTAATAAAATATACACTTTTATTGCGTTTCCTTTGTTATTTGTAATTTGATTGTTGTGAAAATTACTGAAAATATCCGTATAATTATATTTTCCATATACAGTGAAAATTTTGAAGTTTTTGAAAATTTCCCACATTCCAAGTATTTTCCATCCGTGTTATTCTTATGAGTATTTCTAAACTTTCCGATTTCTTCCGGAAAAACCTTCCAACCGATTTTCCTGAAAAAATCCCATTCCATTCTGGTAAGACAAAAATATGTAGAAAAAGTTTGAAGTCGATAGGTATTTTTTCCTGACCTGTATGCAGTGCACAAAATTACAGGAAAAAAAAACAAAAAAAACGAAGCCTATTTTTTTCGGCATGTGAAATGGAATCTTCGCTACGCTCATCTAATCATCTCAGCGCAACATCGGGGATCTACCGAATGAATGTTAATAGTACATGTTCAAATGTATTCATATTTTTTTCCTATTCATTCATCTTCTCCTTGCGTAACTTGTTCCAGGCAACCCGCACACAAGAGTTTCTTTCTCACGCGGGTTTCTTGTTGTAAAATGCAATGCAATCTGAAAAAAATGTATGTTAATAATGTTCAAAAGCAAGAGCTAGTCAAACGCGAAATATGCGTTGTAAGATGAGCGAGATGTCCGAATAAGGTATAGAAGTCGTTGAAGTAGTTCTACCCTTGCTACTTTATCGACTCTGGTATTCTACACATCTCGATATCTGAATGAGCTATAAAAGTCGTTAAAGAAGTTCTACTCTTGTCACATCATTGACTCTAGTATTCTACACACCTTGACGCATATAAAAAATACTTCATTGTTGGTCAACTCTTGAATCTAGAAAGCAGTGAATCTCGACAACTTAATTGTTTCTTTGTTTTTTTTTTGTTCGCGCTCCACAGGTCAGAAGAAAATTCAAAATCAAATGAAACTTGGCACACACAAGTATCCTTATCCAATTCGATACTGTATAGTTTTGAGGCGTGATCGGTTGAACCATTTCTGAGAAAACTTATTTCAAAGTTTTTAAAAATCCCACGAGAATAACCCAGAGAAAAAAATTCAGGAAACATATTTCATCCGAGAGAATTCAAATTCTCAGGAAATTTCAATCTGATAATGATACACATTGTACCGAACTTTCATTCAAATTGGATCAGCCGTTTTGATGTAAAAAAATATATAATGTTATTTGTGTCAATTATTCAAAGCTATTAAGATACCTATTAAATCAAAGCAACAGGTGACACCACTTAATTGTAAACGATTAAAACAAAGCCTTCTATATTATCATAGAAATTAATAATTGAAAACAAGATGGCAGTGATGTAATGGTTTGGATCTCAAGGTGTATATATATAATAACCAATCCAAAGATAAGTTGATATGTTCCAGCTCATCCATCAACGCGGCAACACATAACGCGTTTGCCTAGTATTATTGAGTGCGAGACGAGGGATGTTGCTTGAGCGGACGAAGCGTTCAAATCGAATCTTTCTCTGTTTGTTTGCTTCGTTCTTTCTCTGTTTGTTTGCTTCGTTCTTTCTCTGTTTGTTTGCTTCGTTCTTTCTCTGTTTGTTTGCTTCGTTCTTTCTCTGCGCTCCACAGGTTGATAACTGATGAGTTAACTATTCAAATGAGCGAAGCGAGGACTCAATTTCGCCGTACATGAGAAAACGAAACTCTTCTTTTGTTGACCCTCCAAACGTCAAACAAGAGCACAAATTTACACTTGCCATGCACTCGTCCCATCATCATTCCATCATTCATCATTCCTTCATCATTCCATCATCATACCACTTGATAGAGAATATTTCCGAGGTGCAAATGGATGAATCACTCTTGAGAAAAATTATTTCGAAATTTTGTCAACTCCCATGAGAATGACGCGGAGGAGAAAAGTTTGATGAAATGTATTTGAATATATTCAAATTTCATGGAAATTAAGCTCAAAAGAATTATGCACATCATTCCAAAATTTTGAATAAATTTGGTCAGACGTTCTGAGAAAAAAGAATGTGATGTATATTTTCAAGATCGGAAACATATTTTTACATCAAAGCAGAATAATTCAATCGTAGAACTATTGAAATTAGTACTAGGCAAACGCGTTATGTGTTTCCGCGTTGATGGATGAGCTACTTAAACCAACTTATATCTTTGGATTGGTTATTCATATATACATATATATATATATACACCTTGAGATCTAAACAATTAAGTCACTGCCATCTTATTTCCTAATCAATTCCATAGAGAGCCTAGATACTTGAAGAAGAGAGTGGACATTTTTTAGACTGTTTTCTATTGGCTACCGGAATATTTCTAGCATGGACGTCATTTTCTGTCCAGAACATGTCACAGAACACTCACCTCGCAACTGATTTCGATGATTTTGAAGATTTCCCTCACTTTCAGAATCAATTGGTACATATTTACAAGATTAAAATGAAAATCCAGAGGTTGGGAGTAGAGACACGATCCTGTTCTCGAATATTCGATCCTAACCTCACAGCTACGAATTACGACTGACAGCTCTGATAGAATTGACAGAAAGCAATATGCAAAGCCTTCTTGAAGATCAAGATCACTATCAAGACGTTTCACGGCAGTTAGAGGAAAACAAACATAAAAGTATACGAAACATTCTATTCATTCATTTAGATTTTGAGTATTATCTAGTTGGGAAACAAGTAGTTGATGTTCATATCGCGTTACTACAAACTGATTGACATGCCGCTCTTTGCTCACGTCGGTTGACAGTCCCTGGCATCTTATTGACTAAAAGTTTACGACACTTTTAGACAGAAAATGGTGCCCTCCATGCGCGAAGTTGTCCGCTCTCTTCTTTAAGTATCTATAGGCTCTCTACAATTCCTATGATGATGAAGAAGGCTTTGCTTTAATCGTTTACAGTTAATTGGTAACACCTGTTGCTTGAATTTAATTAGATGAGTGAAGCGAAGACTCAATTTCACTGTACCGAAAAAAAAGTGCCCGTTTTTTTTTTTTTGTTCACGCTCCACAGGTCAGACGAGAATTCAAAATCAGTTGAAACTTGGCACACACATGAACCCCTATCTGACTTGATGCTGTATAGTTTTGAGGCGCGATCGATTAAACCACTTCTGAGAAAACTCATTCCAAAGTTTTCAAAAATCCCATTAGAATAACCCAGAGGAAAACATTCGTGAAAAATATTTCATCTGAGAGAATTCAAATTCTCAGGGAATTTTAATCTGATAATGATACACATTATTCCGAACTTTCACTCGAATCGGATTAGCCGTTTTGATGTAAAAAAATATATAATGTTATTTGTGTTAATTATTCAAACTATTAAGATACCTATTAAATCAAAGCAACAAGTGTCACCACCTGATTGTAAACGATTTTAACAAAGCCTTCTTTATTATCATATAAATTATTAATGGAAAATAAGATGGCAGTGATGTAATAGTTTGGATCTCAAGGTGTATATATATATATATATATATAATAACCAATCCAAAGATAAGTTGATATTTTCCAGCTCATCCATCAACGCGGAAACACATAACGCGTTTGCCTAGTAGGTATCTTCATAGCTTTGAGTGATTCACACAAATTAAATTATATCTTTTTTTACATCAAAACGGCTGGTCTGATTCGACTGAGAGTTTGTAATTGGATGAGCGAAGCAAAGACACAATTTCACCATACCCGAAAAAAGTGCCTGTTTTTTTTTTTTCTTTTTTTGTTTTTTGTTCGCGCTCCACAGGTCAAACGAAGATTTAAAATCAATTGAAACTTGGCATACACAAATGACCTTATCTTATTCGATACTGTATAGTTTTGAGGCGTGATCGGTTGAACCACTTCTGAGAAAACTTATTTCAAAGTTTTTAAAATCTCATAAGAATAACCCACAGGAAAAGATTCGTTAGAATTATTTCATCCGAGAGAATTCAAATTCTCAAGACATTTCAAGAATATAATAATGATACACATTATTTCGAACTTTCACTCAAATCAGATCAGCCGTTTTCATTTAAAAAAATATATAATGTTATTTTTGTAAATCAATCAAAGCTATTAGGATACCTATCAAATTTAAGCAACAGGTGTCACCAATTGACTGTAAACGATTAAAACAAAGCCTTCCTCATCATCATAGAAATTGATTAGGACATAGGATGGCAGTGACCTAATTGTTTGGATCCCAAGGTGTATATATATATATATATATATATATATATATATATATATATATATATATATATATAAATATATATATATATATATATATATATATATATATATATATATATATATATATATAATATATATATATATATATATATATATATATATATATATATATATATATATATAAAAATAATCAATCCAAATATATAAGTTGATATAAGTAGCTCATCCATCAACGCGGAAACACATAACGCGTTCGCCTAATAATGTGTATAATTATTATATTAAAATTCTCCGAGAATTTGAATTTTATCGAAACAAATATTTTTCACGAATATTTTCCTCTGGGTCATTCTAATGGGATTTTTGAAAACCTTAAAATGAGTTTTCTCAGAAGTGGTTCAACCGATTGCGCCTCAAAAATATACAGTATCGAATTAGATAAAGATACTTTTGTGTGCCAAGTTTCAATTGATTTTGAAATTTCGTTTCACCTGTGGAGCGTGAACAACAAAAAAAAGCACTTTTTTTAGGGTATGGTGAAATTGAGTCTTCGCTTCGCTCATCCAAATATATAGAACAGAAAGACTCAGTGAATTGATAGTTACAGAATCAAAATGTGTTTACTATATATCGTAGGCCGACCATCCTATACCTCCGTATAGTATTTGGCTAGATTGCAGAGACGGAGTTCAAACCCCAGCCTACCTTGGACGCCGTCTAAGTAAGAAACTGCATTGCAGCCACAATGCAATTTCCTACTTAGACGGCGTCCAAGGTGGGCCGGGCTTTAAATTCCGTCTCTACAATCCACCCTAGATCTTTCGTATGACTGAATTTGTCTCCAACGTATAGGATTGAAATATGAATATAATCCATTCATAATCTCCATCGAAGCATTCCTAACAACTTTACCAACTTGACGAGAGGAAATGTTTCAGCTTATATGCACGTTTTAATAATAGAACATGGTGAAATTTAATGATGAAAAATTTGCATAGCATATGTACAGATTTTTCGATTAAAATATGGCTATTTTACATATCAAAGACTTGTGAGTTGTGGGAGAAACTTTATCTTGGGAATCAGCTCGGCTAAAACGGCGTAATGACACGTCGTACCGCGTGACACGTCGTACCGCGTGACACGTCGTACCGCGTGACACGTCGTACCGCGTGACACGTCGTACCGCGTGACACGTCGTACCGCGTGACACGTCGTACCGCGTGACACGTCGTACCGCGTGACACGTCGTACCGCGTGACACGTCGTACCGCGTGACACGTCGTACCGCGTGACACGTCGTACCGCGTGACACGTCGTACCGCGTGACACGTGCAGTCAAACTAAGACCCACCTTAATGGTTAAAGTTCAGCATTCATAATGACGGTAGTTTGCCGCACAAAGTAAATTGCTATCAGACGGAATTTCAAAGAGACACGTAACTTATATTTTAAGCTTCTCAAAAGTCTTTGAAATCACAAGAAAAAGACAAACGCTTTGAACTTTCTATTATAATCACTTTGAGGTGGAATTTTAATCAAACTGTATTAAATTTCATTTGATGAGATTGAATTTGTGTATTAATTTTTCCTTGCGTTAATAACCCGTAGGTCGTCGCCAAAACATAATGTCAGCACAAAACTCTCTAGCCGCCCTCGGTAGCTCGGTCAGCTGAGGCACCGCTTCAAAACCTGAAGTCACCGTTGGGCGTGGGTTCGAGTCCACGAGTGGGTTCGTTTCGCATAAGGTATGGGTTTATGTGAAGAGAAAAAAATATATATCATCTACCGGCACACGCAGCGTAGTGGTTGACGCACTTGCTCCATATGTGACCCGGGAGGTAAATGGGCATGTCGAACCCGGTTCGATCCCCGCTACCGTCCATCCTTACAGGGTTTTTTCGTGGTTTGCCTCTGTAGTCTAGGCTAATGCCGGAATGGTTCCCACAATATTGGCCACGACCGCTTCCTTCCCACTATCCTTCCCATTACCCATAAAACCTTCATCTCACCATCCCATCATCTCATCAATCATCCATCCGACGTCAATAGATCTTATTAATCATTACAATGCGTCGTTAAACCCAATATAAAAAAAAATTATCACCTCTTCGAATTTACATAATCACCTGGTACTTGCTCAGTCGTACCCCCGAATAGCCTAGCTGTTGGTGGGGTCATAAGCAAACAATAACCGGGCATAATCAGAATTATATGTGTTATCAGTCGGCCCTACAAGAGTTAGTGTGGCGACTGAAAAACTGAAACTGAAAAACTGAAAAACTGAAAGTGTTAAGCTTGACCAAGAATCCCAAGATGCATTGAGGGTTGCGTTGGTTTGCCGATCTCTTATGGTGTCTGAACTCGGCTGTTGTTCTTGTTCTACTTCATGAGTCATGTCCTTCGCTGAGATTCCTAGTGAGAAATATGAAACTATGCGTCATGCCTTCTGCGACCCTCGAATATCGGCATTTCAGGCGACTGTTGCTACAGCTGAGCCGACGTGAACGCAATTGTGTAAACAAAGCTGGTTCCTGGTATCACTGCTAGATGACTCACGATCGATATTTCCATAGATTTGGCCTGTGAATCGGTACATATTTTCAATATTGGTGGGATAGGGAGTTGAGACACCATGAGAGATGGGCAAACCAAGGCAACCCTCTATACATCTTGGATTACAGCTACATATGTTACGATACCTCTAATCTATGGCTATCAATAACGTAACGGGATAAGCAACATGGCATGAGTCCTGTCCTTTCAACATTAGGCCGTTCTCACCATGATGGAATCAACGCTTTCGTGTACATTTCTGAGATTCGCAATTTAAAATCAAATCGCACATATTAGGCTCATATTTCAATGTATGGTACATAGTTGTATACTTGCATTGTTTCTGGTCTTTCTCGTAGATGATAAGTAATTATCCAGTTATTAAATGGTAAATATGGCAGTATAGGGCTCTTGACTAGGGGTCTAAATGCTTTTGAAGACGTATTTTAAATTTAGATTGGCCAATTTTGAATGAAATTTATTCCAATATTACTTAAGAGGCCGCAGGCGCTCTACACGGGCTCGTTGTTCGCTTGCTTCATACTCTAGTTTAACATGCATCGTGTGCTAGGCGCTCTACACGGGCTCGTTGTTCGCTTGCTTCATACTCTAGTTTAACATGCATCGTGTGCTAGGCGCCACCCGTAGACTAGCCCGCCGAACTCAGATTCACATAAACGCCGTTAATTCCCCACCTCACACTTCTGATATATTTCACATTCCATGTTTTTTTTGGTATTAAAAAATATGTATCTAGGTTTTCGTAAATTAGAAATTTTTCCATTTTCCATTTGAAGAATTTGAAAAATCACAAATTTTTGGTTCAAAATTCTGTATTTATGGTAACCTTCGTTTTTCAATTACTAACAGAATGCAAAAACACTCATATTGATATCACAAAAATAACGGCCGTGAGAGTTTGCGGCGTGAAATACGAGCGCCTGCGGCCTCTTAACGCAGTTGAGAAGAGCTGGATTCACAGATTGCATTACATCTATTATTTGCATAGACCAACACACAATAATACCAGCAAATTATCATAACATTTGTGATGCGGCATCTCTTTGATATACGCATGGTGCGAAAGGAACATGCCATGTTGCTTATCCCGTTACGTTATTGAAAGTCATAGCTCTAATTCAATATTAAACTGAAGAACACATTTCATATATATATATATATATATATATATATATATATATATATATATATATATATATATATATATATATATATATATATATATATATATATATATATATATATATATATGTATATATATATATATATATATATATATATATATATATATATATATGTATATATATACATATATATATATATATATATATATATATATATATATATATATATATATATATATATACATATATATATATATATATATAAATATATATATATATATATATATATATATATATATATATATATATATATATATATATTGATATATATATATATATATATATATATATATATATATATATATATATATATATATATTAGGTTTTAATGACGCATTTAATGAGATGATGGGATGATGAGAAGAAGGTTTTTTATGGGTAATGGGAAGGATAGTGGGAAGGAAGCGGTCGTGGCCTATATTGTTGGAACCATCCGGTATTATAGCCTAGACTACATAGGGAAACCACGAAAAAAAACCTGTAAAGTTGGGCGCTGGCGAGAATCTAACCAGGTCCGATATGCCCCTTCACCTCCCGGATCACATGAAGCTAGTGCGTTAGGTACTCAGCTACATGTGCCGGTAAGAACAAATTAAAAGTGGTAGAAAAGAAGCGCGCTCAAATTGCAACCATGACATTTGATTCAAAAGTCGTGAGTTTGTTTCTCCATTTTGCCGGCCATTTTGCATTTGAGAGCGCACTCAAGGGGTGCGTTCCGAAACCTCCAGAATCTACTGCCAGTATTCTGGATGCATTCCGAAACCTACTACAAGTACTTTACTGATCGTTCCGAAACCTACCGCACCAGTAAATTCTGCTTACTGGAAAGTGGAAACACTGGAGGTATTCGGCCCAGTACGTCCAGTAAATTCGAAGATACAGCAATTAAAAAAATGGCGTCCTTCGATGAATATTCCGAAGTTGAGTTAGTTTGTACTCAAACTAATCGAAGCGTTACAATTGTGGTTAATAAAGCCGAAAAACTGCTTTTCGAAAGAGTTTAGTCGTTTTAAAATTAGTTTGAGGTTGATTTGCGTTTAAATTTTGGAACACGTGGTTTCCTAGCCCAACATTTTATCCACAATAATACAACAACAATAATATCGTCCATATATTTTATACTTGCAAATTGCACTGGGTACGTTCCGTTACTTAGGCCTACTGGATACAAATAAATCTACTGGCGAGTACTGTACTGCAAGTAAGGCCAGTAGGTTTCGGAATGCACTCAAGCTGTATCGTGTTCATCTGCTAAGGGCAACTCCATTTAATCTATGACTATCAATAATGTAACGGGATGAGCAACATGGCGCTTTCCTTTCGCACCATGCGCATATATCAAAGGGTGCCGCCTCACAAACGTTATGATGATTTGCTGGTATTATTGTATGTTGATCTATACAAGTAATAGATGTAATGCAATCTGTGAATCCAGTTCTTCCCAACTGCATCAAGCAGTATTGGAATAAATTGCATTTGAATTGGCCAATCTGAATTTAAAATACGTCTGTGAATGCATTTAGTCCCCTAGTCAAGAGCCCTACTGCTATATTTACCATTTGATAACTGGATAATTACTCATCATCTACGAGAAAGGTCAGAAACAATGCAAGTATACAACTATGTACTACTATACATTGAAATACGAGCCTAATACGTACGATTTGATTTGAAATTGCGAATCTCACAAATGTACACGAAAGCGCGCTGATTCCATCATGGTGAAAACGGCCTAATGTTAAAAGGATAGGACTTACGCCATGTTGCTTATCCCGTTACGTTATTGGTAGTCATAGATTTAACCATCCTGTAGACAATTTGCACTGCCATCTAGGTTCCATATTTCACACTATTTCATCTCGTGAGTCGATGGTTACATAAAATTGGCCCCTGGGAGGATCACCTTTCACTATTCGACAGCAAAAACAAGAAAAGGACGCGCTCTATAAAATGCAAAATGGCCGGCGAAATGGACAAAAATCGCACAACAATAGGACTCTTCTCTATCAAATGAAATTGTTCTAATTTGAGTGCGCTTCTTTGCTATTACTTTCCATTGATTTTCAGTTCAACTCTGAAGTCAAGGAAATCCTGCCCAGAGCGTAACATTTTCATTGTCAATTCGTAATATATAAACGATCGTTGTGGCATTCTGTTCAAACATATTGTAAAGAAAACTACTAATCACCGTGCAAAGAAGTATCTTATACAGAACTGGCGATCCATTACGAACATTCACATTGTTCTCTATAAGTAACGGTAGGCCCGATGTCCAATGAAAGATAATAAGCAATAAGTTATACTTCTGGTCGACATGGAATGATTTGACAGCCGCCAGCTCCATTCAAATAATGATTACTATACTGACATCCACGAAAGTAGATGATCTTCTACTTAACATGCACAAATAATTCTATGAAAAATATAAAAATATAAAAAATAAAAGAATATATAAATTTATAAATATATAAAAAAATTGTATTGGGTTTTAACGACGCACTGTACTGATGACTACCATCTATGGGTGTCGGTGGATGATGAATGAGATGAAAGGTTATTTTATTGGGTGTTTTGGATGGTGGGAAGGAGTCGGTCGTGGCCTGTTGTTAAGGAACTATCCCAGTATCAACCTGAATGACAGAGGTAAACCACGAAAAACCCCATTCAGGATGGTCGACCATGGTCAACAATCGAACCCCGGTCTCCTGAATGACGGTTCAGTGTATTAATCACTCGGCCACTCGTCTCAGGAGATAATTCTAATCAATCCGACCATAATCTAATATCGCTGCATCCTTAAGGATTCAATGCTTTTGAAGGATGAAGTTACATTTCTATTAAACCTTGTCATGAAAATTCATAATACCCTAAAAACATCATCAGTTGCACAAACAAAATGGTGATATTTCTGTTTGTTATGTTGGTAAACAACCTCCTACTTCCGTGTGTACAAGTCAAGATGCATTGAGGGTTGCGTTTGTTTGCGGCCGGGAGATGCAGGTGCCTTCACTTATCTTGAAAACACGCACCATACCGTGAGGACTTTTCTGTGTCATATGGATCGCTGCTCTATCTGGTGGTGTTTTGTAGAAACGGCCGATAGGCTGGCAAACTTGATGCCAGCGAGCTGGCCTTGAATATAACGTTAGTTCCTTCTATCACCACTTATCTACACACGGTCAATAGTACTTTAAACGTGGACCGTGAATTGGAACATATTTCCAACATGGGAGGAATAGGAAGTGAGGACACCATCTCCAACTGGCAAACGCAGCCCTCAATGCATCTTGGTACAAGTATATTCAATTATGAATGAAGAATAAATGAATTGTAAAATGTCTCTCGAATAATACCAGATTGGACCAGAAATGAGGACAGACGAGCTCGCAGCAGACTGTGACGTAGACGCAGGGAGGGGGGGGAGGGGAGGGAGGGGGGGACAAGGCAGAAACTTGATTGGAAATGATGGAAATGGGAATTGTCAATAATAGAGTAAAGACGTCATTAATGTAAGATGTGATGTCATTTATCATTCGAACACAACTGACATATATCTTTGTTTCTATTAATTTTCAGAAACTTCTCTTCGATGTAAGAGTAAATCGATGATGTTTTCCAGCAACAAATGATGAGATGAACGCGTGGTGTGCTTGTGTGACGTCATGGAGTAACAAACACAAATTACAAGAGAATAAGAGTGGGACGGAGGTATTCGCTATCGCTCATTGGATGAGCGAAGCGAAGACTCAATTACACTATACCGAAAAAAAGTGCCTGTTTTTTTTTTTTTTTTTTTTTTTTTTTTTTGTTCGCGCTCCACAGGTCAGACAAAAATTCAAAATCAGTTGAAACTTGGCACACACATGAACCCCTATCTGACTTGATGCTGTATAGTTTTGAGGCGCGATCGGTTGAACAACTTCTGAGAAAACTCATTCCAAAGTTTTCAAAAATCCCATTAGAATAAGCCAGAGGAAAACATTCGTGAAAAATATTTCATCTGAGAGGATTCAAATTCTCAGAGAACTTCAATCTGATAATGATACACATTATTCCGAACTTTTACTCAAATCGGATCAGCCGTTTCGATGTAAAAAAATATATAATGTTATTTGTGTCAATTATTCAAAGCTATTAAGATACCTATTAAATCAAAGCAACAAGTGTCACCACTTGACTGTAAACGATTAAAACAAAGCCTTCTTTATTATTATATAAATTATTAATGGAAAATAAGATGGCAGTGATGTAATGGTTTGGATCTCAAGGTGTATATATATATATAATGACCAATCCAAAGATAAGTTGATATGTTCCAGCTCATCCATCAACGCGGAAACACATAACGCGTTTGCCTAGTAATTATAAACGAGTGTAGTAAAAATTCCATTCCACATACTGGAAAAAATCTGGCTAGTATTTATGTTTTTTTTATGTACTCTTTTTTGGCAAACACGTTAGATCAAGTAGGCCTAACTAATCGACTATCAACTTTTTATGGATATTAGTATCTTCCACAGAATAGATTAATTGGTATTGTTTCTGAGCAAAATCGGTTCCGCACTTTTCCCGGAAAATGATATTGATAATTTGAAAATCCCCATAAGAATAGTATTTGTTCACGTTCTCATTTTTTTCCGATCAAAATTGTATTTTCACATAATTATTGTTATTATTGTTCTGCAATACATGTTTTTACAAATAAAAACTTTAGATAAAAATGATTCCGTTGTTTTTAAGAAAATTAATCTATTATTGGATGAGCGAAGCGAAGACTCAATTACACTATACCGAAAAAAAAGTGCCTGTTTTTTTTTTTTTTTTTTTTTTTTTTTGTTTTTTTGTTCGCGCTCCACAGGTCAGACAAAAATTCAAAATCAGTTGAAACTTGGCACACACATGAACCCCTATCTGACTTGATGCTGTATAGTTTTGAGGCGCGATCGGTTTAACATCTTCTGAGAAAACTCATTCCAAAGTTTTCAAAAATCCCATTAGAATAAGCCAGAGGAAAACATTCGTGAAAAATATTTCATCTGAGAGGATTCAAATTTTCAGAGAATTTCAATCTGATAATGATACACATTATTCCGAACTTTTACTCAAATCGGATCAGCCGTTTTGATGTAAAAAAATAAATAATGTTATTTGTGTCAATTATTCAAAGCTATTAAGATACCTATTAAATCAAAGCAACAAGTGTCACCACTTGATTGTAAACGATTAAAACAAAGCCTTCTTTATTATTATATAAATTATTAATGTAAAATAAGATGGCAGTGATGTAATGGTTTGGATCTCAAGGTGTATATATATATATAATAACCAATCCAAAGATAAGTTGATATGTTCCAGCTCATCCATCAACGCGGAAACACATAACGCGTTTGCCTAGTCTAACATGAACAGTTCATTATATACTTTCTTTAAATCGGATGTTATTATTATTATTGGATGAGCGAAGCGAAGACTCAATTACACTATACCGAAAAAAAAGTGCCTGTTTTTTTTTTTTTTTTTCTTTTGTTTTTTTGTTTTTTTGTTCGCGCTCCACAGGTCAGACAAAAATTCAAAATCAGTTGAAACTTGGCACACACATGAACCCTTATCTGACTTGATGCTGTATAGTTTTGAGGCGCGATCGGTTCAACAACTTCTGAGAAAACTCATTCCAAAGTTTTCAAAAATCCCATTAGAATAAGCCAGAGGAAAACATTCGTGAAAAATATTTCATCTGAGAGGATTCAAATTCTCAGAGAATTTCAATCTGATAATGATACACATTATTCCGAACTTTGACTCAAATCGGATCAGCCGTTTCGATGTAAAAAAATATATAATGCTTGTGTCAATTATTCAAAGCTATTAAGATACCTATTAAATCAAAGCAACAAGTGTCACCACTTGATTGTAAACGATTAAAACAAAGCCTTCTTTATTATAATATAAATTATTAATGTAAAATAAGATGGCAGTGATGTAATGGTTTGGATCTCAAGGTGTATATATATATATAATAACCAATCCAAAGATAAGTTGATATTTTCCAGCTCATCCATCAACGCGGAAACACATAACGCGTTTGCCTAGTTATTATTATCATCCCACAGATAAGCCTTTTTGGTTTTGTGGAAGAGCGTATTGATCAATCTTGTATGTATGTATTATTTAAATCCAATAAAAAAATAATAAAAGGATCACGTCCGCCAAAATCTAGAATGTACTTATCACAGGTAGCTCAGTTGGTACCGCACTTGCTTCGTGTGACCCGCGAGGTGAGGGGCACATCGGTCCTCGGTTCGATCCCCGCCACAGTTCATCTTCACAGGGCTTCTCGTGGTTTTCCTCTGTATAATCTAGGATAATAACGGGATGGTTTCCATACAATATTGGCCACGACCGCTTCCTTCCCATCACCACAGATAATCGAGCTATTCCATCACCTCAGACTCCTCCATCTAATCAATAATCATCCCTCATCCCATCAATAATTCACCCGACGCCAATAGATCTCTATTACTATCACACAGCGTGGTTATAGCGTGGTTATAGCGTGGTTATAGCGTGGTTATAGCGTGGTTATAGCGTGGTTATAGCGTGGTTATAGCGTGGTTATAGCGTGGTTATAGCGTGGTTATAGCGTGGTTATTGCCAAGTGACGTCACCGATTGCCGAGATTCAAACCGAATACCATACTAAAGTCTCAGAATTATACTTCAATTCACGGAACAAATACTTGTACACAGGGTTTAATTGTAACAAATTGATGAAACCGTATATTTCCCTCTGTTTCTGACAGTTTTATCATTATTATACATTAAACACAGTACTTTATTTATAGCTAGACGGCTAAGAATAAGTATAATCACATTACTGCACGGCAAGTACACGAAACATAAACTAAAACAATATAATTGAATATATAGGAGAAATACGACAGACTCCATTTTATCATTTGTCATCCATAATAAATTGTGCACTTGTGCATATAAATGTAGAACTCATTTGAGTGACAGGTTGTGTCCACAAAAGATGAAGGCGCGAATCACCCGCGCGCTAGTGGTATGGGATAGGGGGGACGGTCGCTCGGAATCTTCATCGCTCGTGGATGCAAGTTACACAAGAGAGGTGAAGGCTCGAACCACCCGCGCGCTAGTGTTGTGGGATAGGGAAGACGGTCGCTCGGACCTCCATCTCTCGTGGATACATGATTGTTGTTTGCTTAACGACCCCACCAACAGCTAGGTTATACGGGGGTACGAATGGGCATGGTGATTATGAAACGATGAAGTGAAGATAAGTGAGAGGACGTTTACAAAAACCCATGCCTCATGCGGGACTCGAACCTACGCCCAACGGTGACTTCAGTTTCTGAAGCGGTGCCTCAGCTGACTGAGCTACACTTCATTCTTTCATTTCATCTCTGAATCATTTTTCAATTGTTTTTTCTCAAATTACATTTCACAACGAGAAACCTGCGTGAGAGAGGAACTCTTGTGTGCGGGTTGCCTGGTAGAAGTTACGGAAGAAGAAAATAAAGAAATAAGTAATAAACTAGTGAGTCATCGAACATACAACAGAACAAAACAAGGTTCTCAATAATAATCTAATTCGATGCTGTATAGTTTTGAGGCGCGATCGGTTGAACCACTTCTGAGAAAACTTATTTCAAAGTTTTCAAAAATCTCATAAGAATAACCCAGAAGAAAGAAAAATATTTCATCCGAGATAATTCTAATTCTCATGGAATTTCAATATAATGATGATACACATTATTTCGAACTTTCACTCAAATCGGATCAGCCGTTTTGATGTAGAAAAATAATAATTAAATTTTAGTAAATCATTCAAAGCTATTAAGATACCAATTAAATTCAAGCAACAAGTGTCACCACGTGACTGTAAACGATTAAAACAAAGCCATCTTTATTATCATATAAATTAAGAAGGACAAATAAGATGGCAGTGATGTAATGGTTTGGATCTCAAGGTGTATAAATAACCAATCCAAAGATAAGTTGATATAAGTAGCTCATCCATCAACGCGGCAACATAACGCGTTTGCCTAGTTTAAGCACAATCTTGAAAATCTATAACTTGTATGATTATTTCAACCATCAGAACAAACAAACAAACAAAATGTCATTATTGGACTTACCGAGGGTAAGTTACCAGAGAGAGATGAAGGCTCGAACCACCCGTGCGCTAGTGGTGTGGGATAGGGGGGGACGGTCGCTCGAACCTTCATCTCTCGTGGAAGCGCACGGTACGATTGCACGACCCATCAATCAACTTATATCACTCGTTGATTTTGATTGGTGATTCAGAATGAATGTTCCGGAAACAGATTGTGTTTTGTTTCACGTGTCAAATCACACGAATGATTATACAACGATCCATCTCTACACACTCACACACTCACGCACACGCACACACTCACACACTCACGCACACGCACACACTCACACACACACACACACACACACACACACACACACATGCATGATGTGGGCACGATGTAGTGATACCGACCTATTTTATCATAATTGGATCAGCGAAGCGAAGACTCAATTTCACCATAACCGAAAAAATGTGCCCTTTTTTCGTTTTTTCTTTGTTCGCGCTCCACAGGTCAAACGAAAATTCAAAATCAGTTGAAACTTGGCATACACAAGTGTCCTTATATAATTCGATGCTGGATAATTTTGAGGAGCAATCGGTTGAACCACTTCTGAGAAACATCATCTCCAAATTATCAAAAATCCCATGAGAATAACCCGGAGGAAAAAATTCGTCGAAAATATTTCCTTCGAGAGAATACAAATTCTCTTGAGATTTCAATATTATAATTAAACACCTTATTGTAAACTTTCAGTTCAATCATATCAACCGTTTTGATGTGAAAAAATATATAATCCAATTTTTTTGAATCACTCAAAGCTATTAAGAACCAATTAAATCCAAGCAACAGGTGTCACCATCAATTGAAAACGATTAAAACGATTGGAAATGATTATCATAGAAATTGATTAGGAAATAGGATGGCAGTGAAATAATTAATTGGATCTCAAGGCGTATAAATAACCAATCCAAAGATATAAGTTGATTCAAGTAGCTCATCCATCAACGCGGCAACACATAACGCGTTTGCCTAGTATTACGATAGAATAGGTTATTATCACTCGACATCGTGATGTGTGTTTATTGAACTGCCTGGAGTATCTGACGGTGAGGGCTGTTTGTACCAACACACGGGAGCGTTGTTGTTGTTGTTGTTGCTGTTGTTGTTGTTGTTGTGGTGGTGTTGTTGTGGTGGTGGTGTTGTTGTTGTTGTTGTTGCGCGTAGCTCAAACTGACCTAAATCAAACTGATCCAACGTTTACCAACCTAAGCAACCTAGCCAAATTACATTTAATCCGACTTTTCACAAACATAACTTAAACTAACCTAATCTTAGCTGACGATACACACACACACACATACATATATATATATATATATATATATATATATATATATATATATATATATATATATATATACATATATATATTGTATATACATATTTTTATATATATATATATATATATATATATATATATATATATATATATATATATATATATATATATACATATTGTAGGGGACTGCAATATGCAGTATGCAATACCAGTATGCAGTGATGTTGAATCACTGCATACTGTGTTCTGTGGATTTAAAGGTATTGTTGTGGCTGGTTGTCTTGTCAACCAGTTGTGTTATTTATTAAGTTCTTTCTTCTCGAGATTTCTGAGAAGCATGTTTTAACTGTAACCAGAAGTATATAAAATACATCAACTTTACTTATATTCACTGAGTTCATTTATTACCTCGTCCGAAACTCCCCTACAGTACCCCCTCCCCAGTGTCCCGAAAATATGGAGGAACACGATAGTCTTGCATTCACGCTGGAATGATGACTGTGTCTGGGTCTGCGAGTATGTATGCAGGTTTCAGCCTGTCTATGGATACCACCACTTGTTTACCGTTGCGCACCATAGTGTAGAACTTGTCGTGACGAGCTGTGATATCATACGGTCCATCATATGGCTGCTGCAGAGGAGTACGGACTGCGTCGTGGCGCACAAAGACGTGCGAACATGACGCTAAGTCCTTGAAAAGGAAAACTGCGTGTTGCCCATGGTGAGAAGGTTGAGCTGGCCTTAGCTGCCTGAGGTGACGTCTGAGTCGATCGACATAATCGGATGTTGACTCTAGGGTAACCGTTGTCGGTGCAAGGTATCCACCTGGAAGTCGAAGTGTCGTCCCATAAACGCGGCTGGCCGGCGGTCCTTTCAGGTCTCCTTTCCAGGCCGAACGGATGCCGAGCATGACCCACGGCAAAACCTCAGTCCATCTCTCGCTGTTTTGGCACATTATGGCAGCCCTGAGTTGTCGGTGAAGACGCTCGAACATTCCATTTGCTTATGGGTGGTGGGCAGTTGTCCGGAGATGAGTCGAACCTGTCAGGTTATTGAGTGACCGGAAAAGACACGACTTGAACTGGCGTCCTTGGTCGCTAGTGATTCTGAGGGGAGCTCCAAACCGTGATATCCATCCTGTGACGAGGGCGGCAGCCACGGTTTCCGCCGTGATGTCTGATATTGGAATTGCCTCTGGCAATTTCCGCAATACTGTAGGGGACTGCAATATGCAGTATGCAATACCAGTATGCAGTGATGTTAAATCACTGCATACTGTGTTCTGTGCATTTAAAGGTATTGTTGTGGCTGGTTGTCTTGTCATTTATTAAGTTCTTTCTTCTCGAGATTTCTGAGAAGCATGTTTTAACTGTAACCAGAAGTATATAAAATACATCAACTTCACTTATATTCACTGAGTTCATTTATTACCTCGTCCGAAACTCCCACAATATATATATATATATATAGATATATATATATATATATATATATATATATATATATATATATGTGTGTATGCATATAATATATATATATATATATATATATATATATATATATATATATATATTTATATATATTTATATATAGAACTATTTTGTAATGGTGCTTATCAACCCCAGCAGTTAGGTTATATGAAAGTACGAATGAAGTGTTGACAATTTGATACTAAACTACAAAGCGGTGATAAGTGAGAGAAGATTCACACAACCGTGCTTTATGCGGGACTCGAACCCACGGCCGCAAGGCAGTGCCTCGACTGTCTGAACTCAACGGACGGCGAAATTCGATATTCCAAAAATGTCTGTTCATTATGATTAGCTCCAGCACGATGCAGTGATACCAACCTATTTCATCGTAGTATAAAGAATGTGCTACAGCTCCCATACTGATAACATGGAAGGCATTTGTGGCTTATTGCGGTCAGTTCAGAGCCAAAGGTCCCGGTTGCCTGTCGCGATTTAGCGGATCCCCTTGTGAACTAGATGAAGATAGAGTGGCTACGGTAACGGTGACATTGTTGAACTCATCACAGAATCTATCAATCTTGCGCAAAACAAATGCAACTGCTAAGTTAATAATCCTACTGAACCGTGTATAGCATTGTTGAGCCTTGTTGTTTTATATAGTACGATATGAAAGCGACAGTTGCGCCACAGACAATCGGGACCCTGGACTCAGGAACTGACCCTGGAAATATTTCACTTTCAAGACCCGAGTTGAAGCACCTTCTTTACATCATGATAAGATATGTTGGTATCACTGCATCGTGGCTCCGGAAGCCTCTTCCCGAATTAACGGAATGTGAAATTGAATAAGTAAAGAAAACAGTGACAGTGATTCGGGAACCATTTCACATCTCCTGAATCTCGAGAATAAGGCTCCTGGATAATGTAATATCGGTCAGAGACGGATCCAGGTCATTTTCATGGGGAGGGGGGATTTCAGTTTTGAGAAGAAAATGCCACATACAAACAGTTGTGCAACGGCCCGTTATCGCGAAGCCGGCTTCCCGGTGAGGGCAAGGGAGGAAGTCCCCCTTCTGGCACCGCAAGGATTTTTTTGAAATTACACCCATTTTTATTACGGTTTGGCGTGTCTTAGAAGAGGGTCAGATGCTGAAATTCTTCTACTTAAGAAATTAGTAATGGCTCCAAAACCAATATTTGTGACTGCAGGGTCGTTTCGTGTCATTTTAGCGCCCCGGGCACGCACTCAATTGTACGCCCGAAGAACTGAGTGTGCATATCGAAGGTGAATTCAAAAAGAGAGTCATGCCCCGTAGGTAAATTTTAGAAAATTCACTTTTTTAAGTAAGTTTCCACGGGTTTCAGGAACTACATGCAATTTCTGGAATACCTGGATTTTGACAAGACCAATTTTGCCAAATGGCCGTTCCAAGCAAATAAAACGCTGAATCAATCTATATCATTCAATCACAATAATATTTGAATAGGCCTATTAGAACATTTACTCAATCCGGTGATTGAAATGAAATGACATTAATTTGATTTATAAAAGACGATTACTGATAGAAAGTCACAAATGGGTGCCGATAGCGCCCCATCGGGCAGCCGCCCACTTCGCCCACCCCTAGAAACGACCAGGGCCGTATTTAGGTTTTGCGCCGCCCTAGGCAAATAATTTTTGCCCCCCCCCCCCCCCCCTTTATTACGTAGCAACTAATGTAGTCAATGCTGTGGTTAAATCACTATGAAGTATAGGCCTCTAAAACTGCTGACGTCGCACCTTCCTCTCAGCAAAGTTGCCAATAGTCTCATAGTAATCTACTCTACGACTTTATGTGATTGTGACGGCTTGCATACAGGCCCACGATAAGTCTACACAGGGAAATTTTGAAAATATAGACATTTTTCAAGTGATTTTTGCGATTCACGAGTGGTTTTGGAGTCTCATAATTGCATCATCATGGACATTTTCAAAGTCATACTTTTTCGATTTCTCCCAGCAAAGCCCAGCAGGGAATTTTTTCGAATAGACACATGTCATTTTTCAAGTGATTTTTGATATTTACAAGCAATTTCAAAGTCCAATGATTGAATCACTTCGGACATAATCAAAGTTATTTTCAATAGTATAATCATTATAGACATTCTCGAAGTTATTTTCGCGATTTCTCCCGGCAAAATTCCCAGCAGTGATTTTTTTGAAATGAAGTCATTTTTCAAGTGATTTTGCGATTCACGAGCAGTTTCGGAATCTAATAATTGATTCATTTTCGAAAAGAAAAAAGGAAGTGCAAAGACAATTCATATAATAATTGTGTTATTCGTAGGTCAACATTGGGGTTAATGGGGTATATATTTTTGAAGGAGGATAAGTTATTGGGGGAGGGGAAGGGGCGCAAATGTCGTAAATTACCCCCTTACGACGTCCCTGAATGCAGGGCGCGCAAATAAGGTGTCTGATAATCATGGACCCCCGCGCTACAGTGTGAAAGAATAGAACAAAGCAACTTCGAAATAACAGGTTGCCTAGGCATAAATACGGCCCTGGAAACGACCCTCGTCGTTATTATCGTTGTTATTTACAAACATCGTAATATATAATTCAAAACCTGAAAGAAGCACGGTCATGTTGTCTATTGATTCTTGCTATCCAAACTACATAGGCCTACTAGATATGACATTTCGAAACCGTACGTCCAATTAATTATCAATGCAATTATGTAAAATATGAAATCGTGGCATTCATAGATTTATACGATATTTATTTCCTTCTTTCTCTCTTCCTATGTTCTTTCTTTCTTTCTTTCTTTCTACTTTCTTTTCGTCGCTTCCGATTCATGAGGGGGGAATCGCCCCTATCGCCCCGCCCCCCGGTGTCCGCCACTGATAGCGGTGTGACCGTGTGTGTACACTGTCTGTATACAGGGGGCCGTATTATGAATCACACAATAACAAAGCCTCAAAGCAGGGTCAGAGACAAATTAACTGCAATCGTTTTGAAATATATTCTTTCTATAAGTTGGCGGAATTCATTCGAATTCATGTCGTCTTGCATGACGTCATGATTTTGAAGAGCTCCTATTGGTTCGAGTAGTATGCCATGTGGGATCTGCTGAAAGCAATCCACAAGGCTCGCTTTTCTTCCGAGACTAGACCAAATCACGAAAACAAAACCACACGCGGGATTGCTAAGTAATAGGAAAACGCCATATATGCGTTGTTACACGAGCGGATAGTAATAGTATGTCGACTTTTATGGCCAAACTCTCGCCTACATTCGCCAATTGGGTGACATTTAATTCAGAAATGGGTAAAAACTGCTTCGAGTGGTACTAATTTAGCACATTTTATGGTTTTCTTCAAAATGGCTCACCCGATCAAGCTGAAAGTTTTCAGAAATGTGTATCATAATGTAACCCAACTTCACGCAGAATTTCATTTTTTGGGGAAAATAAAAATATTTCCTTTTTTTCCGCCGTGTTATTCTAATGGGTATTTTTGAAATTTCTAAAATTCATAAAAAAAAGTTAACATTCGATACTGCCACAAAACTATACAGATCTAAGTTAGATGAGGAAGCATAATGAAAAATTTTTTGAAGTCAATAGCTGTAGCCGTTTGACCTGTGGAGAACCGACAAAAAAACATGAAAAAAAAAACGAGCACCAATTTTTTTCATTTATTTCAAATTGAATCCTCGCTAAAGCTCGTCTAAAAAATGTTCAATTCCCAGGTTTTTGATGGAAGTTCGAGGCTAGGCACCCTGATGTGATTCAGCTCACAAAACACGCCCATTGACGTAATGACACTGCAAGTTATACTTTACACTGTTACATACGCATGCGCAGTACCATTGGTTACGGCCCATTGCGAACATTTGGAAACACTTTTTCTAGCAGGGCCTGCAGGGCTTCATGTGAAAGATATGGTTACGTGTGATCTCATTGTTATCCCAATATGCTGTCTATTGATCGAATTAGTTGAAACTTGATCAAAAGTGTGAGCTGAAAAAGTAACTATTTACTATAGGCTTCCGTCAAGTGTCAAGTGACGTCACCCATTGTTGCAAGAGACCACAACAATGTCCACCAGTTGGAATTGACCAATCAGAATATTTGGTGGTCCACCAGTTCGCTGTATTGCTATGATATCTATTGTTAATAAAATAAATAGTAGGCCTTTAGTATAGAAATAGAAATAAAAATATGAATACAAAAATAAATTTATGAATATATATGTAGAGCCCAAAACGTATACTATCACGATCCGATAATATAGAGAAGGCCCCCATTTCGACAGGCAGGTATATTTTTTTAACTGAAATCAACTTAAATTGGTTCGTAAAAATTGCATTTGTGCGAAAAAATGTTATTCTGTAATATTGTTAGAGTTAATTTGGAGTATTCGGTGTATGAGGGTGTATACTACTCTTCCTTGCGATACATCAGGTACTCACAGGTAGGCCTACGGCTGGATCCTCCCCGCGTGCGCAAACTTGATGCGCACGCATATGCACTGTTTTACTTTTATCCACGCAAGTAGGAGGATTGCCGACTAAACCAAATGAAAATCTTCCATCCAACTGAATTTTTTTTCTTATAATAACATCGAAACTTGATACAAAATCATTGTTCCCCAATTAAGGCTATGGATGAGAGGTAGGATCGTTTGGACGGGCACCACAAGGGTGATCTTATCACCTTAGTGTAATAGTGGAAACTTAATAATAATAATAGTGGAAACATCTGAAATTAGTGAGAGATGAAATAATTACGTCCAAGTTTCGGTTGAATTCAAATCAATTTATTGACTAAGCGATAATTGATGGATAATTTGTTATCACTTTGCATGGTTAACAAACACATGTGTGTACCCTAATTAATTTTTAGTCATCGTATTCCATTCTAATTTCTTCGGAAGAAAGTTAAAGGAATTATCGAATGAATAAATAAATAAATAAATTTTCAACATATTTTCATTATTCGTGATGCGCGGTGCAATCGTGAACCTCGTCCTGACAAATCGTAATATCCTAAGAGGCTAAAACTGCAAGCTTTGGTCGATCTAGACGACTATCTACCTTCGTGCATACAAGTATGTGTATACGTATCGCTGTGATTATTTAAATAATGGAAGTGTTATTTTGAAATTCGAACGCGAGACATTTTCACATCTTCCTTTCTTCCAAAGCACTCAACTCAAGATATTAAAGCAATAGCTGTAATATGAAATACCATTCCTATTGTCAATGGTGAGTGACAGTAACTATCAAGTAACGACGCGTTATTTACAACAGTTTTAGTGACTGTGATTTAGTCTTAGATCTATAGTCCCGATCATTGTCTTTATACCTCCTAATAGGTAACATGCATGAAAAATGTTCACGATTTTGTCATCATTAACCACGCAACAACTAAAAACAGTAGATCCGTTCCTTTTTCAAATTTCGAATGTAAACCTATAGATGCTAGAAAAATAATTGAAGATATACACTAATTCAACGTGACCATGGATCGGGTTAGAATATCACGTCATGATACGTCACAAGGCAGAAGCGGCCAACTGATTGATCTTATAGGCCGTGACAATAATTCTCAATAAAAATAGAGCTCCTCAAAAAGCACGTGTTTTGATCGAATCAACAGGTTTTGAGTGATTTCGCTATTTGCAATGCCATTAGGTCTATACTGGTATATTTTTTCAACCTTTTTGGCTTTATTTGTATTGAATATGTTGCACATACCATTAGTTTTATGTGTGTTCAAACATTTCAAAGTGGACCTATATTCCAATGCATGCATGTTGCATGTGTGATACAGTAAATAGATGCTATACGGCTCACTTCTTGGTCTTGTGATGAACCCAATTCCCTGACCCCCCACATGCACATCACCTCCAACCCTTATTTCTGTCTCTCCCTTACAGTCACGTCTTTCTCCATACAATGGAAACGACCTTGGTTGATTTCGTTCTGCTCCCCATTCCTATAATTGTATTGCACTTCTTTGACAGCGTTGTCTTGGTAGAAAGGGTGAAGTGGAAGGGGAGGTTATACTGGATAAACTCTGATGAAGATTCAGTTGATCTACGGACACTCATAGGGTAGCCACCTATGGGGTGCTCTGCTCCTCTTTTTATATTGGGTTAAAACGACGCACGATACTGATGGCTACGATCTATTGGCGTCGGTGGATAATGAATGAGATGATGGGATGATGAGCTGAAAGGTTATTTTATTAAGTGTTTCGGATGGTTGGAAGGAGTCGGTCGTGGCCTGTTGTTAAGGAACCATCCCAGTATCAACCTGAACGACAGAGGGAAGCCATGAAGCCCGGTCTCCCGAATGACGGTTCCGTGTATTACCACTCGGCCACGCGTCTCGGTGAATGTTTATTATTGATCAACATTATTTCAGAAGACACCCCTCTGAATGATATGAAGTAGTCACACTATACAATATCATCGAACGTACGTACAACGTAAATGCGATCGTTTCTATGTTACGATGACACTGAAAATGTTATACGCTGTGAGTATAGGTTCTTCTTTTGACGAGGTGCCTAACTATAGGACTCCCTACAATACCAAAATAAAATAGTCATCAAGACTGTATTGGATCGAGCTGATGTAATACTGCACTACTACCATCTATATTTATTTATTTGTTTATTTATTCATTCATTTATTTATTTCATTTCTCGTCCCAAGAACTGGTTCATAGAATGTAATATGTACAGTATATGGACAGTCAACACTTGATATATAAAACAACCAATACACACAAGACAATACAATATAAAACACGATACATATTCTACAGACGTCATAAATGTAAATAATATCTAGATAATAATAATAACAAAATATAATAAAATAAGTCGAGGATGATGAAATGTTATTGAATTGGGCATGGCACAGTATTTCCTATCAGACGACATAAAATTTTTTTTTTTTTTTTTAATAACATCGAAACTTGATACAAAATCATTGTTCCCCAATTAAGGCTATGGATGAAAGATAGGATCGTTTGGACGGGGCACCACAAGGGCGATCTTACCACCCCATTTTGATTATTTAAAACTAATGGTCTTCAACACCAGGACTGCGCTGTCTGTGACCATAATTTTTCGCAGTAGATAAAAGTCTTTCAGTATAAACACACGAATGTTGATATCTTCCACTTTGAACTAAGTCTCTTGGGCAATGATTAATTACTTCTTTCCCTTGACAGCAGATGTAAAATTGATCATTATACAAAAAGCACAAATTAAATTAGTGATAGGCCTATAATGTTATAATTAGGCCTATCGCTCTACTAATTAATGGTCGTGGCCAATTAGTACTTCATCCAAGCATTTGCTTCGAGGACTGTGGGAAACCACGAAAAACCACGTCAGGATGGATAAAAAAAGGTGTTTGTTGGTCTTGAGCTTTTTCTTCATAAAGAGCTTTTTCGACATAAAATAAACATTTCATTACGACATCTCAGTAACATCACATCACAGACATTTATGTTCATATTAGGCATTATTATATCAATAATTGATCACTTTATAATATAATTATTGTTTTGATTAATAATTAGTATTTGTATCGCTATGTAAAAATAAAATGATTAAAATCGAATCGATTGAACCGCCCTCAACGGCACGGCACGTGTTTGAACCCATTATCAGGCGGCTTGAGTGTTGGCGGTATTAGCTCAGCCCCGCCCACCCTTTATCTCCTGCTCAGATTTAACGACTGTCGGCCGCCTGGCGTGTCAGAGCGCGTCACGACACGACACGGCACGACACGGCACGACAGCGATCGTGCGCGGAAACACGATGTCGTGCTCTGCTGATATTGCTGACTGTTGCATGTATCAGCGGTGCGAGACGCATAGTGCAGGTTAGGACTCGGTTGTGTGTACTTTGAATAAGTCGATTTATTGACACTGTGTGTTGAGTGGCCGGGTAAGTGGGGGTGGGGTAGGACGTGGGTGGTGGGGGGGGGGGGGGGGGGTAGCAAGGTGATTTTATTTGTACTATTTCTTTCTATGTTCACGAACCAGTGTCATTGAATTAAGAAAATATATCAACTTCAATATAATTGAATGCCTTTTTAATTGATATGACATATTTTGTGAATTCAATCAGTTTGATGATAATACGTGAATAAATACCAAAAACGTGATGGAATTCACTGATTGGATTCACACAGATAGAATGTACACCAATTGAAGATTGATTAATGATTATTGTTCGCTTAACGACCCCACTATCAGCTAGGATATGCCGGGGTACGAATGAGCAGGTGATTTAAAAACGATGAAGTGAAAGAACGTTTTCAAAAACCCATGCATTACGCGGGACTCGAACCCACGCCTAACAGTGACTTCAGTTTCTAAAGCGGTGCCTCAGCCGACTGAGCTACCGAGGGTGGCATATCATATCAATTGAAGGGCATAAGATTTTCTTGGAGTTGGTATACCTTTTCATTCAATTATACACTGATTCGTGACCATAGAAATGATAGAGAATATGAATTACTCTTTTGTATGCCTATAAGCACATCGTATTCGCAATTAACAGCAAAGTGGCTGACATCTGGTGGCGTTTTAGTGAACTGGGCGGAGGCAGATACTTTCAAAAGAGTAGCATACAACAACCGGACATCTAACTGCCTCCAGACGGCCATTTTGAAGTTTCGCCCACTTCGACAGTGCTGCCGCCTGGTTAGCTTTTAATCACGTATACATGCACCCCCTTAAAGACGTGCAATGTGTGTAGAATAAAGTGACCATACTGAATACACTTGTAGTCACTGGAGAAGGCTGTATTCCAGAATATATATATTTTTTTGTGGGGGTTATTCGGCAGAAAAAGTTGCAGGCACGCTTTCGGTGGTCAACAGTGGAACTTGGAAAAGTGACAAAATGTAGCGCGCGCATCTGTCAACAATGACAGTTACTGAAATGCTATACATTGTTGACAGTCTATTTGAGATCTTTCCTCGGCCATATTGGGATTTAGACCCTCATTTCGTTGATATTTTAGTTAGTGTCGAATTGAGATTTTTCAGGACGAGATTCAAGATGAAGAATGCAGATACATCTTTAAAAACGTTCAATCCTACAAATACGGTGAGATAATGCAACCACGGCAGAGTTACAATTACTCGAGTGAATAACATTATTCACTTGAGTGGTTACAAGCATAGAATATAATAAGGAAGAAAATAATTCAATATAGATTTTGATTCTGGTAAACTGGAACCAAGGAAATAGGAAATAGGAATGGGAATATTCCTGGAATAGGAATTCGATTCTATTCTAGTATTCTATTTTTTATAAGTATTCTATACTACTTTTTATCACGATTTTACTTTAATCTTCATAGTGGTCTGTCTGGCGGGAGACCGGGGTTCGATCCCCTGCCGGGGAGACTTTTTCATATTGGACTCAAAGTTTAATATGAATAGTGGTAGTAGATATATCATTTCAGCACTGAAAGCCATTACCTGACTACCTTAGTGCATAACTCTCTTTTAATATCCAACTTGTTTCCTTTTGTGCAATATTTTATTATTTTCTTTCTAATGACACTGTGTTCAGTGAATAAAGATATTATCATATTATTATTATTATTTTTGGCATAGGTTTACATACATATAGTTACACAAAACTTCTCAACATTGGATTATATGGGGAGGCCAACAACATTCATGGTGAGATAAATACTTGAAGGAGTGTGAGACAGATACTTGGGCGTAATAATTGATGATGAACTATAATTGGTAAAACAAGCAATTTTGTATGTGGGACAATTGGCGAGTATAGATATGGCTTTTTCGCAAGTGTGAGTGAGCAATTCTCAACTATAGTATCATCAGACTAAAACTAGCTTTCCATAAGAAAAGTGACTGCAAAAAAGTAAAAAAAAAGTGAATGCACCGCATTTGGAGTATTGCCCCACTGTTATGGAGTTCATGCGAGAAAACAGATGAACACTAAATAAATGCAACGCCTACAAAACAGAAAGAACTAGTGACACTTATAGAGTTAACAAATATAACCTACCAGAATTAATGAGGAACTTGATGTACTGAATTTAATTAGTGTAAGACATGGAGTCAAGGAATGATAAAGTTGACATTCGTGTTCAACGTAAAGAAAGGCATCTTGCAGGAATATATTCATGTGAAATACTAGTAATAAGAAATGAAGTACATGAATACAAAACCAGAAATTGCCACACTAAAACACTATACATATTATAAGTTTGAAGATAGAGGGGACAGATGTATACAGTATTACCCAAAGGAATGAAAATCTATGTAAATCTACCATGAAGTGTTTACAGTGCTAAGAGACGACATGAATTCAAAAGAGAATGTAGCCAGTAATATGTAATAGCACATGAAGATTGGACTAGATTAGATTTCTTTATTATCCCAAAGGATTCTACAATACGAAATGTAAATACATGTCAAGTCAATTATGATGAAATACGTAATATGTATATATAAAAACTCTATTCAGTCGCTGCTCACAATAGAGTTGCCCTAAGACACAGAATAACAAGCAATATAAAACATTGAATAAAATTACAAATCCATATTATGAATGTGTTTATATGAATGATCAAATGAGGCAGCCTATTATGAATAAATACAAAAAAATGAATGAAAGAACACATGGGAATTATTATATCAAAAGTGGAATAAAAATAAATTACTTTGATTCAACGTATAAACAAACGCAATCAGGACATTCGAGCTTACCATGAAATACAGAAGACTAGACTATATATTGCTAGTTGATCATTATTGGTATTTGAAAATTATCTCAATATTTCTTCAAACTCTTTCACAGAATATGCAGGTTATTGATGAGCGTAGCGAAGTCTCCATCCTACTCTTATGCTGGCCTTCCATGAATGCGATTTGCGTTTCGGTTCCGCAAGGCGGTGGAATTGAGGCGAGCTCAACAATCAGAAATCGCGTAACTTTCGTCATTGATTGGTCGTTTTATCATCAAGATGGCCTAAAAAAACGCTTACCGAATTCGCAATCCGAATAACGCAGGTATGGAAGCCCAGCATTATAGGGCTTTGTCTATGTGTGTGTGTTTTTTTTTTTTTTTGTAAACACTCTACGGTCGCAAGGGTTGACTGATCAACATGATTTTTTTTTGTACACGCAAAACTATACCAACTCATCCAACTTAGAAGTGTATAGTTTTTGGAATGAATCGGTTCGACCGATTTTGAGAAAAATCATCTCAAAGTTTCTAAAAACCTCATAAGATTTGGCTGGGCGGAAAATGTTGAAAAATAAAATCTCTCCAAATGGGATGAAATTTTCTCTAAATGTGTATACATGGATTTTACACATTATTACGATTTTGTATGCAATTCTGATCAGTCGTTTTGAAGAAAAAAAAAATAACTGATAATATTCATGAAATATATCATACAAATTGTGACAGAATTAGGTGGTCGAGATTCACTGCTTTCTAGATTCGAGAGTTGACCAACAATGAAGTATTTTTTATATACATCAAGGTGTGTAGAATACTATAGTCAATAAAGTGGCAAGATTAGAACTACTTCAACGACTTTTATAGCTTATTCAGATATCAAGGTGTGTAGAATACCAAAGTCGATAAAGTAGCAAGGGTAGAACTACTTCAACGACTTTTATACCTTATTCAGATATCTCGCTCATCTTACAACGCATATTTCGCGTTTGACTAGTGTAGGTTTATGTAATACACTGTAATACTGGATTGGAGGTTTTCTGTCTGATTGTATAGTTAACTACCTGAATTCCTCGTCTAATTCAACTTGAATACAACTTCAATCTCGTATTCTCCGACAGGAGAACAACTCCTGAAATCTGGTGTACACTTGTCATGAAATCTTCATGAAATCTTCTTGATATCCCTTGAAATCTGAAATCAGGTGTTCACCAAATTTAATAGTTGTTTACCCCTCGGTGCTCTCTAATCCAATTCAACCTGATAATGTATTGTATTGATGAATATATTTATATATACATATATATTTATATATATATATATATATATATATATATATATATATATATATATATATATATATATATATATATTTATATATTGATATGTTGCCGAATAATGACATTATTATATACGATTACCAACCAGAGGATAGTATTTGAGTATCACTTGTAAATTAAAGTGAAATATATATTTATAGGCCTGTATATACTTGAATCCAGGAAAAAAGAGGGACGTCTACCAACAAAATAACTGTAAAAACGTAAGTAATTATTGGATGAGCGAAGCGAAGACTCAATTTCGCCATACCCGAAAAAAAGTGACTTTTTTTTCATTTTTTTTTTGTTCGCGCTCCACAGGTCAAACGAAAATTCAAAATCAGTTGAAACTTGGTATTCACAAGTGTCATTATCTAATTCGATACTGTATAGTTTTGAGGCGCAATCGGTAGAACTACTTCTGAGAAAACTCATTTTAAAGTTTTCAAAAATCCCATAAGAATAACCCAGAGGAAAATATTCGTAAAATAATTTTCATCCGAGACATTTCAAATTCTCAGGGAATTTTAATATGATAATGATACACATTATTCCGAACTTTCATTCAAATCGGATCAGCCGTTTTGATGTAAAAAAAATATATAATGCAATTTTTGTGAATCACTCAAAGCTATTAAGATACCAATTAAATCCAAGCCACAGGTTTCACCTCTTAACTGTAAACGATTAAAACAAAGCCTCCTTTATTATCATAGAAATCAATAATGAAAAATAAGATGGCAGTGAAGTAATGGTTCGGATCTCAATGTGTATATGTATATATATATATATATATATATGTATATATACTAGCAGACTGGGCCCGTCGTATACGACGCGCCGCGATTATGAATTAAGGCACCTCATAATCGATTTTCCAATATTTTGAAACCCGAACGTGCATCCGGTTCCAAAGAAGGAACCGGAACGCCGTTTCGGTACGTTCATTCTATGCGAGCAAGGGAAGCAATGCTACCCGCGTATTGCTGCTTACTGCGAATGAATATCTGAATGCCTTTTAAATACCCACCTTGAATTATTATGAGAAGAAAATGAGGAATCACTGAGGAAATAAATCACTGGAGGAACAATTCAAATTGAACTGAAGTTTTCCCAATCAAGAAGTTGATTCTGTCCTCTCCGTAGGTACGTATGCGGTGAGCTGAATACTTAGAATGCGTAGTACTATTTATTCCCTTCGAGGATTTCATAAGACGTCAGCTATAGCCACATCATCGCCTGTATTGCGTCTTGAGAAACGCGTCTGTTACATGAGGCGCATACATATTAACACAGATTGCATGCTCGTACCGCGGTTCGAGAATCTTCTTTTCGAGAATCTTCACTTCTTTTCAATCTGTCACATGTCAACAACAATGAGCAATGCAGCCCTGCCTATTGATGACGTATTCAATTATTACAGCAGTTTACACAACCAATCACGCTGAAAGTATCTATGATGAACCCTCCCCTGGAATTGACGTAAGAAATTGCAACCACCGGTCTAAACCAACACTACCGTTGCACAATACTATTTTTTCCAGTATATAACAGCATTGTGTGCTTCTAACGAAATGACGAAGTAAATGGTTCGCCTTCTCTCTCCCCCCCCCCCCCCCCCCCTCACCATCAACCAAAGTTGTGACTGACAGGAGACCAGCCTTGGTAAAACCGGTTTCCCCCAACTCCCCATCCCACTACCCCTATCCGACACTAACGCCCGTCTCAGCACTCGGAACCCCCACTCTACCAGGCTTCATAGAATGGACGGACGGATGGACGGATGGACGGATGGACACACGCACGCACGTTTTCCCTCCCATGATTTTATTAGTAAAGATATATATATATATATATATATATATATATATATATATATATATATATATATTGTTACCGCCGATCTTAGAGATGGCGATGAGAGACCAGTGGACTGTATTCGGATGCCGACTTGGCATTAATAATCAGGCGAGCATAATCCAAACTCGGATTATGCCTCACCCCAAAACGATACGTATTTGGTCTACGTCGACTTGACGTTGTTATTGACCAAATCAAAGAATAAATAGAAAGCGAAACAAAATAGATCAAACCTGAGTGGTGTCCCCGCACACCATTCGAATAAACAATAAACAAAAGCTTGAGAGAAAACAAAACACCCAACTTCGTAAATGATAAAGACCAAAACAAATGTGAAGAATTAGAAACAAGAAAGTATGGAAAGAGGTCCTATTAACGACTCAAGAAGAACGAAGAATAGAAAAGAAACAACTGCGTACATGCGAAATAATGTACAGTACGTCCGAACTCTAACAAAGTAGAGAAGGACGGGAGATGCTCACACAACAAGAGCTGGTCGAGAATATGAGCGAATTCACCCACTTGACGAGCGACTAAGAGACGTCCGATATGAATCGAGTATGGAATAGAACTGAATACTCGACGAGAGCCGTTTCGAGACGTCCGGTCTCAATCGAGTATAGCAGAGAACTGAGCTGCGAGGCCTAGCTTAGTCAGGCAACGCGAGAATGGCGAGCTGTGATTGGACGCACACATGGCGTGACAACCCACCAGCCAACCAGCAATGAGAAGGAAGGACGACTGCTTGCATGTATAAACAACATTCCATGACGCAAACGAATGATTTCATGTTCAAATGACAAACTAGGGAAAACGAGCTAGCTGGTCTCAAAAGACCGGCGTTAACATACCGCCCACCAAAATGAACATTTTAAAGCTGAGGTAAACGATACGGAAAATTAGGAACATGAAATTAGAACAGCAAACTGTTCGTAAGAAGCCTTGTAACTTCATAGGCAACGTGAGCATGAGATTTTCACCGAGTAATTGGATTGCTTCCCAATTGGATCGGAGAACAGCAAAGAAATCGCACATGATCCGAGCGATTCATTGAGGAGAAAACGCAACCATTTTATCCAATGGTCGCTGACTTTTCAAAAAAAATGAGAAAAGAGAGAACAACAAGAAAGTAAACATGAAGAAATGAGCAAAGCACCAATGCGTGCTTTGAACAGAAAAAATACACGAATGAATGCAAATCTGCCATTGGAGGCTGCATAGGCTTTGCGCGAAACTTGTGGCGAGTAATGCACTGGTGTATGCGCTGCCTCAACAAACCGCGCAGAGAAACGATCCAGTAACGCTGCTGTATCAGCGCCTGTACCGTTCTCGGGCCGGAATGTAGCGATGTTCGGTGGAAGGCATCGCAAATGAGAGATGCGAGGTGAGCTTCTTTGGGGAGTAGGATTGGGTACCGAACCTCTTCAGGAAGAGAAGAGTGACGCAATCTTCCGCCCACCTTGAGTAAGCCCGAGGGTTCGAGAAAAGGTTTCAGCGAAGCGATCCGGGATGAAACCTGTCCCTGTTTGGCAAGTTGGCTGATCTCGGTTGCATAAAAGTGGTTTTGAGTGACTCTTATGATCAGTTCAAGAGCGTCTTGCAACTCCACAGGTTTTAAAGAACCCGTAGGAGGGCGAATCTTGGATCGTTTCGCCAATAAGAGACGGGCAAATCGAACTACATACCCAAAGACCCGTTGTGCTTTGAGAAGTGTGGAAAACTTTCGAAAATTCACCAGGAGAGGATCTACTTTGACCGTTGTGGCCAAAGTGACCATGGAAGGCTTAATGTCTGGCAATTCAGACAATAAATCAGTGGAAGGCACAGAGATAGGCCACAGAGCATGGGGACTCCTGAGAAAAGAAGGACCCGAGAGGTACAACGGGTATTCCATGAGCTGAGAAGGCAGTATTCCACGAGAAGCGCAGTCAGCGGGATTTTCTTCGGAATCCACGTGTGCCCAATTGGTAGGAGTGGAGTTGTCGAGTATCTCCACTACTCGGTTGGCGACGAATGTCTTCAGTCGATGTGGAGGGGTGGCAAGCCACGCGAGCACAATAGTCGAATCAGTGTAGAGGGTTACTGACTCCACGACAAGAGTGCTGAGTGAGGGAAGAGTATCTTTCAGCACACGCGTTAGAAGCAAAGCAGCAGAGAGTTCAAGCTTAGGGATGGTCAAGGGTTTGACCGGGGATACTTTACTCCTTGCTCGCAACAAACTAATATGCGAAGTTGCATGATTCGTTGTGTGAAGGTAAAGTATCGCAGCGTAGGCCTTCTCGGAGGCATCACAAAAGCCTACAAGTCGATGTATGCCTTGTGAAGCAGGAAATGCGCGTGGAACTCGGAAGTTCGAGAGAAGACAGATCTCGGCTACCGCGTCCAACCACCTTTGAGCAAGAAGCGGTGGTAAAACGTCGTCCCACTGCACCCGCGATAACCAAAGTTGCTGAAGAAAAATCTTCATCCAGCATACGAGCGGGGTGAGGAATCCCAAAGGATCAAAAATGCGCGCAATGTACGACAAGACCGTGCGCTTCGTTACCACGCCTTCGAATGGTAAGGTGTGGAATGAGAAATCATCCGATCGGGGATCCCAGAACAGACCAAGGATCTTGATGCCCTGATCGTCATCCGAAAACACGACTGGAGTCTCTAAATGATCCTCCGGAAGTGCACTCAATGCTTCTGGGAGGTTACTGGCCCACTTTCGGAGTTCGAAACCTCCACTAGCTAGAAGAGCCTGTAATTCCGATTGAAGAATGCGAGCTTGAGCGACGTCTGCTGCGCCAGACACGATGTCATCCACGTAGATGTGAGATATTAAAGCACGCGAAGCATTGGGGAAAGGAGCCCCTTCGTCGTGCACGAGCTGCTTCAGCACTCGTTGAGCAAGAAAAGCTGACGGTACGAGCCCATACGTGACCGTGTTGAGCTCATATTCTTTTACTGGAGAGTCTGCATTGGGTCGCCAAAATATGTGCTGATATTTGCGGTCAGATGGTTGGACCAGAATCTGACGATACATCTGACGAATGTCAGCACAAATTGCGATGGGATGAGAACGAAATCGGGTTAAAACGCCCGGGAGTTCGCTCTGAAGCTTGGGACCACTGAGTAACAGCTGATTCAAAGAGGCGCCTCTCTCATCTGGAGAAGAGGCGTTAAATACCACTCTCAGCTTCGTGCTGGAGCTGGTAATCTTGTGCACACAATGATGCGGAATCACGTAGTTCGAAGAGGTGCTTGCAAGTTGCATGTGGTTCGATTGAATATAGTCTTGCATGAATGCTTGATACGCAGCATCATGCTGAGGATTGCGTTTCAGTCGCCGCTCCAGACTCAAATAATTCTGGAGGGCGGCCTCACGATTATATCCGAGAGGAGAGGATGTGTTCTTGAAAGGGAGTGCTACCGAATAGCGTCCGGAAGGGTTCCGTGAGTGCGTAGATAGAAAATGCTCCTCACAAAGTTCATCGTCCGGATCAACTTGAAGAGGACGTGAAACTTCTTCCGATTCCCAAAACAATCGAAGAGTACGATCCAATGGAGAACCAGTGCAAGCAAGCAGAGAGAGCGGAGGCTGGAACTCGGCATCCAAACACCGAATAGGACCCAAAACCACCCAGCCGAAGACCGTGTTTATGGCAGATGGACTGCCACTCATCACAATATCACCTGACTTTTCAAGAATATCAGGGTATAAATCGGCGCCGATCAAAAAGTCGATCTGATCGGGCACATGAAAGCGGTCGTCGGCAAGAGAGAGACAGCGATAACGTTCAAACACCTCAAGCGGAACGGTGATGGTTGGAAGTTGACTCGCTATCGCAGGCATAACGTAGGCTTGTACGCTGAGAGAGGTTGCAGGGGTGAACCGGGAAGCGATGCTGCATTGAACAGTCCCGATTACCCGAGCACTAACGTGACCAATACCAGAGAGTTCGGAATGACAAGGATTGATTTTCAATCCTAGCTTCTGAAGGAACGAGTGAGTGAGAACAGAGATTTGTGAACCACAGTCGATAACCGCACGGATAGGTTGCAGTTGACCGTGAGAGTCGCGGATCAAGGCGCGAACAGTGCCCAATAGAGCTGTGGGTAGCACTGGCTTGCTTGTCTTGACTTGACAAGCGAGAGTTTGAGGATGAGGCGAGGTGGTCTCCGGATGAGAAGAGACTTCGGTTGCTATTGTGTCACGAGTCAAGGGGTTGATTCGTGCGGTGTGTAACAGCGAATGATGTTTGTTACTGTGACAAGTACCGCAAACACTCTTAGAGGTGCATTGCGATCTGAGATGAGCGCCCATGCAGTTGAAGCAGCGTTGTAGGCGACGTAACGTGTTGTATTTGTCGTCAACGGACTGTTGCCGAAATACGGAACACGAGTATAGAGTATGCTCCCCTTTGCAGACTGGACACGAAGATTGTTTCGTGGTCGAGCTTGCTGATTTGCTCTGCTCGCGAGATTTAAAGCTGACGGGCGGAGGATTCGCAACTAACAACGAATTGATTCGCTTTGTGGACGGAGGAATAGCTTTTGAAGAGCTAGCTGCTTGTTTGTCGAGACCACACAATTCCATCGTCCTGGACTGCTCTTCAATGAATTTGATCAACGACGCGTAGCTAGGAGTGCTGTGCGAAGAATGTTTCTGTTCGAAAGCCTTGCGCGTTGATGTGTCGAGATTTGTCAGTGCTAACGTGAAAAGCAGAAAATCTGACAAATCTTCGATATTCAGAGCTTTCAACGCTTCAATCGAAGTTTTGTGAACTTTCAGAAATGATTGCAGCCCAGAATGTGAATTGGTTTTGAGAGGCGTAAATTCTAAAACCTGTTGAACATACGTGGTGGCTAACAACCGAGGGTTATGATACCGACTGACAAGAGCATCCAATGCCACAGAATAATTGGCTTCCGTAATCGGAAACCCGGAGACGACAGACAAGGCGTTGTCTTTGAGGGTGGTCCTCAAATAGTGGAATTTCTGAACTTGATTCAGGTCGTTGTTCTCGTCGACGAGGGATTTAAATAGCGAATAGTACTCCGTCCATCGAGTAATATCACCAGAGAATGCCGGCAACGCGATTGTCGGCAATGAGATGGCTCGAAAACCATTTTGATTTGGCGGCGGAGGCGGAGTAGGCGTCGTCGCGGCAACGGCGGCGAGATACAGCCCACGAGTCGCGTACAACATTTCCTCGAAGCTGGCTTCAACAGCGTCGACCGGTAAGGCATCGTCGCCTTCGTCAAGCTGAGCGTTCAAAGATATTATTTCTCTCTGAACTTCCTCAAAGTTGGCTTCCAAAACGTCAAGTTTGTCGTAGCGAGGTTTGTACAACGGAGCTTTGGCACTATCAAGCGTTTTGAAAGCATCGTAGGAGCGTTGTAATGAAGCGAATATCCGCTCTCGCTTTGCTGTGAGCACTGCTTGTTGTTTCAAGATTTTAGACGCCATTGTAGCGAATGAATAAATTGCAAAAACACGAAACAAGAACAAGGACCAAAAACTAATGATATGAAATATCACGGAGAAATACGGCCGAAATGCACAGAAAAAGAACAATGCAAAATTCAAAAATTGAATGTCTATAAAACAAGTTGAATCAATTGTTGATAACTCGCAAACAAACAGAATAAATTATTGCACCGTGGAAACCCAATTATGTGGAAGCCGATTCAGTGCGGAGGACAAAGAAGTCACCCATGCGATGCCTGATCGCGGGTGCTGACACAAATGACTGTGGAATCCGGAGGTGGACTCCGCGTGGTGCAAAGAAAGGAATCCACAAATGGATTCCAACAAGTAAAAGCAATTGGAATCCGGAGATGGACTCCGCGTGGTGAAAAGAATGGAATTCACAAATGGATTCCAACAAGAGAACGAAATTAGAATCCGGAGATGGATTCCGCCTTTACGAATGACGAGAAATTGGAACCAAAAATAATCTCCGGCTCAAGGGACCAAAATGTTACCGCCGATCTTAGAGATGGCGATGAGAGACCAGTGGACTGTATTCGGATGCCGACTTGGCATTAATAATCAGGCGAGCATAATCCAAACTCGGATTATGCCTCACCCCAAAACGATACGTATTTGGTCTACGTCGACTTGACGTTGTTATTGACCAAATCAAAGAATAAATAGAAAGCGAAACAAAATAGATCAAACCTGAGTGGTGTCCCCGCACACCATTCGAATAAACAATAAACAAAAGCTTGAGAGAAAACAAAACACCCAACTTCGTAAATGATAAAGACCAAAACAAATGTGAAGAATTAGAAACAAGAAAGTATGGAAAGAGGTCCTATTAACGACTCAAGAAGAACGAAGAATAGAAAAGAAACAACTGCGTACATGCGAAATAATGTACAGTACGTCCGAACTCTAACAAAGTAGAGAAGGACGGGAGATGCTCACACAACAAGAGCTGGTCGAGAATATGAGCGAATTCACCCACTTGACGAGCGACTAAGAGACGTCCGATATGAATCGAGTATGGAATAGAACTGAATACTCGACGAGAGCCGTTTCGAGACGTCCGGTCTCAATCGAGTATAGCAGAGAACTGAGCTGCGAGGCCTAGCTTAGTCAGGCAACGCGAGAATGGCGAGCTGTGATTGGACGCACACATGGCGTGACAACCCACCAGCCAACCAGCAATGAGAAGGAAGGACGACTGCTTGCATGTATAAACAACATTCCATGACGCAAACGAATGATTTCATGTTCAAATGACAAACTAGGGAAAACGAGCTAGCTGGTCTCAAAAGACCGGCGTTAACATATATATATATATATAATAACCAATCCAAAGATAAGTCGATATGTTCCAGCTCATCCATCAACGCGGCTTCACACAACGCGTTTGCCTAGTATAATGATATATACAATAGAATATCAATAATTTTGGAAACTGCTATTACACTTCTTCTCCACGAAACACACCAAAATTAACGTAGAATACGAAAATGTGTGCCAATCAGAATTGAAGGTTATTGCCATTGTAACTGCCCCCACAGCCGACAAGCCACGGCGGGGTCATATCAACATACGTCATCATGATATGAAGGAGGTGTACCGACTCTCATACTAATAACATGGACAGTATTTGTGGTTGCTTGCGTTCAGTTCAGATTGCCTCGAGAGTTCTCGATTGCCTGTCACGATCTAGCGGATCGCCTTGTGGACTAGATGCAGATAAGAGTGGCTACGGTACCGGTGGCATTGTTGAACTCATAATATTCATAATTTTCGTGCAAAACAGATGCAACTGCTAAGTTGATCATTCTTCTGAGCTGTGTGTATAGCATTGTTGTGTATTGTTGTTTTATATAGTTCGATATAAAAGCGATAGTTGCGCTACAGGCAATCGGGACCCTATAGACTCGGGAACTAACCCCGGAAATATTTCACTTTGAAGACGCGATTCAGTACACCTTCCTCATATCATGATAAAGTATATTGGTGTCACCACATCGTGCCTATACTGCGTTCATATAGTTGGGACCATCAAGCAGATTGAATAAAACTAGGAAAACGCAGGATGTGCGTTGTGAGATGAGCTTAGAAGTGTAGAAATATAGAATGAAAAATAATGTGTGGGCTCAATCTACATCTACAGACCTTGGATCACTTCAAACGTTTAAAATCCCTACCAGAATCAATTACGTCACGGCCTTCCTGTTTCATACTCTACTGATCTCAATCGTTCCAAATTAATTGCATGGTGACACTTGTTATAGATTCAATTGGTTCCTTTTAATAGCTTTGATTGATGTGAAAATACGTTCTAAATGCATTTTCTTGATTATTTCTCATCTGATTGTTGCAAAAATTACTGATGAAATGAATAATAGTGTTTTTCATATTGGATAGAAATTTGAGAGCTTTTGAAGGACTTTTGGTTTTCAAGTATTTTCCCTCTGGGTTATTCTCAAGAGGATTTTCCAAACTTTCCGATTTTTTTTCGGAAAACCCCTTGGAACGATTTGCGTGAAAAACAATCTCAACATATTTTGATGTGACACCAATATCTAGAAAAAGTTTCAAGTTGCTTGAGTTTTTTTCCTGACCTGTATGCCGCACAAGAAAATTACAAAATTACAAAAAAATGAAGCCCATCTTTTTCAGTATATGAAATTGAATCTTCGCTACGCGCATCTAATTATCAAATTGAATTTCATTGAAATTATAATTTTTCATGAGAGTGTACCCTAGGCCTATACTGTCTTTCCCACGTATTTATTTTGCACTGATGCAAAGTTGATTCAACAAGTACCATGGCATTTATTAGGTACACGCAAAGCCTCCCTTTATACGCTAATAATAGACCCACAAAGTTTCAACTAAACTTTCACATCAAACATCTGAACCATCAACCTTTGATACGTTTTAATTAACGGTTAAAACGCAGTACAAGACGCAATGTCCCATCAACATCTTGTTGCTAAGAGAGACTTTAATACCATAATGAAGCCACGCTATTCATTGTCTTTCTTTTACGCGCTCTTCAAGTTAGTGTAAAATACCCTGAAGCCATCTGGAATGTTATTACTCAACCCGTCTTTGTTCATTAGTGCGTCGTTCCCGGTCTCAAGTCAGCCAACTTCTCATCAAATAATAGCAACTTGCCACGAGGCTTCAATGTTTGAATCGTCTACAAGTAAATGAAGACAATTGTGGGTTTATTTTAACAGCAACAGTTCAATGTTCAATCAACTTACACCGACTTGAGGCAGTGAAAAAGTGAAAAATGGAAAAATTAAAAACCTATAAGAAATACAATTTGATTATAATCTGTTATAAAATGGAATGTGAGCTTCTCATGGGCTGATGTTGAAACAGATTAAAATAAATATTTGAGTATTTCCACAATAACTGACGGCTTGCATTTCCCGCTCCTCTGACGTCACGAAACATATCATCCAAACAGTGGACTGTATTGAATCTGAGGTAAAATTAAATTATCGAATCAGGGTCTACTCTGAATAACTACATATGATATGGATGCAACTGGCCGACTGGTAAGCCACGCCCATCTTGAGTAGTCAATTGTCTTTATAAATGATGAACCTAAACAATATTTCACGACTCAATTTCGAAAGAATCACTGCGATCGTTTATATATTAATTTGACACTGAAAATGCTACGCCAAGGGAAGGTTTTCACTACAGCTCGAAATTGTATAGCGTTTTTCTTATTCATGAACTAATATACAGTTGAAAGCTATCAATATAATGAAGAGGAATTACATATTTTTTCAATTGTTTTCGTGTAATCAGATGAGCGTAGCGAAGACTCCATTCCACTCTTATACAACTTTGTCTGTGTGTTTTTTTTTTGTAAGCACTGCACAGGCCCATGGTTTGACTGATCATCATGAAACTTTTTTTGTACGGGCAAACTTTTACATCTTAGAACTGTATAGTTTTTGGAAATGAATCGGTTGGATAGATTTTGAGAATTATCATGTCAAAGTTTTTAAAAACCTTTTAAGATTAGGCTGGGTAAGAAAATTTGAAAAAATGAAATCTCTCCGAGAAAAATAAAATTCTCTCTGAATGTTTACACATAAATTATGAACACAACCATCATTTTGTAAGCAATTCGAACCGGCCGCTTCGAAGAAAAAAATTCAAATAAGTGTTTTTATTCATCAAATATAATGGAAATGGAATTTGGTTGACAAGTTTCACTGATTTCTAGATTCGATATTTGCCCAAGAATGAACTATTCTTCATATTCGTCAAGGTGTGTAGAATACCCGAGAAGATAAAGTAGCAAATGTAGAACAAAGTGTGTAGAATACCAGAGTCGATAAAGTAGCAAATGTAGGACTGTTTTTTTAGCGTGTTCACCACACTGTGGAAACACACTTATACGTTTGATTCAAAAGGGACCGAAAAAATCTATTCGTCGCGTAGAATCGCTGAATTTCTACGTAAATTGAAAATTATCGAGCTTGGATTATGTATTTTTTTACAATCTTCGACTACGTAGTAATGAAACTTGTCCACATAGCCTGTATATTTTCAAATCAACGAAATAAAGAAAAAAACTCTATCGACCTTGGAATGGCGTGGACTTTTATACCATATTTTGCGCGTTAATAGAATCGCTGGTTTTCCACGTAAATTAGAAATTTAAGCGCTTTCAAGTTGTAATTGGTTATAATCTACCGCGTTACGATAATAACTCTTGTCCACGTAGCCTTAATATTTTATAATTAAATAAAAACCGAAAAAAGATTGAGTATACCCCATTTTTGGTCAAGGAGGTTAAAATACTAACCTCTTTGGTTTGGCCCTCTGAAAACCATGGTAACATTTTATAAACAACGGATGTGTTCATATTATCTTCTGGGCCCGAATTCACACAAGGTCATAACTTTGATTTGGCTCAAAGTTACGAACTTCTTTCGAGATAATACCATATTTTGTCTTAATCCAAACTCATGAAGAAATATTTGATCGTCCCACCAATCCCTAGCAAGTGTCTGAGATCCTAATAGCTGTTCTTTCATCTATTGTCCAGAGAGAAGTACCTAAAAAATTGACTGGTAGGCCTAGGCCCTAGTAAGTGATCACCTCTTGACTTTGAATATCAATTTACAATGATTTTATGGCTGAATTTGACAGAAAATGTAAATTCTACCTACCAAAACACGGTAAGGATATTTTTAAATACCGCGCAATTTGATTTACGTATTTTATAAATCCGGTTGTACATCTAACCTCAACGTTTTGCTTGATCTCGACTAGGCCTAGGCCTAGCGTGTGCAACTGTCAGTGTCACCTCTGACCACTCACCTTGTCTGTCTACTCTAGCCTAACCTGTCAAAGAGTGTACCACTATTACTAGGCCTATATGCCTACCTAGCTGAAATGTAACTTATGATTACTAATATAACCACTAAAACACTAACACTAATTATATATACAGTTATAATAGGCCTAGGCCTATTTCCTACTAATTATATTACAATGTTCAATGCTGGGCTTTTCCTAATTCTGGATGAGGCTAGGCCGAGGCCTAATCAGGAGGGGCCTATCATTGTTAGGCCTGGCAGAGTATTCAAAGATAGGCTGGATTCATTACATGTGTCGGATGACCATCTGATTAAACGGCACAGGTTTCCAAGACATATCGTCTTGGAACTGTGCAGCATTTTGGAAGGCCATTTGACCAGACCGACGCAAGTTCTTACTGCATTGCGATTCTACGTGTCTGGAACGTTCCAGCTCGTTATGGGCGATGTAACAGGCATAAGTCAAGCCAGTTGCTCGCGAGTTTTGTGTGACATTAGCAACGCATTGGTTCAACACTCCCTCCAGTTCATATCCTTCCCTATTGAAAATGAGGCATACGTTGCCAGAGTTGAAGCAGGTACGTAGCTGAGGTTATTAGTTGCTAGTACCTGAACTGTCATACACAGACTGGGATCTGATGTTAGAGTCAAGTTGAGTTAGGTTAAGCTAACTTGAACCGAAAATCTCGTACACCGCAAGAAAAATATTTTCATGCATGATGGCTAGTGTATTATTGTGGGGAGAAGAGGATAGTCTCACACTATTCAAATTCAATATCGTAGCCTCCCTATTCAGTCATCATCTGAAATAATGCTTACGGTGTAGGCCTATTGGATTTTCAGTGTAGGCCTACATTTTTCTCAATTCACCATATTTTCGGTGTATCAGTTATGCAACCCAAGGGTGGTACGGTACCCTACATGTACAGGCCTATGGTCATTGATTTTGTAAGGTTGAAGATAGGACACGTATATGGGAGCCTCTGCGCCAAGCCAGTTTGAGGGTTCGGCCCATCTAGTCGAGAAATTTATAGGTAGAGCTAGTGTCGATTCTTGGGTCGACAGACTAGCTGGTAGCGCCCTCCGAAGCGAGCGGTTTTCTCCTAAAACTACTCACTCTCGACTGGCAGCGGACCGTAGCACATCGCCGCTGCGAGCAATCTGCTAGCCGTGTTTGGCGCGCAATAAAAATAAACTGCGATTGATATTTGATATATCAATCCTCTCGTTCTAGCACGCAATGACCCTATTGACCCTAACTTGGCGCTGATTAGTGCTAGTAGTCATTAATTAGTATAACAACACTTGAGCAGTATTCCAAGTGTAGACCTATATTTACACAAATGACAAATGCAGTAATCACGGTATTATTATTATTATTACACGGCGAATAATCAAGTGTTCATATTCGAATACTTACTATTTTACAGTGAATAAGCCCCAAATCAAATCTTAATATTATCCTCGTATAATTGTAAATAATATTCTGTGTATGTAATGCTTGGATTTTGAAAGTTATAAAGTAATAACAAATTAACAATAATTAGATAAACCACAAACTCGCTTCACAAGAAGCGAACCTTCATACAATCTGGTTTGAGAAATATGTTGTTTTACAACTTATCAACCCATCAATCAATCGATTGAAGCATAGAGAGGGAAGCGACCCTTTCGGTTCTTGTCTGTAGAAGAAATGATTGAATTAGTATCGCCTTGAAGTCTTAAAACATGTATTTCTCAGATTATATCTGTTATTACTCATTATATTATTATGATTATTATGGTTAGGCCTACTATTCTTACTATGTTATTATTTAAATTCAGCTATAGACTAATCGAGACTAATGTCCATGTCAGGGAGGGTATACGGACACTTAGGCGAGAGACGTTTAGGTGACGGACACTTGGGCGATCTACTTTAATCCACTTTGATCATTGGACATTTAGGCGACGGACACATGGGCGACGGCCAATTTTACATGGTCAAAGGCTTATTAGAGAAGAAAAGAAATTAAAAAAAAAAATGTACTGGATATGTAGAACGCAATTGTCTATCATTTTAGAAATTTTCAATTTTTCCAGCTCAGCCATTTTGAAGAGAAAAAATGAAAAGTGACCCTTTTAACACTTTTTTCAACATCGCTCGTCCATCAACGCGTACTTATAGAGTTTTCCTAGTTAGCATTGATTAACACGGGTTCAAAGGACAAAACGCCATAAATGGGAAAGGAAAAAACGCCATAGAAGGTTATACCAGTAGTATATGGAGTGCTAGGCCTATACATGGAATGGAAAGAGACACAATATAATTATTAAAAAACTTGAAACTCCACAGATTCAAATTAAATTACAGGTCATGTTGGGAAAATGTTCTGTATTGAAACCATCAGATTATTTGTTATTTTTCATTTCTCTATCAATTTTCAATATTTCAATTTTAAGTTTCGTAACATTTCTGCTTTTGCAATTTTGTAAACATTAATAATTATTGAATTCAAATTCTCAAAAACTAGAGCAAGACCTGCATTTAACCAACACAATTAATTTTCCCCACGAAGAAATGTTACGTAAATATTGATAACTGTCCTAATTGCAACATCATTATATAAACACAATTCTCTGAGGTGTAGAACTTGCAATTTTAATTACCATAGAATAGGGAATCAGTAGAAAGATGAAGGGCATCCTTGATTAAAATTTCTAACTCAATAATATGTTTTATATTTCCAATTTAATTGAATGTTTTTAATGTTTTTGAATAGTCATCCGCCAAATTATCAGATATTCCAATTCAATTCAATCTATTCTGATTCTTTCAAATTTCAGGGTAGAAACTTCAAAACTTGACACAAGAACAATGTTTTCAACAATCCATTCTTTGAGCATTTCATTCCTCCAAAATAAAAAACATGCAATTAAATTGCTCACAATCATATTAAATTGGATATCATAAATATATATATATATATATATATATATATATATATATATATATATATATATATATATATATATATATATATATATAGGCCTATATATATATATATATATATATATATATATATATATATATATATATAGGCCTATATATATATATATATATATATATATATATATATATATATATATATATATATATATATATATATATATATATATCGACATCTTCATGATGGGCAAGTATATGCTTTTAACATAGGCCTACTTCAAAACCGGACACTTTGGTGAGACGGGGGGGGGGGGGGGGGGGGGGGACAGACACTTTGGCGAGACGGGGGGACACTTTGGTGAAATCGGATGAAAAATGTGTGGACACAAAAATGCTTTAAAATAGCGGATTTATATTTTTAGTATGTGAATCATCTTTTAGTCACAATTCATTTTCACAATTGCCCCAAAGTGACATAATTTATAAATTAAACAACTTTTATCGCCTAAGTGTCCTAAGTGTCAGTGAATAGGGTTGAGACTGACGTCAGTCGTCGGAGCTTTTTTTCCCGCAACGTGGTCCTACACTAAGCACTTCGCTGGGGGTGATGTTCGAAGCTCTTGACCGTATCGTAGCCGAAAGGGTCTATTACCTGCGCCGGAAGGAACAATAGAAGTTGAATAACCATTATAGAAATAAATTAAAATCGTCGTCGAAGAATCAAGATTGTTATATACCGAAAATACGCATTGGAAATGAAAATCTAAGCAATTTACTTTTTTATTGTAAAAAATCCACTCATATGCGGCCGAGATACGTCGATATGTTTGTGGGACGTTTCGTATACATTTCGACGTATTTCGGTCACATATGAGTGGATTTTTTCCAATAAAAAAGTAAATTGTTTAGATTTTCATTTTCAATGCATATCTTCCGTATATAATCATCTTGATTCTTCGACGGCGATTTTAATTTATTTCTATAATGACAATTCGACTTCTATTGTTCCTTCCGGCGCAGGTAATAGACCCTTTCGGCTACCATCCCGTCAAGAGCTTCGAACCTCACCCCCAGCGAAGTGCCTAATCTAACGTGGCGGGGGAAAAGGTTCTGACGTCATACTCAACTCTCTCCCTCCCTGTAGAGGATAGTCTGTCATCAGTCTAGCAAATCATGTTTCGACCCTTGCCTATTCATTATGCTGAACATACCTAATGGGAGAATTTATTACCTGCTTTTAACACAGATACTCATTCTAAAATGCAATTATTCAGAGTGGAATGTAGGCGGGTTTATTTTATAATGTGAGCCCTTGTACTAAAACTAGAAAATCTGCAACAATAAAGCCACACGCCATGCGAGTTGATCAATTGAAATCATATGGCGAAAATAAGTAGCTATGTTATACATATCAGACGAAAGATGACATTCGAGTGCAGATATTTTGTGGGAACACTTTTTCTCTACCTATCTTAGTTCTTCTACGTTCCTAGCTCAAAAAAGCGTTACATGTTATTCCCCATGAGAGAGATATTCAATAGGCCCGGTCGAAAATTATGGACTTTCCATGTTTTTTTTCTTTCATGTCAAATGGGGTAAGAATTTTTGCAAAGGCATTTTATGTCATAACATCATGAGACGGACCGATGGGGAGAATTAAGTTTTGCACCTTCCCCTTCCCCCCTCCCCCCTTAAAACTTTACAGTATCGAATTAGATAAGGACACTTGTGTATGCTAAGTTTCAACTTATTTTGAATTTTCGTTTGACATGTGGAGAGCGAAAAAAGGCTTTTTTTTCGAGTTTGGTAAGATTGAGTCTTCGCTTCGCTCATTCAATTATTTAAAACCAATGAACTTCAACACCAGGACTGCGCTGTCTGTGACCATATTTTTCCGCCGCAGATAAAAGTCCTTCAGTTTCCGAAAGTCCGGAACACATTATAAGTAAAAACCGTTTTTTGTTAAATATATCTGGACATTACCGGCATTGGTATTAAGAGTAAACAAAACACACAAATGTTGATATCTTCCACTTTGAAATAAGGCTCTTGGGCAATGATCACCTCTTTCCATTAACAGCAGATGTAAAGTTGATCATAATGATAATACAAAATAGAAAATAAAATGAGTGAAATGTTATATGTTATGTTATAATTACCCTACTGATTAAAGGTCGTGGCCAATTAGCACTTTATCCAAGCATTTGTTTCGAGGACTGTGGGAAACCATGGAAAACCAAGTCAGGATGGATAAAAATATGAATTAAATAGTTCCGTATTCAAGATGAGCTGGTGAGATGGTTGGCGTACAACTTACAAGCCCACACCCCTGAACCCTCTCCTCCTCCCCAGCTGCCCATTCCCACCTCCCCTCTCCCACGGCCCCTAATCCTTAATCTTCTTGTACCATCGCTTGCTATACTTGTTGAAAGCAGACCATCATGAGGAATATTGACTCATGTATTTTTGACAATAGAAATGAGGAACGTTTTTCAGATTAGAGTAATGCCTATAATAATCTCGAGTAGGCCTACAGATAAGCTTTGTGCCTTTTCTTTGTTCACCTAAAACTTATATAATTCCATGTCGATGTGGGCCACTTCAATAAATAACGATGAATACACTGATACAAATATAAAAGTGATATTATAAACAATGTTAATAATGAAATCGAGTAATATTGAAAAATATTACCTTTTTTGAAAAAATTTGATTCAATTTGACTACTAATTATTTGGCCTTTGAGGCCTTGATGCATTTTTTTAACGTCAACTATTTTAAAATAATGGTAATCGGTGGCTTAAAAGTGTAATACCATAAAGTAAAGAACACAAATTCCGTTTGTTCTTTAGTCTATGGTACCGGTAATACTAAATACAAATAGTAATTAGTAAATATAGTAATTAGACTGTATGAAGGTTCGCTTTAATCGTTTGATTGAAGGGTTGCTAAGTTGGAAAACAACTCATCTCTCAAACGATAAACATCCATATTATTTGTCAATTGTCTTGCCTCTATTATAGTTTTCAATGCACTGTCATCTCACCTACAGCTATTGACAACGAGTGACATCAATTGAGACATTTAACGATCCTATCTTTCATCCATAGCCTTAATTGGGGAACAATGGTTTTGTATCAAGTTTCGATGTTATACAAAAAAAGGGTATTGCACAGGAGTAGACCTATATAACATTGTTTTGGGATAGCGAAGACACCCATCAAATTCATGATTTTTTGGATTGGGTTCAACTACGAATGGATGATACAACTGTATTTAGTTTTCGGTTTCATGTTTTTTTCTCTTGGTTTTCGAGTTTAATATGCAATTGAGAACGGTTGGTGTCAATTGGTTTATTATATACCTGAGTAGGCCTATCTGATGTACTTTTCAATCTTATAGGAAAAGAAAAAATCCCAGATCCTATAGTTGAAACACTTGCTACAAATATGATACAATTAATTACAATTATTCAGAATGGAATGTAGATGGGTTAATTTCATCATGTGAATCTTTGTACGGAAAAGACACTGAGTATTTTTAAATTTTTTTCCAATCTGGTAAATATTTTGTAGGCCTACTTCAAATATTCATTTCTCGTAATGTTTCTATGTTCAAAATACGTTTGAAATAGTTATTATATTATAATAGTTGAAATAACTTATACCATAATGAAATTAAACTGTCGACACTTGTCTGTCTAGCGTGGAGTTTAAAAAAAAAATAAGATTCAAGTTACTCATGTTGAAAGCACAAATGGTTAGAAGTAGACACGACCGTTCGTTTCTGATACTGACGGTTAGAAGTGTCGACTCTTCGAGTGACAGGTTTCTGGCTATTGTCAATAGACAGTATTAACTAGCCCACGCAGAACGCTAGGCGCTCACAGCAACGATGTTGTGCGGACCGCTCTCGGTTTAGAATGACTAGTACTACAAAATATCCGCTGCGTTTCGAAGCGCTATGGTCAGTAACCTGGCCCTCTATAAATTTCTCGCCTGTTTTTCGGAAGCTCGCTCAGCTCGTTGGCCCTCTATATTTTTCGGGACTGCTTTTTGGAAGCTCTGAGCAAACCGGTCTCGGTGGCTCGCCGACAATTTTAACACAGGATGTCCCTTCTTTAACCACTACAAATTCAATGCTATGGTGGACCATCCTGATAGAGTTTTTTTTGGTTATCCTCTGTCATTCAGGTCAATACTGGGATGGTTCCTTGAAAGACGGCAGGAAGCTTGCTTGCTCTCCGAGTTGAGTTTTTGCATGCCGGGGACGTATGGTGCGGGGAGGGTAGTAGGCGTGTCGCTAATGTATAGGCCTCGCTGTTATTTCTTTGATGGTTTTATTTGTTTGAGATTTGAGAAATATATAAATTGACGGGTACAATTATTGTACATGGATTGGATTGTTTTATTGCAATCAATCACTTATTCTCTGATTAGGCTACAAAGGAGAATCACAAAAGTAGCCCATCAGAAAATACTGATAACACATACATGAGACATTCAACATAGGCCTACATAGTAATTTAATCACACTATCGAGTGATTTAATAATTTAAATATTACTTGCTTTCTTTACTTTTTGATTGTGAACACTTTGTTTTATTATCCAATCTTATGTCATTTTTTGTAACCATGTATGTAGGCCTATGTAAAAAAAATAGCATTCAGTGCTTGAATAAATATCTACTGTACTATACTACTACTACACTGATTGTTGTAGAGTACGACAAAGTCTTATGAAAAATTAAAGATTTCAGTCTAGGCATTTCCGAATTCAATTATTGGATGAGCGATGTCACTCTCATGCATATTGAGGCAGTAATTGCAAATACGCTACCAAACTTTCACAATCAGTTGTCACATGATGAGAAAAATACAATTTTGTGTGTAGATCGCTCTTCTTACATGCAACAAACACATAGTTTATCATGTTGAGTATTCCTAGTTTTTAGTGACAATGAGTTGCAAGTGAGTCATGACAAAATGAAATGATACATTCAACCATACTGATTGATTGATTATTGCTTGTTAAATGCCCCACCAACAGATTATTGTTGTCGATTTTTTTATTCCATGGAGCCAAGACTTCATTTCACTTGACGAACAAAATCGGGCTTCGTTTTTATGTTCTCTTTTGTACGTGGGAATGTGGTATACATATAAGAGAGTGTATAACCAATCAAAACTTTTTCCAAACGTTGGTGTAATTACAGAATTAAAGCGGACTATTAAAATAAACCGGACAAAATATGTTGAATTAATTTTTGATTAGTTCATAATCAACCAAGTTTGATGGGTCTGCATTAGTTGATTGAAATTATCATATTCATTTGACAGAAGTAGTTCTTCTCATTTTTCGATGGCCTTGAGAATAAAGTCAAAATATTTATTAAACTCGAAGATTACAGTGTAATCAGACATGGGAAAAATACTCTGAAGCAGGGTTTCCAGTAGGCCTACCAATTTTTTCTTGTTGTTCGACACAATTTTCCCAACGGACAATCACAAGCCAGTATTCACCTAAAAACATGCCGGTTTACGACATCGTTTCGGTCCCGTGATTATTGACTCAACTTCCAACTTTTGTCGTCCGAAATTATGATCACCGTAAGTTACACTGCGATTGCAATCCATCTGGCTCCGGTTGTTCGGATTTATATTGCCACCAAAAAAAACCAAAAAAAGAATCGATTCACAAAAATATTGATCCACATATCCTAACTGCAATTTCAAACATCACCACACTTTTAGAATCACGGTCTTAGATTTTGTATCCAGAATTGCTATGCCATTTGAAGTAGAATTATTTATTCAGATGGTACAGGACAATCTCCGTGTTTGTATAATTACAACGGCGCGACCTGAGAAAAGTGTGTCAATTTGTATTCTTGGGGTAATAAGATCGCCCTTGTGGTGCCCCGTCCAAACGATCCTACCTTTCATCGTTGGCCTTAATTGGGGAACAATGATTTTGTATCAAGTTTCGATGTTATTTAAAAAATATATATTGTATTCTGACAGCTCAATTTCTCACATTCAAAGAAGCCGCGAGTCGAGGTAATGACGGCTATGACTACGACGTCACGAAAACGTTACGACACAGCCAAGTGGAAATAGGCATGACAAAAATCGTACCGATATCGTGTTGGACGACAAAACAGAATCGGAACTGGAAACCCGGTCAACTTCAAGTATCTGAAAACTACATACAGATAATTGAATTTTGAGTAGGCCTATTTCAGATACAAGATACATTTAAAAAATGTATTTAAAATTTACAAAATACGAGATAGTGTCTCAAGTTTTCTATACAGTATTGGGTTTTAACGGCAAACTGTAATGATAGCCAAGATCTATTGGCGTCGGATGGATGATTAATGAGATGAAGGTTTCTTGAGTAATGGGAAGGATAGTGGGAAGGAAGCAGTCGTGGCCTATATTGTGGGAACCATCCCAGCATTAGCCTGGACTACAGAGGGAAATCATGAAAACCCCTGTAAAGGTAGAAGGCGGCAGGGATCGAACCGGGTCCTAAATTCCCCTCGCCTCCCGCAACACATGAAGAGTGAATATGTGAAGAGATAATGACAGATCGAAAGGTTGTAATATCACAATCATAAGTTCCTTTGTTAACAATCTGCATTTATCATACTTTGAACATTCTTCAATTTGAACTTTACCACCTCTTTTGTATTCACATGTATTCACCGTCTTTGTAAATTGACAATGTGTATGTAAAATTGTAAATAAAATATTACAAGCGAATTTTCTTTACCGATCTATATTTCTGCCTCGCATGTAAAGTTGACATTCCATTTTCACTCGACTGTTCTCACTGTTTGTTACTACGTGTGAATGTATAATAATTACTATAACATGAAATCGTGAAGTGTTTTGACATTACTTTACCGTTTAGTTATTATTTACACTCGAGACATTACCTAGTTGTAGTTGCTTTTTTTTCAAATATGAAATCAAACGACAGTTCATGTTTTGATATAATCCGTGTATGCCTATAATGTATAATCCATGTATGGGGTGGTGAGATCGCCCTTGTGGTGCCCCGATCAAACAATCCTACCTTCAATTGGGAAACAATAATTTTGCGTCAAGTTTCGATGTTGATAAAAAAAATATATACGCCTAATCCAATTGAATAATTTACTTTTCACATATTCTATTCATAATCTGTTGTTTCGACGCCGAAGAAGAGAAAACGGACAGATGACGATGCATTCGACCGTGCAACGGGAAAATGTCAGAATATGGAGGAGGCAAAAATGACTTCAATTCAAAATGTTGAATTGCTCTCTCAATACGAAAGCAGGGGCCTCATTAAAAATGGATGAAACTCTTGTTCTGATTGCTGAAGCAAAAGCGGCCAAATACCTGAAATAATAACATACCAAAACACATTCATGAAAAAATATAGGCCTAGATCAATACAAGGTATTCAAATGAAGATTCATTTACACGCATTAAATAACCAACTGATTGATATTTATTCCCTTCACAAATAATGAATGATATAATTTTAAGCCTATAAATTATTGAAGAAAAAATGTACGGCAGTGCACTGTGGTGTGATGCTGTTCTTGAGCGCCGGGAACTGCGTTTAGGATTAGTAGCAGCAGTCAAGGTTCATTTGCATACACAGAATCTCCTAAAAAACACAAACAATGTTATAAACTATTCAAAACTGGAATTGAAATGGTATTTCAGTAGGCCTACTGAAATTGAATTGAACTAATATTAAATTCAACTGGACCTCGATTAAATTGAATAAAATGTGATAACATTCGGCCCATTACTTTCAAATCTATCAACCGGTAGTTGAGGTAAATATTTATTCAAACACAAACGAATTGTCAACTTGAATACACACAATCGACCATTCTGTCCAAGGTCTTTGTTTTACGCTCGGACGTAGGAATTACGTAATTCCATGACTCCTTAGGCCTACTATTGGACTATGATCAATTTCTTCCTCTTCTCTGATGAGACTTGATAGAATATTGTGAATATTTGACAGTATAAGAAAACTAGATAATATTAAATATTGATAATATTGATGATTTTTTTATTCCTCAAAAGACCGGTTACTACATGTAATTTAATTTGCTCCCCTACAACATATTCTCACTGGATGCTCAAATACTTTTGAGAATTTTGTAGGCCTATGAAGTGTGATTTGATGTGTAATAAAATAAAAATAAGCATTGAAATTATTGTGTGTGGCTATTTGTACCCTCGTAGCTGTTGGTGGGGTTGTTCAACAGAATCAAAATGAAATGAATAGGGGGCGTGTCAGTGAATTTAGTGCTACAAGAATATTCTACAGTCCGTATTCTTAAGCCGGTATAGTTTTACGGTACCTTATAGTAGACCGTTGCTAGCATATTGTTGACTTTTACTGGTATATCATTTATGAGCCATGCCAGTAGTAAGGTCTACTGCAGTTGAGAGAATCGCCTACCGGTATTGATAACGTTACTACATGAATTCCTGTTATATTTAGTGTGATATTAATATTAATAGTGGTTATCAATATCCACAGTAAAAATAGAATTAAAAAAATGGATATTATCAAATTATCTTATATTTCATGAGAAATAAAACTATTTCATTTTACAGTGTATATTCCAAATAACTGAAAATAGTCCATAATTTCAAAATGTGGATTCTTGTCACTAGGCCCTATGATTATTTTTTTATTAAAATTGATATTTTCATCATTATTATCAAAATGTACGTGCGTAAGTGTTCAGACTTGATATACTTATTTGTAATTTGTTTTTCTTATGTATAAAATGTTAGTAGACCTGCAGACAAGTCAACTTTTTGTGACTTTGCGGGTCTACGAAATTGTACTGAAATCTTTGTGAGAACACGAATAAAAAAATGAAAAAAAAATTTCAATGTCAAGAGTAGGCCTAGGCTTACAAACCTTTGTCTCTACTCATACGTCTGTGGCAAGTTGTCTCGGATGTCATCCACGGGAGTCTGTCATTCCATGAAGAAATGATCAACGCAACCTCAATCGCCCTCCCAACTCATGCTCTTCCGTGCTGTTCGCGGCAAAGCGTTCAAACGAATCCAAGCTTCCATCTGTATATGTAGATACAATGAATATTGATGAATATTTTAATATTTAATCTGACAGAGATTAAGTAATGAGCTCAAGGTCGACACTACACAATTCACGATTCCTCTCTTACACCACAGTTTTGTTTGGTCAAGTAGGCTAGGTCTCGGCATTGAATTTGTAACCTTACATAATCAATGGTCTCGGGCAAGATGAATCGAGAACTAGGCCTAGCCCCTATGTTTATACAATATTTATGGTCTAGGCCTACATGTATGTAACTCCAAATGAGGTACTTCTGGCTGTGAAAATATAGGGTGTGCCTAGGTCATGTATTTACTAGGTCCGAGTACCGAAATCAAACTGGCGCCCAGCGCCCGACCAAAATCTAGCGCCCGAACTATACGAAGTGAGCATCGTAAAACGGATATGTAAGGACAGCCAACTATGAGAACGAAAAAGAAGCTAGAGGTTTATTTACCCCGTGAAAACTACCCCTTGATGAAAATAAAACCTGGGAATATTCCCCGAAGCCTTGACTGTCTGAATCCACCCCTAACTCATATCTGTTCCAGCCCCGTTTTCCGGGAAAAATACATTATATGAAAAATGGTCATTTTAAGCTCTGGGCGCTGGAATTTGAAAAGTGAATTTTAGGGGGTTGTTTACATTTCTGCACGGTATTCAATGAGATTTTACTGTTCCCCTAAGCCTTGACTGTCTGAATCCACCCCTAACTCATATCTGTTCAAGTCCCGTTTTCCGGGAAAAAGACATTCTATGAAAAATGGTCATTTTGGGCTTTGGGCGCTGGAATTTGAAAAGTTAAATTTAGGGGGTTGTTTACATTTCTGCACGGTATTCAATGAGATTTTACTGTTCCCCGAAGCCTTGACTGTCTGAATCCACCCCTAACTCATATCTGTTCCATGTTAGTTTTCCGGGGAAAAGACATTCTATGAAAAATGGTCATTTTGAGCTCTGGGCGCTGGAATTTCATCGGGAAAAAGAAAAAACGTAGAATATATAATAACACAAAAACAATAAACAGTGCCTTCTTGTTTTTACATTCAGAGACAGAAAGAAAACCTCCGAGCGCAGTTATTCAATTGTAAGATACGACACGAGGTAAGCTGCTGGTTTTGACGCTAGAGGTCAGCTGATGCCTTGGCCACACACAAGTGTTGGGCTCACGTGTTGGGTGTTTGTGTCAAGTGAATCTCACCAATGAGGAAGAGAAATATATCAAGGAGATAGTAGTAGTAGAATATAGAAGAGAATAATAGAAAGGAAAATATGAATTTATAAATTCAAAAGAGAGAAATTATACAAGAATTCGAAAATGTGGTAGTGCAGAGGCCTGTGCTGAGAGAGTGTATTTGCGAGTTTTTAATTGATTGCTAATTGGAAGGCGTATTTAATTTAATTAAAATTGTTCTTATTTCAAGTTTTATTATTCAGTGAATCTCATTAAACACCGAGCAGAAATATGAACGACCCCCTAGAATTCACTTTTCAAATTCCAGCGCCCAAAGCGCAAAATGACCATTTTTCATAGAATGTCTTTTTCCCGGAAAACTAACATGGAACAGATATGAGTTAGGGGTGGATTCAGACAGTCAAGGCTACGGGGAACAGAAAAATCTCATCGAAGACCGTGCAGAAATGTAAACAACCCCCTAAAATTCACTTTTCAAATTCCAGCGCCCAGAGCCCAAAATGACAATTTTTCATAGAATGTCTTTTTCCCGGAAAACGGGACTGGAACAGATATGAGTTAGGGGTGGATTCAGACAGTCAAGGCTTCGGGGAACAGTAAAATCTCATTGAATACCGTGCAGAAATGTAAACAACCCCCTAAAATTCACTTTTCAAATTCCAGCGCCCAGAGCTTAAAATGACCATTTTTCATAGAATGTCTTTTTCCCGGAAAACGGGGCTGGAACAGATATGAGTTAGGGGTGGATTCAGACAGTCAAGGCTTCGGGGAACAGTAAAATCTCATTGAATACCTTGCAGAAATGTACACAACCCCCTAAAATTCACTTTTCAAATTCCAGCGCCCAAAGCGCAAAATTACCATTTTTCATAGAATGTCTTTTTCCCGGAAAACTAACATGGAACAGATATGAGTTAGGGGTGGATTCAGACAGTCAAGGCTTCGGGGAACAGTAAAATCCTATCGAATACCGTGCAGAAATGTAAACAACCCCCTAAAATTCACTTCTCCAATTCCAGCGCCCAGAGCCCAAAATGACCATTGTTCATAGAAGGGTTGTTCCCCGGAAAACGGGGCTGGAACAGATATGAGTTTTCCCGGAATTAAAACAGGATTCAGACAGTCGATGCATCGGAATTCAGGAGGTGTTCAGGAACACACTCATACCTATAATAAAATGTCGAGAGCTTCAAAAATATAATGAATTCCTCATTTGAGTGAATAGAATTTTAAATCACCACGTCATAGTTAAGGGGACTTTTCTGGAGAACAGAGATGGAACATTTAAGAAGTTACCATCATTAAATCCATGTCTGTTCATTTGGTTCATACATATGGTTTATATACTCTTTTTTCAACATCAGAAACAGATTAAAATCGGGTTTAATTCTGTTGAAGGGTTATCCTGTAACATCATTAATGGATTAGGCCTTTGCGATAATAGGGATAATAGATGTAAAAGGGTCAACTCATTGTGTTGATGTCATCAATAAAATAGCGTATTTTGCTGAAATTGGTATCAGTTCAGCATTATTCGAAGCTAGCTTCATACTCCTAACATGACCTCGAGTTTGGGCGCTGCCTATGATTCTGGGCGCTACTTTCTGGGCGCTGTTTTGGCGCACATGGTCCGAGTCTAGTTATTCATTGTCTCAGGTAGCCTATAAGCATTTAGTTGGAATGGTAGTAGTAGTAGTAGTGTTTATTCCTTTAACCCTCTTTCGAGGAAATCACAACCTACAAGGGTATGGGCCCAAGTCTGGGCCTAGGCCTATAACCTCTAAACATTAAATCAACTGTGAAAAATCATCAAATTCAATCTCTCGACTTATGCTTGCCTGATTGCAATTGTCAAAAAATACGACTAAACAGAACGTAAATTCATTTCTTACCTCAAAATTGAAAAATACAATCCCAATGTCGAAAGTGTCATCTGTCATCACACGGTTTTGAAGACCTCTCAAAGACAAAGCTGAACGAAGGTAGCTCATAACTCGAGCGTTCGATGAGTTCGATTATGACAAAAAGCAGTCAAAATTCAATACCAACTTCTAAATGTTATTGGTTTTGTAAGGTTGTCGGAAATCAGTCACTTGTAAAACGCCCACAAAAGTGGCCGATAGAGTTATCCAGCAGAAAGGTGTCTGGAGGATTTGTCGGCATATTGTGCATCGGCCCTAACACGCTTATATGAATGGACTTTAGGCCATTTGTTCATGCTTTGAAAATAATATGCATGTTGACTATCAACACCATTTGTGGTACACTATACATACATACAAACTATACATACAAATACATTATACATACAAATATTGCTTTCGCATTTTTTTTTAGGTTTCTGTACACAATGCAAGGTTGTAATACAAGGTTTTATTTCTCTAGAAGTAATATATATATATATATATATATATATATATATATATATATATATATATATATATATATATATATACATATATATATTGAAGGCTTTCTGCCAACAGAAGCATTTTAACCGTCCTCCTTGGTCTAGACTCTAGAGGTAGCGCATCTGCTTCTGGTTCCAAGGCCGCATGTTCAAATCCTGAGTAAATTGTGTTTTATTTTTAAATGTTCTTTCATCTATCATCAGCTCACTGTTTTTCATCTCCCGCTCATTTGTACCCTCCATAACCTAGCTAATAGTGGGGTCGTTAAGTATAACAT
>OZ023331.1:8815964-8828464 GCA_964007535.1 Brachyptera risi
CTTTCACTCTCTCTCTCTCTCTCTCTCTCTCTCTCTCTCTCTCTCTCCTCTCTCTCTCTCTCTCTCTCTCTCTCTCTCTCTCTCTCTCTCTCTCTCTCTCTCTCTCTCTCTCTCTCTCTCTCTCTCTCTCTCTCTCTCTCTCTCTCTCTCTCTCTCTCTCTCTCTCTCTCTCTCTCTCTCTCTCTCTCTCTCTCTTCTCTCTCTCTCTCTCTCTCTCTCTCTTCATCTCTCTCACACGTATTTGACGTTGAAAACCGCAGGGAGTGATAGCAAAAGTTCGCGCCTCGCTGCACCATAAATGAAACCTTAATAATATTTACTTGTCCACGATTCACATTTCTTTGCACAAATGAGAAATAAATATCATATATGATCCAACAGATATATGCATATATATATATATATATATATATATATATATATATATATAAATATATATATATATATATATATATATATATATATATGTATATATATTCATATATATATATATATATATATATATATATATATATATATATATATATATATATATATATATATATATATATATATATATATATATTCATATATATATATATATATATATATATATATATATATATATATATTATATATATATATATATATATACATATATATATATATATATATATATATATATATATATATATATATTCATATATATATATATATTCATATATATATATATATATATATATATATATTATAATATATATATATATATATATATATATATATATATATATATATGTATAGTTATGTATATGTACAGTAAATATATATATATATATATATATATATATATATATATATATATATATATATATATATGAATATAAATATATATATATATATATATATATATATATATATATATATATAAACATATATAAATATGTTACAATAACATATGTAAATATATATATATATATATATATAATATATATATATAAATATATATATATATATATATAATATATATATATATATATATATATATATATTGTGACAGAATGCACCATGATCAATTACTAATATGCATGTCATTGTATAAACAATCAAAGTTGGTGAATAGGCCAGGAACTTGTTCTAGAATCTGATACATTTGTTGTTTAAACGTCAGATTTAAAAATAGAATTGACATCATTTTCCAACCCTGTGATTGGCTGGAAATAACGTCATAACCTCGCAAGGCTAATATAAACGCAAGGGAGCGGGAAAGTTTTTCAGTTCACTCATAATCTGCCTCGAAAGTATATCGAGATATATCGAGAGAGTATCGAGATATATCGAGATAATATCGAGATCGAGATAGTGGCTGGGGTCACGACCTGCAGTGGTTTGAAATGAAGAAACGGGACGGCGTCTAGAACATTGGTGGTGCAAAGTTAAATGCAATAAAATAAGTGTCTTGGTGCAACAAATGATGGCGACGTGCCTAACAAGTGAAGAGTGATGAACTCAGTTCTTTGTAAATCGTTTAATCCAATCCTGCGGGAAGTTTAATTTAAACGAACATATTGTATATTGTATATTGTATATTGTATATTGTATATTGTATATTGTATACTTGTAGTGCGGTATTAAGCGTACTACCAAGTATTTATCAGATTGAAGTGGTTCAATCTATTTTTCGGAGATAAACATTCGTCATACGTACACGTCGCCTATCATCCCCGTCCAGGAACAGCGGGCATTGAAACTTTGCTACAACCCCCTTGTCACCGACAAGCCGTCCGTTCTCGCATACCACAAGACCGCATGACGTCATCACAGCTGACCACCTAGTGATCTCCACCTACCCCCTACAAGGTCCCAATCGTCGCTTCCCCTTACGTCATCGCAGCTGACCACCTAGGCACCTCCACCTACCCCCCTTCAAGACCCCAATCGTCGCTCCCCCTCACGTCATCACAGCTGACCACCTAGGCACCTCCACCTACTCCCCTACAAGGTCCCAATCGTCGCTTCCCCTCACGTCATCACAGCTGACCACCTAGGCACCTCCACCTACTCCCCTACAAGGTCCCAATCGTCGCTTCCCCTCACGTCATCACAGCTGACCACCTAGGCACCTCCACCTACCCCCTACAAGACCCCAATCGTCGCTTCCCCTCACGTCATCACAGCTGACCACCTTCAACTCCTTCTAACCCCTTCAAGGCCCCAATCGTCGCTTCCCCTCACGTCATCACAGCTGACCACCTAGGCACCTCCACCTACCCCCTACAAGGTCCCAATCGTCGCTTCCCCTCACGTCATCACAGCTGACCACCTAGGCACCTCCACCTACCCCCTACAAGGTCCCAATCGTCGCTTCCCCTCACGTCATCACAGCTGACCACCTAGGCACCTCCACCTACCCCCTACAAGGTCCCAATCGTCGCTTCCCCTCACGTCATCACAGCTGACCACCTAGTCACCTCCACCTACCCCCTACAAGGTCCCAATCGTCGCTTTACCTCACAACATCGAAAACACCCTCCCACTCGTCGCAATTGTCGTCGCGAGAATACGCTGCACATAGTTATATTGACCGAGTCAAAGAAAGGTAGAGGTACTCAATATGTAATTTTGTAATGAGAACGCAAAGGGAATCAAATAAATATCAAGTGTGTTTAAAGTTAACGGGTGATTGATTAACAAAGAGTCTCATGTTCCTTCTCTGAGCGAGTTAACTTAAAGTTAAAACAGTGTCACTGTTTCATTGCTCCTAGGTTTAACACAAATTATCATATTAGTGGTTTTAAAACCTGACCGTTAACCGTTACGTTACTGACCGTTACGTTACTGACCGTTACGTTACTGACCGTTACGTTACTGACCGTTACGTTACTGACCGTTACGTTACTGACCGTTACGTTACTGACCGTTACGTTACTGACCGTTACGTTACTGACCGTTATGTTACTGACCGTTACGTTACTGACCGATACGTTACTGACCGTTACTTTACTGACCGTTACGTCACTGACCGTTACGTTACTGACCATTACGTTATTGACCGTTACGTTACTGACCGTTACGTTACTGACCGATACATTACTGACCTATACGTTACTGACCTATACGTTACTGACCGATACGTTACTGACCGTTACGTTACTGACCGTTACGTTACTGACCGTTACGTTACTGACCGTTACGTTACTGTCCGTTACGTTACTGACCGTTACGTTAATGACCGTTACGTTACTGACCGTTACGTTAATGACCGTTACGTTACTGACCGTTACGTTACTGACCATTACGTTACTGACCGTTACGTTACTGACCGTTACGTTACTGACCGTTACGTTACTGACCGTTACGTTACTGACCGATACGTTACTGACCGATACGTTACTGACCGATACGTTACTGACCGTTACGTTACTGACCGATACGTTACTGACCGATACGTTACTGACCGATACGTTACTGACCGATACGTTAATGACCGTTACGTTACTGACCGATACGTTACTGACCGATACGTTACTGACCGATACGTTACTGACCGTTTCGTTACTGACCGATACGTTATTGACCGATACGTTACTGACCGATACGTTACTGACCGTTACGTTACTGACCGATACGTTACTGACCGATACGTTACTGTCCGTTACGTTACTGACCGATACGTTACTGACCGTTACGTTACTGACCGATACGTTACTGACCGATACGTTACTGACCGTTACGGTACTGACCGATACGTTACTGACCGTTACGTTACTGACCGATACGTTACTGACCGATACGTTACTGACCGTTACGTTACTGACCGATACGTTACTGACCGATACGTTACTGACCGATACGTTACTGACCGTTACGGTACTGACCGATACGTTACTGACCGTTACGTTACTGACCGATACGTTACTGACCGATACGTTACTGACCGTTACGTTACTGACCGATACGTTACTGATTGTTACGTTACTGACCGATACGTTACTGACCGATACGTTACTGACCGATACGTTACTGACCGATACGTTACTGACCGTTACGTTACTGACCGTTACGGTCAAGTTCGTATTCAGTGTTGCCAGTAGACTATATTATGATAAATGCCTCTCGCCCTTTGGCTCGCCCCTCGATTGACTTCATTACCTTTCCAGCTGATTTGAATTGTTAGTGTTACTATACGTACATTTGTTCCAGTCGAACCTAAAGTAATTTAGACAAGTATATTAACTAGGCAAACGCGAAATATGCGTTGTAAGATGACCGAGATATCTGAATAAGGTAATAGTCGTTAAAGTAGTTTTACCCTTGCTATATTATCGAATCTGGTATTCTACACACCTTGATGCATATAAAGAAGACTTCATTGTTGGGCAAATATCGAATCTAGAAAGCAGTGAATCTCGGCAACCTGAATCTGCTTCAATTTCTATAACTAGGAAAACGCGGGATGCGCGTTGTGAGATGAGCTTAGAAGTATGGCAATCTAGAATGAAAAATAACTTGTCAGCTCAATTTACATCTACAAACCTTGACTTACTTCAAACGTTCAAAAACCTCACCTGCAACTTGTTGATATTTATAGTAACCTGCAACCTGTCGCATAAACACTTTGCAAAACCAATTGATCCAAATATTCAATAAAATGTACACGTTTATTGCGTTTTCTTCATTATTTCTCATTCGATTGTTGTAAAAATCTCTGAAAAGGTGTATAATAGTATTTTTCATATTCTGTGAGAATTTGAGAGCTTTTGAAAAATTCTTGTTTTTCAATTATTTTTCCTCCGGGTTATTCTTATGAGGATTTTCCCAACTTTCCGATTATTTTCCGGAAAAACCTTCCGACTGATTCCTCTAAATAACAATCCCAACCTATTCTGGTATGACACCAACGTTCAGAAAAAGTTTCAAGTTGATTGATTCATTTATCTGACCTGTATGCCGCGTACATAATTAAGAAAAAAAAAAAACATAAAAACGAAGCCCATTTTTTTTCAGGGTGTGAAATGGAAAGCTTCGCTACGCTCATCTAACAATGGACAAACAAATTATGACATTGCATATATATATATATATATATATATATATATATATATATATATATATATATATATATATATATATATATATATATATATATATATATACCCTTTATATTTTCTACGTTGGTATAGTATCTCTTATGTGATTAAATAAAACCAATATCAATCATATATTTCAATTTTCCAAAGTTACAATTTACACTTTTTAAATTAGTTTCAACAACAATAGGCCTCTAGCACCGAATCACGATTAGACGGTTGCCTCTTTACAATCTAACCAACGTTACAGGCTGAAATCACAAATTGGATATCAAAGGAAGAAACATGATCTCTCAATACATCAAGATGAAAAACGAATCAAGATTAAATATGACTAGGAAAACGCGGGATGCGAGTTGTTAGACGAGCTTAGGGGTATAGAAATCTAGAATCAAAAATAATTTGTCAACCCAATCTACATCTACAGACCTTGGATCACTTCAAACGTTCAAAAACCTTACGAGAATCAGTTATGTCACGGCCTTCCTCCTCATTCATTTCAATCGTTTTGAATTAATTGGTGACACTTGTTGCTATAGATTTAATTGGTTCACGTAATAGCCTAAATTGATGGGAAAATGCTTTATAAATGCGTTTTCTTCGTTATTTCTCATCCGATTGATGCGAAAAATCTCTCAAAATGTGATTAATAGTTTCCTTTATATTCGGCGAAAATTTGAGAGGTCTTGAAAAATTTTGATTTTTCAAGTATTTTCCTCCGGGTTATTCTAATGGGGATTTTTGAAATTTCTAAAATTCATAAAAAAAAAGTTACCACCCGATAATGCCACAAAACTATACAGATCTAAGTTAGATGAGGAACCATGACGAAAAAAAGTTTCAAGTTGATAGCTGTAGCCGTTTGACCTGTGGAGAACCGACAAAAAAACATAAAAAAACAAAAAACATAAAAACGAACACCAATTTTTTTCAGTATGTCAAATTGAATCCTCGCTAAAGCTCGTCTAAAAACGAGAAGGCGTTGTAAAAAATAGGAGAAAAGATTTGCTGGAAGGATAGGTATACAAATCCAACTAGATGACAAGCATGCAATGAAGTCGGTAATGGTAATTGATGAACTGATCAACCCTATGACGATATGAATGTAGTTGACAAAACTGAAACTGTGAATGTGTCTGGGAAAGGGACAAGAAATACTGACAATGTGCGTCGATTACGTCGTGTCACGGAAAAAAGAACCAAAAGAAAGAAAAAAGAAAGACTGAAAACAAGTGAGTGTCACAGAAGTTCATGTAATCTTACTTCCGATGAAGAATACAATACTAGGAAAACGCGGGATGCGCGTTGTGAGATGAGCTTAGAAGTATGGCAATCTAGAATGAAAAATAACTTGACAGCTCAATTTACATCTATGGGCCTTGGATTACTTCAAACGTTCAAAAACCTCACCTGCAACTTGTTTATATTTATAGTAACCTGCAACCTGTCGCATAAACACTTTGCAAAACCAATTGATCCAAATATTCAATAAAATGTACACGTTTATTGCGTTTTCTTCATTATTTCTCATTCGATTGTTGTAAAAATCTCTGAAAAGGTGTATAATAGTATTTTTCATATTCTGTGAGAATTTGAGAGCTTTTGAAAAATTCTTGTTTTTCAAGTATTTTTCCTCCGGGTTATTCTTATGAGGATTTTCCAAACTTTCCGATTATTTTCCGGAAAAACCTTCCGACTGATTCCTCTGAATAACAATCCCAATCTATTCTGGTATGACACTAACGTTCAGAAAAAGTTTCAAGTTGATTGATTCATTTCTCTGACCTGTATGCCGCGTACATAATTACAAAAAAAAAAAAAAAACATAAAAACGAAGCCCATTTTTTTTCAGGGTGTGAAATGGAAAGCTTCGCTACGCTCATCTAATAAACATTTCACCGATATATACTAATTCTTGCAGCAATATGCGCTGGTTTATTCGTTATACGGTTCCTGAAATCGTATAATAGCTAGACTATCTGCATATAAGACTATTATAAATTACTAGACCAAAAGTGGAAGAATATTTCTACCATCTGCACTCACTTCAAGATCGAACTGTATTCAAGCAAAAGAAATCATCATTCAACTGAAAAAAAACTTCTTCTGTTCATCGAAAATGCATTCTTCTTGCAACAATACTGAATACGTTTTGCACTGTTCATGTTGCTTTTTCCAAACCCAAATATTTCAGAAAATTTATCAAGGGAAAGCCTAAAGAAAAATTCTTCATGCACATTATTTGACTGTATGTTAATTGAGATTCTATGGATTTTAATTCAAAACTTCTAGACATTCATTAAATATTAGGATTGTCATCTTTTTAGACGAGCTTTAGCGAGGATTCAATTTGACATACTGAAAAAAATTGGTGTTCGTTTTTATGTTTTTTTTTTTTTTTTTTTTTTTATGTTTTTTTGTCGGTTCTCCACAGGTCAAACGGCTACAGCTATCAACTTCAAACTTGTTTTCGTCATGGTTCCTCATCTAACTTAGATCTGTATAGTTTTGTGGCATTATCGGGTGGTAACTTTTTTTTTTATGAATTTCAGAAATTTCAAAAATCCCCATTAGAATAACCCGGAGGAAAATACTTGAAAAATCAAAATTTTTCAAGACCTCTCAAATTTTCGCCGAATATAAAGGAAACTATTAAGCACATTTTGAGAGATTTTTCGCATCAATCGGATGAGAAATAACGAAGAAAACGCATTTATAAAGCATTTTCCCATCAATTTAGGCTATTACGGGAACCAATGAAATCTATAGCAACAAGTGTCACCAATTAATTCAAAACGATTGAAATGAATGAAGAGGAAGGCCGTGACATAACTGATTCTCGTAAGGTTTTTGAACGTTTGGAGTGATCCAAGGTCTGTAGATGTAGATTGGGTTGACAAATTATTTTTCATTCTAGATTTCTATACCCCTAAGCTCGTCTAACAACGCGCATCCCGCGTTTTCCTAGTTAAATTAATATCAAATCTAATCTTATATCGCGATATGGAATGAAAAAGTTATACCTCAATTACAAAAACATTATTCACAAAGTAGTGCTCGTTGAGGGGTGAGTGTGGACTAAACACCCCCCCCCCCCCCCCCCCCCCCCCCCCCGATACCATCCTTGTATCCGTGATACAAGTTGGCAACGGAAAACCAATCATCGTATCAACTTACAGTTTTCTGTTAGATAATAATCAGTATTCAATACGTGCTCGTACCAAGGAGGTTAGATACTAATAGTCTATATACTAATATTAGTATCTAACCTCCTTGGCTCGTACGAAGAGCTTTAGTTCGTGGTATGTTTTCAACCCTTTCAAAATAATTGTCAAAAATCAACTTGTTTCTACCTGTTTTTCATTGTTTGTACGATTTTTTCAGATTAATATAACATAGAATTATGATTTTTACTGAACGCAGAGGTACAGATATACTTACTGTTGTTTTATTGCGAAAAGAATTGGACTGATTGGTTCTACCGTTTACCCACCATGTGTTGTGAGCTAAAGGCCTGTATTGACGCTTTTTGTCCTGTTTTTACGTTCCCTGCAGGTTTTACTCATGGGTTGTGAGATGTAAACTTTTAGTTCAAGTGATTGTTTATGTCAATTCGAATGAATAAATGAAAAACATTACCGATTCCATCTTGAGACTGTGTTTAGAAATGACAATATGACATTATACCCTAGCGAGGTATATTAGAAAAATAATTAGAAATGAGAGAAATAATGTATATGACCTGACACGTGACACATTTTATGTCACACAGGAAATTAAACTTCGTGAACGTATTCGCACATTGCGTCGTACCCTGCTGAGCCCGAGAAGGAAAAGCTGTGCCCAACTTTCAGAATTTGAAATATTACGACGACGGGATTAAATGCTATGGCATTGTTTTATGAGTAGCCTCGTGTGTTATTGCTCTCCGGGGGTTTATAGCCGTGTAGTCTGGCCGCTGGATTTCACAGCCGGGACGCGATGTAGTGTACCAACATACTTTATCATCATATCATATAGAGGAGGTGTACCGACTCACATACTAATAACATGGACAGTATTCGTGGTTTATTGCGGTCAGTTCAGAGCCAAAGGTCCCGATTATCTATAGCAATTTAGCGGATTCCCTTGTGAACTAGATGTAGATAAGATTGGCTACGGTACCGGTGGCATTGTTGAACTAACAAAATCTATCATTTTCGTGAAAAACAAATGCAACTGCTAACATAGTTTGATGAGCGTAGCGAAGTCTCCATCCTACTCTTATGGGGCTTTGACTGTGTGTTTTTTTTTTTTTGTAAGCACTCCACAGGTCGCAAGGGTTGACTGATCAACATGAAAATTTTTGTGTACACGCAAACTCATCCAACTTAGAACTGTATAGTTTTTGGAATGAATCGGTCTGACCGATTTTGAGAAAAATCATCTCAAAGTTTCTAAAAACCTCATGAGATTTGGCTGGGCGGAAAATGTTGAAAAATAAAATTTCTCCAAATGGGATGAAATTTTCTCTAAATGTGTAAACATAGATTTTACACATTGTTACGATTTCGTATGCAATTCTGATCAGTCGTTTTGAAGAAAAAAATGAAATGACTGATAATATTCATCAAATCTATGACTTATCATACAAATTGTGACAGAATTAAGTTATTGAGATTCACTGCTTTCTAGATTCAAGAGTTGACCAACAATGAAGTATTTTTTATATGCGTCAAGGTGCGTAGAATACCAGAGTCAATGAAGTGGCTAGAGTAGAACTACTTTAACGACTTTTATAGCTTATTCAGATATCAAGGTGTGTAGAATACCAGAGTCGATAAAGTAACAAGGGTAGAACTACTTCAACGACTTTTATACCTTATTAAGATATCTCGCTCATCTTACAACGCATATTTCGCGTTTGACTAGTTAGATGAGCGTAGCGAAGTCTCCACCCCACTCTTATAGGGGTTTGTCTGTGTGTTTTTTTGTTTGTTTTTTGTAAGCGCTCCACAGGTTGCAGGGGTTGACTGATCAACATGAAACTTTTTTTGTACACGCAAACTCATCCAACTTAGAACTGTATAGTTTTTGGAGTGAATCGGTCAGACCGATTTTGAGAAAAATCATCTCAAAGTTTCTAAAAACCCCATAAGATTTGGCTGGGCGGAAAATGTTGAAAAATAAAATCTCTCCAAATGGGATGAAATTTTCTCTAAATATGTATACATAGATTTGACACATTATTACGATTTTGTAAGCAATTCTGATCAGTCGTTTTGAAGAAAAAAAATAAAATGACTGATAATATTCATAAAATATATCATAAAAATTGTGACAGAATTAAGTTGTCGAGATTCACTGCTTTCTAGATTCAAGAGTTGACCAACAATGAAGTATTTTTTCATATGCGTCAAGGTGTGTAGAATACCAGAGTCAATGAAGTGGCTAGAGTAGAACTACTTTAACGACTTTTATAGCTTATTCAGATATCAAGGTGTGTAGAATACCATAGTCGATAAAGTAACAAGTGTAGAACTACTTCAACGACTTTTATACCTTATTGGGATATCTCGCTCATCTTACAACGCATATTTCGCGTTTGACTAGTTAGATGAGCGTAGCGAAGATACCATCCCACTCTTATGGAGCTTTGTCTGTGTTTTTTTTTTGTAAGCACTGCACAGGTCACATGGGTAGACTGATCAACATGAAATTTTTTTTGTACGGGTCAACTTTTACAACTTAGAACTGTATAGTTTTTGGAATGAATCGGTTAGATGGATTTTGAGAAATATCATGTCAAAGTTTTTAAAAACCCCACAAAATTAGGCCGAGTAAGAAAATTCGAAAAAATGAAATCTCTTCAGAAAAAATTTAAAAAATCTGAATGTTAACACATTAACGATACACATAACCACCATTTTGTAAGCAATTCGAATCAGCTGTTTTGAAGAAAAAAATTGAAATGACTGTTTTTAAAAGCAGAATTGGGTTGCCATGATTCACTGCTTTCTATTCGTGATTAAAAGCAGAGTGTCTGACATCTGGTGACGTTGTAGTGAATTGGGCGGAGGCAGATACTTTCAAATTATATACAAATTAATAATTGTGTAAGTACAATATTAAATACGAACTCATAATCACTCAAATTATCAATTATTGGAATTATAATATTGATAACAAAAATAATGTCTGTGAACATACAATAACATGACATCTAGGCCTAACTGCCTCCGGACGGCCAATCACTCACTTCGACAGTGCTGCCACCTGGTTAGCTTTTAACCACGAATATTCGATATTTGCCCAAGAATGAACTATTCTTTATATTCGTCATTCGTCAAGGTGTGTATAATACCAGAGAAGATAAAGTGGCAAATGTAGGACAAAGTGTGTAGAATACCAGATTCGATAAAGTAGCAAATGTAGGACTCTTATTTATACCTTATTCAGATATCTCGCTCATCTTACAACGCATATTTCGCGTTTGCCTGGTGTTATGATAACGTATGTTGTTATCACTAGCCGAACGCAACATAAGCATTGTAAGATGAGCGAGATATCTGAATAAGGTATATTAGTCGTTAAAGTAGTTCTACCCTTGCTACTTTATCGACTCTGGTATTTCTACTCACCTTGACGTATAAAGAAAATCCTTCATTGTTGGGCAAATATCGAATCTAGAAAGCAGTGAATCTCGGCAACCTAAATCTTTATTCACTTCCATAATATATTTGATGAATAAAAACAGATAATTAGATGAGCGTGGCGAAGACTCCATCCCACTCTCATTATGGAGCTTTGTCTGTATGTTTTTTTTTTTTGTTTTTTTTGTTAGCACTGCACAGGTCGCAAGGGTCTGATCATCATGAAACTTTTTTCGTACGGGCCAACTTTTACAACTTGGAATTTTATAGTTTTTGGAATGAATCGGTTGGATAGATTTTGAGAAATATCATGTCAAAGTTTTTAAAAAACCCCATAAGATTAGGCTAGGTAAGAAAATTTCCAGGCGCCAAATGACCTCGCTGTCGATGCGCCTTAAAACTCTAATATTCATTCATTGAGAAAATTTGAAAAATTGAAAACTCTCCGAAAAAAATGAAATTTTCCCTGAGTGTTTAAACATGAATGATACACCTAACCACCATTTTGTGAGCAATTCGAACCAACCGTTTCGAAGAAGGGGAGGTAAAGAATTTTAGGGTGTGAAAGGAATGTGACGGAAGTATAGGTCCTAAACGGGAATTTTTGTGGGAAATTTTTAAGGTGAGACTGCATGGTCAGGCTGGATGTCTAGGGTCAATTAGGTTGATTATTTTTTCAGGTTACAGTCTGGTGTAGTGCCATAACTTCCAAGAAATTTGTCGCCTCTATAATTTCTCTTCACTTTTCTTTTAGGCAAACGCTATGTACGGTTGTGGTTACATAAAGTGGTCGATTGAGCTA
>OZ023331.1:8833464-8960964 GCA_964007535.1 Brachyptera risi
TCAGGTTTTCGTGGTTTCCCTCTTGCAAAAATACATGCTGGGATCAGTGGAATGGTTCCTCGAGAATTGTCCACAACCACATACTTCCCACTATCCAAAAACACATAATGAAACAACCTTTCATCTCATCATCCCATCTCATTCATCATTAACTGACGTCAATAGATCTTAGTCATCATTCCATCTCATTCATCATTAACTAACGTCAATAGATCTTAGTCATCATCCCATCTCATTCATCATTAACTGACGTCAATAGATCTTAGTCATCATCCCATCTCATTCATCATTAACTGACAGTCAATAGATCTTAGTCATCATCCCATCTCATTCATCATTAACTGACGTCAATAGATCTTAGTCATCATCCCATCTCATTCATCATTAACTGACAGTCAATAGATCTTAGTCATCATCCCATCTCATTCATCATTAACTGACGTCAATAGATCTTAGTCATCATCCCATCTCATTCATCATTAACTGACGTCAATAGATCTTAGTCATCATCCCATCTCATTCATCAATAACTGACGTCAATAGATCTTAGTCATCATCCCATCTCATTCATCAATAACTGACGTCAATAGATCTTAGTCATCATCCCATCTCATTCATCATTAACTGACGTCAATAGATCTTAGTCATCATCCCATCTCATTCATCAATAACTGACGTCAATAGATCTTAGTCATCATCCCATCTCATTCATCATTAACTGACGTCAATAGATCTTAGTCATCATCCCATCTCTTTCATCATTAACTGACGTCAATAGATCTTAGTCATCATCCCATCTCATTCATCAATAACTGACGTCAATAGATCTTAGTCATCATCCCATCTCATTCATCATTAACTGACGTCAATAGATCTTAGTCATCATCCCATCTCTTTCATCATTAACTGACGTCAATAGATCTTAGTCATCATCCCAGTAATTTGGTGAACCCAGAAGAACGGGAACAACTGGACTGCATTTGGCTCATATTATTGCAATATACCATTCACTTTTGTATTTCGATTTGTGAATGTCAATTATTCATGAAATTAGTGGTGAAGATATGGAGATGAATATGGTGAAGAAAAATAGCATCCATTGCTATAAATAAATAGTATCACATATATATATATATATATATATATATATATATATATATATATATATATATATATATATATATATATATATATATATATTTATTTATTTATATATATGCATATATTTACAGGGGCGTATTAACGCACAGGCTGACTAGGCTGCAGCCTAGGGCGTCAACATTTATCGCTTTATCGCGTCCATTTTATCGGCTTTATGTTTTCAATTCTTAAAAGTTTACTTCATTTTGGTACAAACACATTTTTACATATTTTTACCTCATTTAATTTCTTTCTTATAGCATTCATTATGAGCAAATATACTTCGTTCAGTTTTTGTTCGCCAAAAGGAGGAAGTCTATTTTTGACATTTCTAGGAATCGACAAATAGGCCCTATACTATATAAGTGTTGGGTTTGCCAACGGAAATATTGAAGACTACTTAGATTTTAGTGTGCATTGTGGTCATGCCAAATAAGTACACCCAGTGAAACTCAGGGGATGGGTGGAATAGCAGAAGAGTTATTGCAATTTTGTAGTAACCTATAATTTGGTCGTATTTCCTTGTAAATTAGTTATTTGAAAACGAAAATGAGTGGGGCTCAGGTCAGAAAACGGGCAAAGAAGAAAAGTGAACTCTCTGAACTAGAATTAAAGAAAATACCCAAAATAAAGTCGTATTTCATAAGTACAAACTCGAGTGCGTGTGTGAGTGTGAGTGAAAGAGTGTGAGTGCGATACAAATAGATGATGTACCAATGCTGCCGAACATCGATATTGAACCCGTGTTAGGTGAGTGTGAATTAGTGTCACAGTTCAGCGAATCAGTTCAATCGTGTCTAATAGATAAGAATAAGACAGTGTCTAGCGCTGAGGAGCCTAGACCGCCCGAAAAAACGTTATTGGAATCAAAACCAGCGTGCCTTTTCATCAGTGACGACCCAACCGAACGGGTTATTAAGAACATTACAATTGATTACATTTCAAAACATGGTGCAAAACAAAATATCAATGAAGGAGGTGGATTTATTGAATCAGAGAGACAGTATGAAGATCTGAAGAGATACTTAAGCGAAAACAAGCAAATGAAGAGGAAGTGTATCGACATTGGGTCGTGCACTCAGCATCTAAAGGGGTCGTCTACAGTATACCATGTAAACTGTTTAAAGGAAAATGTCATTTTTCCCATGAAAAAAGATTGAATTATTGGAAAAACGAGCATTCGTTTCCGTGAACACGAAAATTCACGTGAACATCGTTCATGTGTATTATTACTCAATGCACGCGGCAAGTAAGTAAGTACCGTAAGTAAGTATGTCTTTATTTAGCATAAATAGCTATATACTGGCGTATGTGGAATGCGTATCCGTATGGAATGTGCAGCTAACTTATAGATGGTGTCTCGATCGAGCATTTTGCACAGATACTGTTAGATTTTCATACATTTTCATACCATTATGTAGCACTGTATCACTATTTCTCTTATTCTCTTTGAATTCATAATACGTTTTGTGACAATTTCTTGTATTATGGTCATGCACTTCATATCTCTGTACTACTCTTTCACTGAGATACTCAGGCAAAATTCCCTTCTTCACCTTGAAAAAAAATATCAACATATTGAATAATATTCTTTGTCTTAAAAATTTAGTACATTTGGCATATCATTAATCCTAGTATATTTATTTACTCTAAGAATTACCCTCATACCCCTGTTTTGGAGTCTTTGCAAACAGTCTTTCTTTTTCCGGCCCATAAACTGCATTATTGTTGGACAATATTCGAAATGTGGTGCAACAATGCACAATGCACTTATATTAATAATCTAGTATTCGCTGAAAGTTGAGTGCTTACTCTACCAATAAATCCGATCTTCTTACCAATTTTTCCACATACATATTTTGCATGTTTTTTGAAGTTTAATTCCTCGTCTATAATTATTCCTGGGTATTTCATCTCTTTCTCTCTAGTATTTCTCCTTAGATCGAGTTGACAGTTTATTGACAACTCAGTTGACCGAAGAAATAGATTACTGGCGAAATGTTTTACATCGGGTTGTAGCAACGGTGATGTTTTTGGCCAAAAGAGGACTTACATTTCGTGGTGACAACGAAATATTCGGAATGATTAATAATGGAAACTTTTTGTCTTCACTTGAACTAATTGCTGAATTTGATCCCTTTTTAGCTCATCCAATAATTCAGTTAAGGACGATTTTGGACAACATTATGTACGTACATGCGTTTCCAATGAAACATGTATAGTTGCGGTCGAGTGAAATATTTTTTTTACGAAAGTAAAATTCCATTTGAATAGAATCTAAGCACATTTGAATTTTTTCACAGACTAGGCCTACATTGAGTGCGTGTGCACATTTGTCTGTTAAGTTTCAGTGCATATCAGTATGTTTTCTTCAGGAATCAGGATGCATCATAAGGTAATAGCTCAATCGACCACTTTATGTAACCACAACCGTACATAGCGTTTGCCTAAAAGAAAGGTGAAGAGAAAGTATAAAGGCGACAAATTTCTTGGAAGTTATGGCACTACACCAGACTGTAACCTGAAAAGCTAACTAACCTAATTGACCCTAGACATCCAGCCTGACCATGCAGTCTCACCTTGGAAATTTCACACAGAAATTCCCGTTTAGGACCTATACTTACGTCACATTCCTTTCACACCCTGAAATTCTTTACCTCCCCTAGCTTCCTTGTTTTACCTAAAACAAACATCTGCACATTTTGGACCTCATCTGCAATGGTCAGACTCAAGCTTTTTCTATATTCTGTCACCTATAGTTATTGTTATTATTGTTGTTTCTGATGAATCAGTTTCACAAGTTTGAACTGATCACATAATTCTTCAATCAATTCCCGCATCAAGCATCCATCATGCTGGAACTTATTAACCACCCAAAATACCGGTCCTAGCTACACAAAATCATAGCTTACACTAGGAACCACGAAATTGAATATTTTCTTGCCACAAAAATATGTATCTATAGCCACTTTTGACAAGAGGGAAGAGGATATTACCAAATAATGAAATACATCATCTTTGAATTACATTTAATTCGAAATTAATCAAGATATCAACTAATTATAATAAAATACCATAATTATTACTGTCCTTAAGTTAGATACCAAAATAGCAAATACAAAAAATATTTGCAAATACAGTACAAATATTATTATTGAAAAAACTGGCACTTGAAATAGATCATGACACACTGGTTGCGCTATACCCGGCGTCAACGAAAGAACGAGGTTGCTTTCGCCGACCATCCAATCAACCAGCTGCTGGGATCACATGACTACTACGAGAGTATACTCTGTTGTTCAGACAAAACAAGCGTCACCGCACGAGAGCTGGCAGACTCCGAGCGGAGCCACGCACCAACGCTCGTCCAACCAAGTGCACACGCGTATTCACCAAACAAGACGTCGTCTACCAACATGGTGCACACGAATATTACCGTCGCATTCGTGCACCCGTTATTTTCAGATTAATTTTCAGAATGAGGTTAAGGATGAGAAATGGAAGCGCATCTTTCAAAAGTGTTGCAGCAAGATTACGTGACTGATTACCAAAGATATTACAATTATGTAGTTGGTCGACGCCAGTCTTCTTTCATGAATACACGTATAACTCGACATTTTTAAATAATAGAACACGTTTTATTGTACCTAACTGTAGGTGTGTGTATATATAAGTATATAATACAAAAACTAAACCAATGGTTGGTCTAGATTAATTACTTGGAAGATGTATTAATAACAAGTCATGCTCTCAATTCAATGGCATTTTCTCCAGACAAATAGCCTTCAATTTCACTTAAAATATCAAACACACTTGTTTGATTTAGTCAAAAGAACCATAATTTCTGTTGGTTATTTTGTACTTTCGCAATGTAATGCTTACTGTGTATTATTCTATACTTGACCTGTGTATTACAAACATTACACACTTATTAACTATATTAAGCTCATTTGCTTATTGGCTAGCAAAATAAATCTGGCTGGTAAAAGTTATTAAAACTTAAAATGATTTATTCGGTACGAATAAAGTTTGGCTCGATAAAGAAAATATTTACATAACATTGGTATATTTGTAAGTTGAGGTAGACCCAGTAAGAAGGTTTTGATTAAAATTGGTTAAGAAAATTATGATATCCTGAGTTTGGTGTTCAGGAGCGCCAACTTGACGGCCGGCGACTCCCGAAAACGCAGTAACTGTACATTCTGTATATAATATTGCGTTGAAAAACTAGCAATCATCTCTCGGCTGTGTTGGTAACAAGTAAAATAAGTATTCGTTATGAAAATACGTCAGTCCTATTGTGTTGAAATCTGTTCTATGTGGCGAGATAGTTTATCGTAAAACGTAACTAACCTATATGTAACTAACAAATCATCTACCGATACAGTACAATTAGAAAATATTACGTGGGACTTAATGCTACGTTAGTAGGTACGTCTATTACTATAAAAAAAAATTTACATCATACGAATGATTGAATTCATTATTATACCTAGAAAGTTAGTAGGGTTGAGAATAAGATAGATATAGGCTCACGTATAATTCATAGGTCAATAGTCAAATTGTACAAAATACACCTAGAAAAATTGTAGAGTTCTATGTATTAATATTAATTTTATAGAAAATTCAAAATCTGACATTCAAAATTTGTGTATATGCTCTACATAGAAATACGTACTTTAAATTTTGTTAATTTTTTTTTAGAAATATAAAAGATTTATGTATATTTATAATTGTATAATATATAAGTAGGATATTATATTTATTTATAAAAGACAGGGGAATGTTACAAACTAATAATGGTCCACGATTATTAATACAAAGACCATAATAAGGGAAAAGGTCTCGGAGGCAAGTTGTTTGGTTCAACTAACATTCTACGCCGTTAAAGCTCAGTCCGCTAACGACAGCTGACAACCTGTTTCAGCTTGACTCGTCGTCAGACCTATCCTTCCTCGGGATCCTCTCCGGGACCGGCTTGCGGCACAAGTTCCTCCGCCCGACACTGGCCCGCTTCGGACTGTTCAACGAGTGGATCCGGGCCAGCACCGGCTCGTCGTTGTCGCTTGGCTCCGCGTTGCTGTCCTCCTGGTTTGTGCTCGGAGACCCCGTGGAGCTCTTCTGCAGCGTCTCCACGATGGCCTCCACCCTCCGCTTCTTCTTCCCCGGTCCCAGCCTCTTCTGCAGACGCTCCACTATATTCGAGATACCCCTTTTCATCTTCGCACCGTCTTCCGTCGATTCGGAATCGTCCGAGCAGCCCGAACTGGAATCGTCGAAACTACCTGCGGCCTTCTCCGCCGACAGTTTCTTTGTTGATGTCTTCGTACCTTTCTTATCTTGTTTGGAAGTCGACGGTTTATCTTGATGAGACGCCGAATCGTTCTTCCCTGCGGCCGCTTTCTTCGTCGGCGTCTTCCTCCGCGGTTTCTTTGCGACCACCTTCTCGTCAGGATCGATGTAGACCGGTTTCTTCCCTGACTTTCTTGGCGACCTCTTCCCCTGGAGCTTGATCTCCTCGTCTCGGGGCACGGAGTGAGTGGTGGAGTCGTCGTCGTAGGCAGCCGCGAAGTAGGACATGTCGTCGGGGATCTGCAGGCCGGCCTCCTGGTGCGTCATGGCGTAGAAGCAGCGCTTGTACTGCGGGTGATCGGGAGAGACCTGGTGCTTCTCGAGCAGGTGGCGCCGGAGGGACTTGCGCACCGAGTAGGCCTTGTCGCAGAGCAGGCACTTCATGTGCTTCACGCCCGTGTGCGTCATCAGGTGGCTCTTGAGCCGCGTCTGCTGCGAGAACACCTTCGAGCAGCTGGAACACAAACACACGGTCACGCTTACAGCTGACAACTCATCCACAGACAACAGACTCTCAGAAGCTCATGCTTTAAGAGGCCGTAGGCGCTCGTATTTCACGCCGCAAACTCTTACGGCCGTAATTTTTGAGATATCAATATGATTGTTTCGCATTCTGTTAGTAATTGAAAAACGGAGGTTACCGGTACCGCATTTACAGAATTTTGAGCAAAGAATTTGTAATTTTTCAAATTCTTCAAATGGAAAATTACAAAATTTCTTGTTTTCAAAAACCTAGATACAGGTAAATATTTTTGAATACCGAGAAAAAAATGAGAAATATATCAAAAGTGTGACCTAAGGAATTAACGACGTTCATGTGAATATGAGTTTGGCGGGCTAGTCTATGGGTTGCGCCTAGCACACGATGCATGTTAAACTCGAGTCTGAAGCGAGCGAACAACGAGCCCTTGTAGAGCGCCTGCGGCCTCTTAATAGTCAACAGGTTTCAAATGTTTTACGTATTTTCAACAGAAGAAGAAATAGAGGATAGGCCTAGCAGTAGTGAAGAAGAGGAGGAAGAAGTCGGAACTGGCAGGAACCGATTGATATGAGAAGTCTGCCCAAGAAAAACTGGTGGAAACACCCCCTGGCCCAATTTAATTGTTATCTGGGTTTGAGATATATATATATATTTAGAAAAAAAAATCATCTGATGACGATTATTGTTTGCTCGACTAGGTTATACGAGGGTACGAATGAGCAGGTGGCAATGGAACTATGAAGTGATAATTGAAAAGACGTTTCAAAACAGAAACCTTTGCCGCATGCAGGACTCGAACCCACGTCCAATGGTGACTTCATTTTCCAAGGCCTTACTTAATTGACTGAGCTACAGAGGGTGCCTTTTTTTTCTCTGGTTGTCATATCATTGAATCTGTCAAGTATATCATTCATTTTATGTACATTAAAACTGAATCTAGAATGCATTCAAGTTGCCAATTGATTCACAGAATTGATCATCATTTATTGTTGATTAGACCCTTTTCATAATTGAATGTGCAGGCGCTTCCCGCCTCCTAGTGGCCGAGATTGCTGGTATTGCTCTCGGGGTGTTTTAGTACTGTTCCGCTCATCCATGAGGTTAGAGGCAGAGGCTCACTTACTCACACTGACAGTAGTATGAATCTCTCTGAATATAGTCCCATGTTGTAACCAGTGTTGGGAAGTTCACTAATAAAAGGAACTTTTAAAAAGTTCAGTTCATGTCAAATAAATCAATCTTTCAAAAAGTTCAAAGTTCATTTTCGTGGCTTTGCGGTTAAAGTTGAAGTTGAAATTCAAAAAGACATTCGTTCAAAATGTCACCTTGAAAATTGTACGGAAAAAAGGGTCAAAATAATATATATGTAGGCATACACACACATTTTCTACAGTAAATATCTCAAGTTTAATAGTGATTGATAACAACTACAAGTCACAACACGTCAACCTTGACCGCACGTGGCTGCCGGCTCGCCTGGTGACAAGTGATCACATGATGAAATACCAAAACAGGAAATATTATACATTCGGGATAGACCATAAAATAGTCAATCTCATTCGGAATTCGGATGGGGAAGTACGGATAGTGCGATCGTGTCGAATAGGATTATGAGTGATCTAAAATTATCAACTTTCAAAGGAACGTTTTATTCCGTTGAAGATCACCGAAAAATCGAGCTTGAAAAAAGTTCAAGATCATCAACTGTAAATGTAACGCGTTCATTGAAAAGTTCAGAAAATACGAACGCGTTCATTTTAAAAGTTCAATACCCAACACTGGTTGTAACTACCATCATGTATTATCACTCAGTGAATGCGGCCACCACTGGAACGCAATATTATTCGTGTTGAATAGCACCGGCAGCATAGGACTTTTAAACGCTGGTACCAACATCGCGCTCAACTTCAAACGTTGCCGCTACATGGCTCTTTCATTTCAAAATCGGGAGGAATCACTTGAACAGAAATAAACGACTATCCCATGATTCCGTGAACTAGGCGCAGGCGATGGAGGGAAAGATTCTTGTCCACGGCAATTATGTACGTCGGTATGGCATAGCGCTACGGCTTCTGGCTACTGCTCCAGAAACTGGAGTTCGATTCACACCATGGGTTTACGTTTTTATTCTTTCAAATTTCATATGAATACTTATGGCAATTCTTCATTATTTTCTAATATAGGCCTATCATATAAATGCTTTGGCCACAGGTCATGTTTTTTTTTTCATTTACCAATGGGCCCTACTGTATAAGAATTATTATTTATTATTTTCTAATTTTATTAATTTGACCGATATTGTTCAACGAACGATATTAGAATTATTCTTTGTTAAAAATAGGTATTTCTGAAACGCGTGAAAATGCCCCAAAGCCACGGCTCCAAAGTTCAGTGATGGGGGGTCATCCATCTCGACCAAAGTGCAGTTACAAAATCAGTACAGGCCTATCAGGGATATTTTTCTCTACGTGGAGAAAGATTCGAGGTGTCGAGCGAGACTTACAGCGGGCAGTTGAACGTCTGCTGAGGCTCGTGCACGATGGCGACGTGGCGCTGCAAGTACTTCTCGCTGTTGAACCCCTTGCCGCACACGCCGCACAAGATGGACGTCTCGCGGTTGTGGATCAGGCGGTGCTCCTTCAGCGCAAAGCTGTTCGTGAATGACTGCAAGCAAACATACCCTCTTTACCTTCAACTTTGACCTTCAACTTTGCCACAATTTTCAAAAGATAGGCCTATAGGTGGAGACATGTGAAAATAGCAATTGCTATAAAAGCAATGATATCTAAAAGTGCTTTTTTACGTGTTTTTATGATATTTCTTCATCTTTCAATACATTTGGTCTTGTTCTATCATGTTTTTGAAAAAGGTGATGAAGCGCTACGAATGTCTGAATCTGCTACGTTTCAATGTATTGGCGATATAGACGCTATAATTAGAATAGAAACATCAGGCCTATAGATGCTATCTTTTTCTCAACATTTTTTCATTTCAGGTGAAAACGGGACAAGTCAATTGGGGAATTTAGATAAAAGTACAGTTACAGATGCAGGCGGCAGATGAGGCGTAGGTTTGACCCGGTTGTGGAGACTATTGTTCTAAGCACGTAATCAATTGGGGTATTTCTCTTGTATGCTTTTTGTACGTTATCTAGTGGTTTTACCGATACCGTACTGTTGTTATGCTACAGAGTGTAGTTGCGCTACAAAACACAATGTTTCAAAATAATAGATGCACCAAAGTGCTACTTTTCAAATTCTAAATGCTATGAAATGAAAAAATAGAAGCTATATTCACATGTCTCTCTCTACCTATAGGCAAGAAACCGAACTTAAGTTTTCACTTTTTTCGACAATTAATACATTTCACACATTTTTTTGTGGATTTTTTTTTTTGCATGTTTTTTGCATATATAACTAGTTATATGCGTCCACGGCTGTCAAGTGGTTAATCAATGCTAGGACTTCGACCTGAGATCGAACGCAATAACAATGACATGTTGGAAACCACACATCTGTGATTGGATGTTTGTACACTGATAAAATCTCTTACCTTGGTGCAGATTTCGCAGTTGATCAAACCCTCGCCCGTGTGTTTTCGTATGTGATATTTCAGTTTCTGGAAGAAGAAAAAGAATAACATTATAGCTTTTTTTTAAATATTGGGACTGTTACCATTAGGCCTGTATATATATATTATTATATTGACTACATAAAATAATGTTTTTAATACCAAGTTTTGCTGCAATGACTACATCTGATGAGAGAATTTGCCATATTGGATTTTTTTTTAACAACATCGAAACTTGATACAAAATCATTGTTCCCCAATTAAGGCTATGGATGACAGTAGGATCGTTTGAATGGGGCATCACAAGGGCGATCTTACAAGCCCATTTGGATTCTTTTTTATTAAAACAATGAACTATTAACACCAGGACTGCGCTGTCTGTGTCCATACTTCTTCGCCGTGGATAAAATGTTGATTTTTGGACGATTGCCGAAAATAAATACATTTTAGTTTTGCATAAGTAACGTACATTGGCCACTCAGCATTCCGTCACTTTCTAAATTAGAACCCTTCTATTTTGCGGAAACAATTTTACAATGGGCGGTACGGACAACTGCACTTCGTATTGTTACATGCCCCTTTTTCTTGTGCGGGGCTCGAACCCAGGCCCTGAACGTTGTCTCAGCACATACATTACCTTACCGAGATACGTTACTCCTGCAGCCGATAGCGAGATATGCTCGTTCCAACCTCGGCGCCCATATTGGACATTTACAAATAGAATCTAAGCAAGGCATTCTATAATATTAGATGAGCGTAGCGAAGATTCCATCCCACTCTTATGGAGCTTTGTCCGTTTTTTTTTTTGTAAGCACTGCACAGGTCACATGGGTGGACTGATCAACATGAAACTTTTTTTGTACGGGCCAACTTTTACAACTTAGAACTGTATAGTTTTTGGAATGAATCGGTCGGATAGATTTTGAGAAATATCATGTCAAAGTTTTCAAAAACCCCATAAGATTAGGCTGAGTGAGAAAATTTGAAAAAATGAAATTTTCTCCGAGTGCTCAAACATGAATGATACACATAACCACCATTTTGTGAGCAATTCGAACAAACCGTTTTGAAGAAAAAAATTCAAATAACTGTTTTTATTCATCAAATATATGGAAATGAGCCAAGATTAACTGCTTCCTAGATTTGATATTTGCCCAAGAATTCTTTATATTTGTCAAAGTGTGTAGAATACCAGAGAAGATAAAAGTAGCAATCAAATGAAGAACAAAGTGTGTAGAATACCAGAGTCGATAAAGTAGCAAATGTAGGACTGTTATTAAACCTTATTCAGATATCTCGCTCATCTTACAACGCATATTTCGCATTTGCCTAGTTAGACGAGCTTTAGCGAGGATTTAATTTGACATACTGAAAAAAATTGGTGTTCGTTTTTATGTTGTTTTTTTTTTTTTTTTTTTTTTTATGTTTTTTTGTCGGTTCTCCACAGGTCAAACGGCTACAGCTATCAACTTCAAACTTTTTTTCGTCATGGTTCCTCATCTAACTTAGATCTGTATAGTTTTGTGGCATTATCGGGTGGTAACTTTTTTTTTTATGAATTTTAGAAATTTCAAAAATCCCCATTAGAATAACCCGGAGGAAAATACTTGAAAAATCAAAATTTTTCAAGACCTCTCAAATTTTTGCCGAATATAAAGGAAACTATTAAGCACAATTTGAGAGATTTTTCGCATCAATCGGATGAGAAATAATGAAGAAAACGCATTTATAAAGCATTTTCCCATCAATTTAGGCTATTACGGGAACCAATTAAATCTATAGCAACAAGTGTCACCAATTAATTCAAAACGATTGAAATGGATGAAGAGGAAGGCCGTGACATAACTGATTCTCGTAAGGTTTTTGAACGTTTGGAGTGATCCAAGGTCTGTAGATGTAGATTGGGTTGACAAATTATTTTTCATTCTAGATTTCTATACCCCTAAGCTCGTCTAACAACGCGCATCCCGCGTTTTCCTAGTTTATCAATAATGTTGAATACGGAAGAAAATTCCCGGTTTGCAAAGCGGTGTGGAGCTATTGCCGAGATACAAATATGTACGCCTTCTTAACGTTGAGTAACGTTCTCGGTAATATAGATCTATGGTTCCACGCCCCCTGGCCTTGTGCGGGACTTGAACCCACGCCCCCCGGCCTTGTGCGGGACTCGAGCCCACGCCCTGAACGGTTACCTGTTTCTTGGAGAAGGTCTGGCCGCAGTACGGACAGCTGCATGTCTCCTCGCGCGTGTGGACGCGAATGTGGGAGTTGCACGCCCCCTTGTCCGAGAAGCACTTGTCGCAGTACACGCACTTGTACGGCTTCTCGCCTGAAATCCAAACAAACAGTCTTTAACCACTCGGCACCACGTTTCCAGTTATCGCACAGATACTTGTGTTTAGATTGTAGTATTGTTGTACTGTACTTGATATGTGAAACAACAGTTTTGCCAATACAGTGAAACCTCCACCCATCGTTTTTCAAGGGACCAGGAAAATAAAACGATCCATCCAGGAAAATTCAACAAATTGATTACATGGGAGCGGGGTGAGAAAGAATGAATAATACAAGCAGGAAGACGATGGATCTGGGAACGATGCATAGAGGTTTCACTGTTTCACTATTATTCAGTGAGGCGTGTCAATTTGACACATATATAGCCTAAAATGAGGTTTTGGAAAAACAGCTGACTGTATTCCATCATTCTATTTCATATCTAATTGAAGGTGTCAAAACAAAAGAATGGAAGACAATAGCTTTTATTGAACTCCTCAATTGTTTTAGAGATATATATACACGACGGGAATGTTCAATTGAAATATTCAGGTGGGATCTTCTCTTCAACATTCCTGGAAACGTTGGGAGCGAGGTAATAACTGTTTTACCTATCCTACTAGGAAAACGCGGGATGCGCGTTGTGAGATGAGCTTAGAAGTATGGCAATCTAGAATGAAAAATAACTTGTCAGCTCAATTTACATCTACAAACCTTGACTTACTTCAAACGTTCAAAAACCTCACATGCAACTTGTTGATATTTATAGTAACCCGCAACCTGTCGCATAAACACTTTGCAAAACCAATTGATCCAAATATTCAATAAAATGTACACGTTTATTGCGTTTTCTTCATTATTTCTCATTCGATTGTTGTAAAAATCTCTGAAAAGGTGTATAATGGATAGTATTTTTCATATTCTGTGAGAATTTGAGAGCTTTTGAAAAATTCTTGTTTTTCAAGTATTTTTCCTCCGGGTTATTCTTATGAGAATTTTCCAAACTTTCCGATTATTTTCCGGAAAAACCTTCGGACCGATTCCTCTGAATAACAATCCCAACCTATTCTGGTATGACACCAACGTTCAGAAAAAGTTTCAAGTTGATTGATTCATCTCTCTGACCTGTATGCCGCGTACATAATTACAAAAAAAAAAAAAAAAAAAACGAAGCCCATTTTTTTCAGGGTGTGAAATGGAAAGCTTCGCTACGCTCATCTAATCAATCCTTCATCTATCTATACGGATCAACCAACATTGGTACTATAGTCAAACCTTGATACAAAATGGAGAAGATCCAAAAAATATTCCGTATTATACAAATTTGAATTGCCAAAAAACTTCTTTCTACGAAATCATCACTCTTCCCAGTTGGAATTTAATCAATTTGGTATTGCGCGCGGGAGAGAGCTATGCGCCAGTCGCAAAACTACATGAGAAAGCGTTGAGAGCAGTCTCACTGATCTCTTGTACTCGGCAAGGTGTCGTAGCGTGGCCCGCTGCTATTGGCGCTCGGCCGTCTCGAGTCTGACTGACTGAACAATTGTTTCGAGCTCAACAGGGTCTCGTGCTTGTCAAGGTCAGACCGCACACACACAGTGCTTCGGCCTATTTAAATAAACTTGAAACAAAGAGCATGGAAATTGGGAAAATAATTATTATTTCAAAGTACAGTGAAACCTCTATCCATCGTTTTTCAAGGGACCAGAAAAATAAAACCATCCATGCAGGAAAACGATCCATCCAGGAAAATCTAACATCGATTATATGGGAGTGGGGTGAGAAAAAATGAATGATACAAGTAGGAAAACGATGGATCCGGGAACGATGCGTAGAGGTTTAACTATATACTTTTGAACTATTTCGAAATATCCAATCTGGATCAGAATATTAGCTGGAATTCGGATTAACCATATCAATTAACAATGAAATGCCGATACTTTCAGCAAGGACCGACTTCAAGTTTGAAATATGTCAAATTTTAGATTTTTTGGTTTGTTTTTAATAGGGATGGGCATTGATTAAAAAATTGGAATCGATTATCGATTTTTTTTTATATGGTCAAATCGATTAAATAATCGATTTAAACCATCAAGTTCCGAAAAAGTTATTTTTTGTATTTCTGTAGTTTGCCGCTTATTTCACGATTTTAAATTAGAATTCTTACTTCTCATTGGTTGTTGAAAGTTCTCGTTATGCATCGCGTAATATGTTGTTTGAGGTTAGATGTATTACAACAGTATGTTATCTCTCGTTCACAGTGGTGGCAGTACACAAAATCTTCAGTCAGGATTTGAGATAAAGTTAAATCTTGATTCTCAGCAAAAAACTCAAAATTCAACCACACATCACTTCTAAAATTCGGAGGCGTAAACAGCGTTTTCTTCCCACTCCTAGATGTAGACGCCATATTTAGCAACTAGTTGAATCGCTTTGGTGATGGCCTCAAACTTACGTTTTTTAGACCAGTATCAATACCTCGCTAACCAGCAGGCCTACTAACCTTCGCGCGCGCGTGAGGCAATTTGAAAAGCGGCATTTTCAAAATATGGTACAATCTGAGATATTGATTATTTGATAGCAATATCGATTAATCGAATATATTGCGTAATCAATTAATCGAATCAATCAAATCGATTCAGTGCCCACCCCTAGTTTTTAATAACATTGAAACTTGATACAAAATCATTGTTCCCCAATTAAGACCATGGATGAAAGATAGGATTATTTAGATGGGACACCACAAAGGCGATCTCACCACCCCATTTTAATTATTTAAAACCACTGAACTTCAACACCAGAACTATAACCAAACCAAGTTTGGACTATTGAAACAACAAACATTGATATCTTCCACTTTGGAATCCGGACAATTCAGCAATGTTAACTTTTTTCAAAGGAAATGTAATGTAAGATGTACTAACCTGTATGTATCCTGATGTGTCGGACAAGGTTTGACCTCTGGACGAACTCTTTCGGGCAGTGCGGACACTTGTGTCGCGGCCCGTTGTGGATCAACAGGTGCTCATTGTAGCTGTCCTTGCGCTGCGCAACACACAGAACAACATGCGTTTACAACACACATGTATACAGTTCATTCACAACTTCACCGCCAATCTCTGTTTTCGTTAGAATCCGGTCGACAGCGATCCTGATCGAGAATACGAACCATTGGCAACTCACTCAAGGTTAACCACTCGAAGACAGCTGGCGCAGATACGCGTCCTCACACATCCCGAAACGTTCTATTTCATATCTTGACAAAATGACGTCAATTGAACTGACATCTGGGAGATAGATTGAGACATTTTTTTTTTCAATTTCAACTGATAGAATACCGGTACGCTAATGCATGGGGAAATGATAAAATACAGTCAGCTGTTATTCCAAATATCGTTCTATGGCCAAATGTATCAAATTGACAAGCCTCTGAACGGTAAATAGAAGTGATATCGGCAAATTTCTTGTTTCACATATCAAGTACAGTAAACCCTCGTTAATCCGATATTCAAGGGACCCCCAAAAAGTGATTTCGATTTATAAAATTTGGATTAACCAAAAAACTCCTTTTCCACGAAAATCATCACACTTCCCGGTTAGAATTGAAGCAATTTCGTATTGTGCGCGAGAGAAATCAATGCCACATGTGCGAGGAACCGTGTCACTGATCATGTGTATTCGGCTATCTTCGACAACAAATGAAAGTTAGACGGCCAGCTTTCATTGGCGCTCGGCCGTTCCGAGTGATTGAGTGTTCCGAGCTTACCGGTCGTCAAGGACAGACAGAGCAGCGAGCGCACTCGAAGTCTGACGAAGCACTCATTGGCAGTGAACAGCTGAGCTGGCTTTGGCGTATTTCAAGCGTCAAATAAAAAGGATGGAATTTGAGAAAATAATGATCAATTCAAGGAATTCACTCGAACTATTTCGGATTATCCAATCCGAAAACAGTGCTAAAGCCATTGAGGGGTTGAAATATTAGTTCGAATTACGGATTGAACATATTCATCAACATTGAAATGCCTATACCTTCAGCCAGGGACTGACTTCAAGTTCAAAATATGTCAAATTTCGGATTAACTGAGTTTGGATTAACAAGGATTTACTGTACAACAATAAATCATCGCAATACAGTGAAACCGCTATCCATCGTTTTTCACGAGACCAGGAAAATAAAACCATCCATCCAGGATGATTTAGCATTGATTATATGGGAGTGGGGTAAGAAAAAATGAATGATACAAGCAGGAAAACAATGGATCCGGAAACAATGTCTAGAGGTTTCACTGTACAGTAAACCCTCGTTAATCCAAACTCGTTTAATCCGAAATTTGACATATTTCGAACTTGAAGTCAGTCCCCGGCTGAAGGTATAGGCATTTCAATGTTAATGAATATGGTTAATTCGAATTCCAGCTAATCCGTAATTCGAACTAATATTTCGACCCCTCAATTGATTTAGCACTGTTTTCGGATTGGATAATCCGAAATACATCAAGTGAATTCCTTGAACTGATCATTATTTTCGTAAATTCCATCCTTTTTATTTGACGCGTAACAATAGGCTGAAGCCAGCTCAGCTGTTCGCTGCCACTGAATATGTCATCCGACTCCGAGTGCGCTCGAGCCGCCCCAAAGACCTTAGAATCTAACTTCGTTAGGTTAGATACTAAGGTCTTTGGCCGCTCTTGTCTGTCCTTGACGAGTGGTAAGCTCGGAACACTCAATCACTTGAAACGGCCAAGCGCCAATGGAAGCTGGCCATCTAACGTTCGTTTGCTATCGAAGATAGCCGAATACACACGATCAGTGATTCGGTTCCTCGCACATGTGGCATCTAGCTTCCTCTCGCGCTCAATAAGAAATTGCTTCAATTCTAACTGGGAAGTGTGATGATTTTCGTGGAAAAGGAGTTTTTTTGGTTAATCCGAATTTATATTAATCGAAATCACTTTTTGGGGTCCATTGAATTTCGGATTAACGAGGGTTTACTGTACAACTATTTGTTTCTGCTATAATTGCTATGAAAGGCCATCTGAACACAAGTGCCTGTCCGACCTAGGAGGTAGGGTAGTGCTCTTGTAACCCGGCTGTCAAGGGGTCCATAGTCTATTCTCTAGACGCACAAAACCTCAATCGTTGGCGCATGTCGATGAGTTTTGAATCGACAAACACGTCACTATAACTCCCCACTTTTAATTCTGTACAGGTTGCTCAAGAAATTTAAGTTTAGGTTAGTTGGTTTTTCGGGCAGTTGTCTTTTAGTGCAATTGACCAATTCGTTCTGAATTCCAAGACAACATGGCCAGTAGCGTTTCCATTGTTGTTGGCACAATATAACAAAGCACTGCTTGTGAGGTGGGCCAGGAAATGGCATGTTTTTGTGGTCCGCGACACCACGATTTTGTTATTACCTCGTATTGTCACAGAGGTTAGCTCGTCGTGTGCTGCGTTTGCCGAGTAGAAACGTTCAAACAAACAATTGAACATAAAATGACATTCCAACGTTCAATTTTTGAGAAAATTCAAAGATATAATTGTATTATTGCTCTGTAATTTTGTTGATTAGGCCTATTTGTTCCGACACAAAGTAAAATTTTGAGAAAAACATTTTTGAAATGAATTTCAATGCCAATGGCATTTTACATTGACACTACTGGCATTTTCATAGTTGGTTGGCATATACTATTTTTGAATGTGTAAATTGATAAATTTAAAGAAAAATGGAGTATTGGTGTGAAAAACTTTTTTTCACATTTACAGTGGCTGCGTTCCAAACCTACAGAATCTACTACAAGTGTAGATGCATTCCGAAAACCTACTCCCGAGACATTTCCTGGATGTTCCGAAACCCACTATGCCGGTGAATTCTATGTACATGTACTGGAAACATTGGAACTATTTGTAAACGTATGGCGTAAACGTAAACGTAATGGCGACCTCCAATGAATGGTGCGAGATTACATCAGTTTGTTCACAGACAAACGGGAGTGTAAATATTATCGGAAATAAAGCAGAGAAACTGCATCTGGAGGGGTTAGTCAATTTAAAATATGTCCAAGGTTGATTTGCATATAAATTTTCGTGTTTCAAAACCAAACATTTTATTGAAAAACAATAATGCCGTCCATCTTTCTACTTTCAAATTATAATGACCGAGGCCTACTGGATACAAGTAATTAGGGTAGTGCAAGTTTGAGAGTTTAGGTTCAAGTTGAGTTCGAGTTTGAGAAAAAATCGCGAGTTTCGAGTTGAAAAAAAAAAGTATATATATATATATATATATATATATATATATATATATATATATATATATATATATATATATATATATATTTGGGGCCGAGATTTGCATATCAGCGGCATCCTCTGGACCCTCAAGTTCTAAAACAAATCACGTTCTATAATCGGTAGGGCTGTGCGAGACTCGAAATTTTCGAGCGAGTTCGAGTCGAGTTCGAGACTCGAACGAAATTTTTTTTTTTCAGATCGAAATTTCGAGTCTCGAAACTTTTTCGAGTCTCGAAACTTTTTCGAGTCTCGAAACTTTCGAGTCTCGAAACTCGAAACTTTTTCGAATCCCGAAACATCTACGAGTCTCGAAACACTTTCGGGTCTCGAACTATATCGAGCGAGCGAGCGAGAGTGGAAGAATAACTTTGTCATCTTTTTTATCATTCAACAGATTGGTATTAAATGAATATACCGTGTCCGAAACTTGTAACAAAGTTCTGTTTCTTGTTCAACCATTTCCCTATTCGATTTTAATTATAAATCTGCTGAATGATTACAACACGCATCACATCTCACGATGTCACAGGACTGACTGCATGTCTGCGACTGATTGCGTCACTGCGAGCTCTGCTGAGTCGTAGCTAGACCTTACCAGACACACACGCGTCTGTTTCTCTTTTTCAGTTCCTCCCCCCTCTCACCAATACATACACACCCACTCTGTCAAAGACAGAAAGAAAGTCATCACACCATGTTGTCAAGCACATTGTAGGAACCCCCCTGGTCGATCTAAATAATTTATTATTACTTAAGGAATGGATTATTTCAGACATTGGTTTTATTAATTCTTCAACAATAAATGACATAATGAATAAGTGGGCCTAGATAAATTTGATTTACAGTGTATATTGAACACCCTAAAACATTGATTGAATCGTAAAACAATAATTACTAATTAGATGAGCGTAGCGAAAATTTCCATTCGATATACCGAAAAAATGGGCTTCGTTTTTACGTGTTTTTTTTTTAATTCTGTACGCGGCATGGGCCTACTGGTCAGGAAAAAAACGACATATTGGTGTCACACCAAAATAGTTTGGGATTGTTTTTCAGAAAAATTGATCAAACGGTTTTTCTGGAAAAAAATCGGAAAGTTTGGGAAAGCCCCATAAGAATATAATCCGGATAGGAAATACTTGAAATATGAAAACACCATCATACACATTTTCAGTGATTTTCACAACAATTGGATGAGAAATAGGCCCAACACAAAAAACGCAATACAAGTATACATTTTATTGAATATTGAGATCAAAGTGGAAATGCGACAGGTTGTAGCACTATATAAATAATGAATATCAACAAAATGCAGGTAAGTTTTTGAACGTTTGAAATCTAAGGTAGGCCTACATAGATGTGGATTGAGTTGACAGAATATCTTTCACTTTAGATTTCCGCTGGTATAGGGATATCAATGTTGATTCATTTTGATAATTCGAAATTTTATTATTTCGAATTTCGAACTGATAATTAGTCCAAACTACTGCTTTATTATTGTTTCGTGTTTGTTTAATTCGAATTTCAGCAAAAATTACGAATACATGTTTTCACAATTGGATATTTTATTACGTGAAATCCTTTGTCATCAACATTCCTGGCGACCGGCAAGCTAGAGATACGTCACAGCCACATGTGCAGCGCGTGCTAGTATGATGAGGGGGAGGCAGGGGGTCTTTTCACGGTCATGGACAGACATCTGGCTGGTCAAAACACCCGAGCGGTAATATTTAGGATAATGGACGTGATTGTGTCAACTTTCATTCGTAATTTTTGCTGAAATTCAAATTGAACAAACACGAAACAATAATGAATAAATCAGCCGGCTAGTGCATGTATAGAGAGAATAATTCATTCATTTCATTCTAGGCCCTAATATTTATATTTATTGCCTCGCTTTTTACTTTTTAATCCAAACATCCAGTTCAGTAATTTGATTCTTTCAACACTGTGAACTGTGATAAGTGTTACCTAATGAATGGCATGATAATATATAGTATTAATGGGACTCCTTGTTGTGTTGTAAAAATTGCTGAGAAAACACTTGACTTGAAGATAACCACATGGCTGTTAAGTTTTCTTCCTTGGAGCAAGGGGGAAGAAGGAGGGAACAAACAACGTGCGAGGCGCACATGGTCACTCAAACTGCACGCACACAGTATACTACTGTACTATACAAATGAAAAACATTTTTTTCATAATTCGAATTCTTTTAATTCGAATTTAGATTTTTGGGGTCCCTTGGAATTCGAATTAACGAGGGTTTACTTATTCAGATTTACAGTTTCACAAGAAAAAGAATATCAAGATGATAAGACGACTCCAGCTTTTCTCTCCACTGTGAATGTTTGAATTGTTTTGTAAGCCTGACATTATTACCTTAAAGATTTATTGTTTGTTGAATGAGTTATCTTATTTTCAATTCTTTGGGGTGGTAAGATCGCCCTTGTAGTTGCCCGTTCAAACGATCCTATCCTTCATACAGTGCCTTAATTGGGGAACAATAATTTTGTATCAAGTTTCGATGGTATTTTAAAAAAAGTTTCACTTTGATACTGATGGAATTGGTCCCATATCATATGAGTTACTGATTTCAGTGTACCAGTACATTCCCCTTGATTACTCGTACTTATGTTTGTTCATTGTCTATTATTTGTAACCAGGTCCATATCAAGTTCCTATATGTAATTCATTGTTGTCTTTGTATGCATTTGAATTGCAATTTTCCAATAAGTGATATTCTTCTTAATTAACAGATTTGTGATTTCTGGAAATTTACAAATTATGATTCTATTACGACTTGAGTGCTGTGAAGTAACAGCTGCATCATTTTCAATTTTGAAAATGGTCTTTTTCATTATGTGTGTCTTTAAGCACAACACCATTTTCAAATATGTCATCTTTATTTAGCCTAGTAATATTTCTGTACTTGCAAAAGTTCTGTAAAGTACACTATGTATAACACAATAGATATTTGTATGATTATATTTAATATTGATTATAACTTGTATTTCACCACTACGACTTACTGACTGTTCAATTGTGATTAAAATCTGAATTCAGAAAATAGTCAAAATACTGATTTTTATTCTAGATTTCCTGTGTAACTTGAGTAATTTCGCTCACTCGCTCGATTTGAGCTTGTTTGCTCGAAACAAAATTGTGCTCGAATTCACTCGAACTAAAATTTTGCTTGGACTTGCTAGAACTAAAATTGTGCTCGAATTCGCTCGAACTAAAATCGTGCTCGAACTCGAATCGTGCTCGAACTCGAATTGTGCTCAAACTCGAATCGTGCTCGAACTCGAATCGTGCTCGAACTCGAATCATTCTCGAACTCGAATCGTGCTCGAACTCGAATCGTGCTCGAACTCGAATCGTTCTCGAACTCGAATTCTGCTCGAACTCGAATTCTGCTCGAACTCGAATTCTGCTCGAACTCGAATTGTGCTCGAACTAAAATTGTGCTCGAAACTTGCTCGAAACTCGCTCGAAAAAAGTCAATCTCGCTCGAAACTCGCTCGAACTCAAAAAGCTCTGCTCGCACAGCTCTAATAATCGGGACAAAACAACATGGACAGAAAAAATATGAAGAAAAAAAACAAAATTTTCAAGTTCAGCTAAATTTCAACTTAAACTTGGACCTCGAAACTTGAACTCGAAAATGCAAGTGCTCGCACACCCCTACGAGTAATTCTCCTCGCAAGTACTGTACTACAAGTGAGCACAGAGCGCCAACTGCCACGAGCCTGCAACTGTCGTGTCTCACCGTAAACTCCTTGCCACAGTACTGGCACTTGGAGATGCCAGAGCCCGTGTGCAGCTGCTTGTGCCCGTACATGCCCGACTTGGACGCAAACCCCTTCCCACACTCCGTGCAATGGTACGGGGACTCCCCCAGATGGTCCACCTGCACAAAACAATACACTCTCATTACTACACACATGGCCAAATAGCTATTGCTATATCGAAGCGATTTACTTTCATTTATATTTCGTTTAAACGTCGAATAATAATAATTTTTGAAAATTGGATGAGCAAAGCAAAGACTCAATTTCACCATACCCAAAAGAAAAAAATTCCCGTTTTTTTTTTTTTGTTGTTCGCGCTCCACAGGTCAAACGAAAATTCAAAATCAGTTGAAACTTGGCATGCACAAATGTCCTCATCTAACTCGATACACTGTATAGTTTTGAGGCGCAATCCGTTGAACCACTTCTGAGAATAACTTTCCGAAATCAAAATTTTCCGAAATCCCATAAGAATAACCCGGAGGAAAAAATTCGTCAAAAATATTTCCTTCAAGAGAATTCAAATTTTCAGGGAATTTCAATATAATAATTATACACCTCAATCCGAACTTTCAGTCCAATCAGATCAGCCTCTTTGATGTAAAAAAATATATAATCCTTTTTTTTTTAATCACTCAAAGCCATTAAGAAACCAATTAAACCCAACAAAACAAGTAGGCCTAACAATCAAGTAACAGGTGTCACGAATAAAAGGAAAGATTAAAACAAAGCCTTCTTTATTATCATAGAGATTGATTGGGAAATAGGATGGCAGTGACTTGATTGTTTGGATCTCAAGGTGTATATAATATACCGTATATATATACCGGTATATAATAATTAATAACCAATCCAAAGATATAAGTTGATAGGCCTGTGTCCTAGCTCATTCATCAACGCGGAAACACATAACGCGTTTGCCTAGTGATAATAATAATAGGCCTAATATATTTACTGTCTCCATTGAATCCATGTACAATTACTATATAAAACACTTCACATTTTGTTATTGAAAAATGTTGAGACAGGATGTTGGTTATTTATGTTAAATTGCATCTTGATCAGGCCTAAGATAAGTCAGTACATTTAAAACATATTATTGACAGTTAACATGTTTTTAAAAGACATTAGAAGGCACATCATCATGTTAACAACTATTCATCCAAGGAATGATAAGATTTGCCTATAAGAAGTTTTTTCAATTCAATTTTAAATTTTGATGATGGTTTTAAATTTCTCATCGCCCCTGGTAAATCATTATGCAGTTTGTCCAAGATCTGTCGGCATCGGTGAATGAGATGATGAGATGAAAGCTTACCGCGTAGTGCATCTTGCGGTCGTCCTTGGTGTCGAACCGCCGGTGACAGATGCGACAGCGGAAGCCGACCTTGGACGCCTGGCTGTGCTTCATGCGGTAGTGGATGGCGTGCGCGCGCTTGCTGAACAGGATCTTACCGCACAGCGTGCAGTCCATGCGTCGCCCCACTGCGTGCATGTTCTAACGCAAACACAAACATGCATTGAGGGTTGCGTTGGTCTGCCGCTGGGAGATGGTGACTCCACTAAAGCTGGATTTCCATGCACGCGATTCTCATATCATGCGGTACTATGCCGCGCGTCAAGGAGGCTTAAAGTCGCGAGGCGGCAGATATTTTCCTTCACTGACCAATCAGGGACAAGTCGCGAATCGCGTCACGAAAGTAGAGATTTGCTCAACATTTGAGCGGTATGAGCTCGCAACATTGGCGGAAGCACACAGTTTCGGATACTGCATCCGGCGACTTATCGATAATCGACTTCGATTACCATAAGTTCAACCATGAGTTTTTTTCACAGCTGAATAAAATGATTGCTGCCAATAGTAGTTCAAGTTTTTGTCGCTAGAGTCTATGCTCTCGAATCGCCAAGCGACTTTCAAAATGTCCGCTACTCGCGATTTTGAGGCGCGACATGTTATCGCGCGCATGGAAATCCAGCTCAATTCGAAAACTCGTTCCATTTTATGAGTACTTTTCTGTGTAATATGGATCGCTGCTCTATCTGGTGTTTTTATTTGTAGAAACGGCTGATAGGCTGGCAAACTTGATGCCAGCGAGCCGGCCTTGAACGTAATGTTAGTTCCTTCTATCACCACTTATCTACACACGGTCAATAGTACTTTAAACGTGCACCGCGAATCGGAACATATTTCCAACATGGGAGGGATGAGAAGTGAGGACACCATCTCCAACGGGCAAACGCAACCCTCAATGCATCTTGGCAAACAGACACACAGACAGGCGTTAGGAATCAGCACACAAGCACACTACCCGACAAAAGGCATTGAGGGTTGCGTTGGTTTGCCAGTCTATTATGGCGACTTGACTCCCTATCCCTCCCATGTTGAAAATATGTTCCAATTCACAAGCCACGTTTAAAGAATTATTGACCATGCATAGATTAGAGATGATACAAGGGAACTAAGTTGACTCATTGACGTTGACTCAGCTAATATCAACAGTCATCAAGTTTGCCAGCCTATCAGCCGTTTCTACAAAACAACACTAGATAGAGGCAGCAAACAATATTTCTCACAAAAGTAGGCCTACTCAGGAAATGGAACGTGTTTTTGAACTAGTGAGCTAGTGAAGAGGCATTGAGGGTTGCGTTGGTTTGCCGGTCTATCATGGTGACTTGACTCCCTATCCCACCAATGTTGAAAATATGTAGGCCTTCCTATTTACCAGCCAAATCTATAGAAATACTAGGGATGTTGGCGGGTACTCGAATAGGCCTACCCAGACGGGTCCAATTTCATGCCTCGCGGCAGGCGGAGGCGGTTAAAACAATCGTCTGCCGCCTACGCTGATGCCTAACATGCCTAGCGTAAGATGGGAGGTAGGAGGTAGAGAACAAGGGAGGGGAGTAATGCAAAACATCGTTACGGGCATATTAAACGAAGGTTTTCATCAGGTTGTGGAGGAGGGAACCAGGAGTAGAAGGTTAGGGGGTACAAATATTCTAGACGTAGTGTTTGATCATTATTTTCGTAAATTCTATCCTTTTTATTTGATGCGTAACAATAGCTCAGCTGCTCGCTGCCACTGAATACGTCATCCGACTCTGAGTGCGCTCGGGCCGCTCCAAAGACCTTAGTATCTAACTTCGTTAGGTTAGATACTAAGGTCTTTGGCCGCTCTGTCTGTCATTGACGAGCGGTAAGCTCGGAACACTCAATCACTTGGAACGGCCGAGCGCCCCAATGGAAGCTGGCCATCTAACATTCGTTTGCTATCGAAGATAGCCGAATACACACGATCCTCGCACATGTGGCATCTAGCTTTCTCTTGCGCTCAATACGAAATTGCTTCAATTCTAACCGGGAAGTGTGATGATTTTCGTGGAAAATGAGTTTTTTGGTTAATCCGAATTTTTATAAATCGAAATTACTTTTTGGGGTCCCTTGAATTTTGGATTAACGAGGGTTTACTGTGAAATTATCCGTATTTCTACCGTATTTTGATGTCTCCTACCGTTATTTCGCTAAATCGACCCCTATGGACTCTTAAGAATGGAAACTGTCTAAATGCGTACCTTGAGGTGCGTTTTGAGAGTCTTCTTGTTCTTGAGCGTGATGCTGCAGTGCTGGCAGGGAAAGACCATGGCGGCCGGGTGCGTGGCGGTGAAGTGATCGCGCAGCAGTCTCAGGCACGGGTACGTCAGCAGGCACAGCTTGCACTTGTACGAGATGGCGTTGTACTGAGGCTCGGCAGGGTGAGACACCTTCAGGTGGCGGGTCAGCATCAGCTGGGAAACAACCAGATGTCAACACATGTAACAAGTAGGGGTGTACCAGATTGAGATTTCACCTTCCGAGTCAAGTTTGAGTTTGAGTTTTAGAGAAAATTGCGAGTTTCGAGTTTGAGTTGAAAAAGAATTGTCAAGCTGAGTTTTGCATATAGGCCTACTGTATATCAGTAGCAACCTCTGGACCTCAAAATTCGAAAAAAAATAATCACGTTTTATATTCGGGACAGTACAAGTACAGAAAAATTGAAAAAAAAAATAAACTTGAAAGTTTCAAGTTTAGCTAAATTTTCACTCAAACTCAAACTCAAGACTCGAAAATTTGAGAGCTCGCACACTCCTAGTGACAAGTGTTTCATATTCTATCAAATTACTGGAATATGGGCTGTTGTTTATGTTGCATGTTGAGAAGGAAGCAACAGTGGCGCTGTTGAGAGTACTTGGGAGTCGATCTGGCTGAATACCAGTTCGTTTGGTGATGACTTTCGAACGGTGCGAGATATCAACATTGTAATTTGGTGGAAACACAGATCTTTTCAAGATAGTATTCAAGTGGAAACTATTCAACTTTGACGCATAGGCTTCATTGTTGACCGTATACATGCAGCTAAAGAAGGTGTAGGCCTACTTTTTGCTGTCTACGTCTGACAATTATGCAATATGAGTTGCATAATAGAACTTGAAACAATTGAAAGTATTGAAAATATTTCTGTATCCTCTGTACTTATTAGAATTTTTACATCCCATACCGCTCGAAAATGATCATCAATCAACTAATATTTTGCTAAATCGATTCTCGTGCACTCTCAATAAACCAAGCAGTGTTGACTTGAAGGTCATTATAACTCTAGGGGAGCATTCCTGTACGCTTTGAAACTGTTTCAAGGGCCGTTTTCATGGCTCGCGGCAGACGGTTAAAAACCGCCTTCCGCCTGCGCTGCTGTTCACATAGTCGCATTTCTTCACATCCACTATGAGATTTGACTTGGGTATTCATTTGAATACATAATTCTTGTTCAATTTAGGCAGTCAAGTGATTTTTAGTATCGTATTATGTGGCACGGCAATACGATCATAGTGGATATTTGAAAAGTATTGTTTTAAAAGTAATATTTGGACACAACCCTACCACTTGTATGACCACTTGTATGAGTGAGGGTATTTAATTGTGGCGGTTTTTTCCAAAGTTGAATTCATTCCATCTCTCACGGTAGAGAGCAACAAGTGCAAGTGGTAGGAATTTCACCCATTCTGATTGACCAGGAAGTAAAATGCCTACCGCAAGCCATAAAAACGGGCCTTAAAGAGATAATACCGAAAAAACAGAAGAAAAGCAGAATTATCCTATGCTAACAGCATGGCCACAGCCACCTTGAACCTTACGTTCAAATTAAGACTGAGATCTTGTATAGCAATGCCCCCCTGGAGCTAGATTTGAATGAATAGGTCTAACGATGCTAATTTTACACCAATTCTAGAGAAAACTAGAAATCATCATCTCAATTTCAGGAATTATAATCAATTCATTTGTTCTCTAAAGACCTGCCCCTTTTTCCGAGTCATAACGTAGGCATTACCTGATTTCAGTGAATAGAATACACAAAACATTTGTGTATCCTCCGTATTAGAATTTTTACATCCCATACCGTTCGAAAAATATCATCAATGAACTTATATTTTGCTAAAACGATTCTCGTGCACTCTCAATAAACCAAGCAGTGTTGCCTTGAAGGTCATTATAACTCTGGGGAAGCATTCCTGTGTATGCTTTGAAACTGTTGAGATAATACCAAAAAAAAACAGAAGAAAGCAGTATTATCCTAAACCAACAGCATGGTCACAGCCACCTTGAATTTTGGGGTTAAGTTAAGACTGGGATCTTGTACAGCAATGCACCCCCCGGAGCTAGATTTGGATGAATAGGCCACTTCCTGATGCTACTTTTACGACAATTCTAGAGAAAACTATAAATCATTATCTCAATTCACGACTCGCAGTCTCCGCCCCCTTGACGTCAGAAATCATACCGTCCAATTGGAACTATAGGGGCTGTTAGAACTGTAGTCAAATTCAAATATCCAATCGGGGTATCTTGAAATGACTACAAATGATATTATCCAACTGGCCGACTGGTAAAGGCACGCCTATTTCGAGTCGTCAATTTCAGAAATTAAAATCAATTCATTTGTTCTCTACACACCCGCCCCTTTTTCCGAGTCAAAACGTAGGCATTACCCGATTCCGGGTCGAAATTAACAGAACAGAATCGGGAAACACCCGAGTCACGACTGGCACTGGAGGACAGAAAAAAATGTACCGATAACGTAATTTCTGAATTTGAGTTTTATCTCAAATTGAGGAGAAATCTAGTCATGATTGATTCGAATCTATTCCAGGACCCTCATTCTATAACAGCAAACGGAATGGAAGCGCAGCGAAAATGTCGATACACCATGTTAAAGTATCCGGAAAAGTCAGAACAAAACAAAGGTTAGCAGCTTTTTTTTCGTTTTAGAGATATACAGAATAAGGGCCAGGATAGTGGTGTTCATAGAAAACTGCTGGAAAACTACGAGAAACCTGTCAGGATGGTTGACCACGACGGGAATTGAACGCTTGTCTCCTGAATGACGGTTCAGCCGCTAGTGACCCATCTACGTTCAAGTCATTATTACTTCATAATTTAGCCATTGATATTTAAAAAATATAGTTCCCTATTCTCTCACCTTGCTCGAAGAAATCTGCGAACAGATGTAGCATTTGTAGTACTCGAAGATCTGGTCGTCGTGTTTGGTAATCTGATGCTCGTTCCGCTCGGTGACTCGCCAGAAGGACTCGTTGCAGTACCGACAACGGTAGCCGAGACTGTCCGATGGCTGCTCAGCGGTACAGTCGGCCAAGTGGGTCTCGAACACGTGCTGGCGTATGGCCGTCTTCCAGACAGATCGTATGGCACAAAACGGGCACTGGAACACCTTCTCGGAAGCGTTGTTGACCGGATGTACGTTTTCCAGCTCGTCGGAAGAACCACTATTGGAAGCGTCGTCGATTTTGGAGCAGTGAGCCGAAATGGCAAACTTGTGATACATTTTCATATGCTCGACATATTCGACGGGCGACTTTAATACGCATATTACTTTTGTACAAAGTTCGCATTTGAGTATAGAGTTGAAAACCTGTTCGGCCGTTTTATTCTGTTCGGGATCAGGCTTGATGTTCTTCAGTCTACCTTCGAAACTATTGACATCATTTTTAGCCTTTGGCCGCATATTTGTTTTATTAGAAATTTTATTGACTTCATCAGTTTGAGGTATACTTTTGTTATTGGGTTTGTGGTTATTATGGTTGTTCAAGGCATTCGAGTTTTCTTTTGAATCTGATCCCTCTTCGATGGAACTACTCGGATCAGTTTCAATAATGTTACCGTCGTTGATTCCTTCGTCGGCGTCTTCGCGGTGGTTATTCCACTCGAGAGATTGTTTCGGAGCATCATGAAACATATCTTCCATTGTACGTTCTATCATGTCTAATGCTTTGTCCGCCACATTCTTATCGGCACAGCATTTAAGAACAGTTTCTCGGTAATTTTGATCCAAGTTATCTACATCATTTTCGCAGTCCATTTCTTGAATATCTGACAAATTGGAATTCAGGTTTTCGTTAATTTCAAACTGTTCTCGCTTCACTTCAAACTGTAGATCGGAATTATTGTCCTCGGTGTTGTATTCTTCGTCATCGGATGTATCGTCGATGACGCATTCTATTTCAGTGGGATCAATTTCGGCCTCGCCCAAATCGTTTTCAATAATTATGTCACCCTTCGACATTTTCTCCAAAGCATCCCTCAAGGTCTCTTCATCTTCGTCTGAAGAGTTGCCTACGACATCCGACCCAAATCCTTCTTCTTCTTCTTCCGTGGTGGAATCACACGACGAGTTCGGACGAAGCGTCAAATCTTCCGCCACATCAGTATTATCATTAGCATCGCAGATCTCAAGACTGGACTCCAAGTCACCCGTATCATCAAGATTTCTTTTGGTTTCTTTTTTCAAGCAAACTTTAATAACCGTTTCTCTTTCTTCACACCCATTTTCTTCAACTGAATTTTCCACAGACATGTGACGATTAGGGTTTGCTTTAGATTTTTTAGCTCCAGCGACACGGGAAAGCTTCTTGGGGATCTTATCTTTTTTCATCGCACGTTTCTTGTTTTTTTTCTCACCACTCTCATTTTCGCTCTTAGGTACTCCATGTAACGACGCGTTTGCTTGCCCTCTTGGTGCATTACTGGCGGTATTCTGATGCGACTCGAGTGTATCAAGAACAGCTATCAAGGAGATGTTATGATACTGGAGATGCTTACACACGGCATCCAAGTTGGTCATGGTTGATGTTACAGCATTACACAAGGAACACACGTAAAAGCCAGTCTTTGGATTCAACTTCAACAGTTCAATATCTTTGCCTTTCAGTGCCTTGCTTCGACTCGAAGCAGCATGTTTCGATTGCAGATGTTCAGCCAGATTCAACAAGTTGTTGGGAAGAAAGTCTTCACAAAAATGGCAAGTCATCTCCGAGTGGGTCTCGTTATAATGTTTTTGCAGCTCGGAATCCCGGGTGAACGTATTCGTAGTTTTGTCGCAACCTCGAGAACACGGGAAGCTGACGTGCTCTTCTTCCAAATGGAGGTTTCTCATATCTTTGTCGGTAAACGTTTTACTACAATAACGACAAATAGTGAGGCCGCAACAGACGATATCGTGGGCGGGTTTTGGCACTTGGAAAGTGAATGGTTTTGTACATGAGGTGCAATCGAAGCGATTTTGAATGTCGTCAGACGTTGTACTTGTTGAGATCTCTGATTGTTGAGACGTTTTGGAAGAATCGTCTGTTGATGTATCTTGTGTATACAAATTATGAACACCAGATGGAGCCAAAGAACCTTGCACGCTGAACAACATCTGTTCAGTACGTAGAAAAACTATTAAACACATGAGACTCAAACGGTGGTACGAAAAGAAATGTCCGAGAATGTCTGCACGCTTTCGCTCTTTGCCGCATAAGTGGCAGTTGAAATTCCATGTCGGGTCAGAACTTTGTGACCAATTACCTACCAGTCGAACGTCTCTCTCCTCTAATGCTTCCAAACAGTTTACAAAGTGCTTTCTTCGTACGTGGACTTGGTAATATGACTTTGGTTTTACTAAAACACCACAATATCTACAATTTCTCATATCATGTGTTTCCTCATAATGTTCATCCAAATTATCAACAGAAGCACTACAAATATCGCATTCTAAAGGAAAATGAATGTCCTTTTCGTGGTCTTCTCTCACGGAATCAGTTTCGAACATTTCGTCGCAGTAACTGCAGTGGTGTTTTCCATGATTTGAAATTAGGTGAATGGTCAATTTATCATTTGAAAAAAACCACTCTTGGCAAACAGAGCACTTCAACGGTTTCGTCCCCGATTCCTCCTTTGATTTTACTCGGATTTTTGAGGCTTGTAAGGAAATTTGTGAAGATGATTCGATAATGGTTCCTACAGTGGGCTCAAGATTGATCCGTGAAACTGCAGGATCAGATGAATTCAAAATTCGAGCTTGTTGCACTGCAAATAACTTTGCCTCAGTGGATCGTGATGTATAAGGTATCATGATGGACGCCGGAACTGGGATTGCTTGTAATTGAGGTTGTAAAAAGGCAGATAATTGTGGAATTTCGAAGTTCATACTAACAATAGTATTTGATTGATTGTTGGAAGTCAGTTTGGAATTAAACATTTCTCTTTCTTCTTCCTCCTCAGCATTTTCCAATATTTTCTGTAAGCTTTCTTCATTATCCGATCCATCGCTGTAATGGGTCTTCCCATCTCTCGAATTTCTATCATTTGCAGTCGTGTCTGGTTCTGTAACCTTGCTTTTCTTTGGGTGGTAAAGGTCATAACTTGTCCGACCAACAAATTCTTCTAACCCGTTATTCTGGCTCATTTTCACAAACACGTTCTTGAGCAATTCATTGCGACATTCTACTGTACAACTATTTTAATAATTCATATTAATGCTATCACGTAGCCTACAATATTTTAAAGTAAACTACACATAAAAAGTTTATGTTGTATTTATGAATTGAGGTTGAACTTTTTCCAGAAGCTCATGATTCTTTGGTACGATTTGCGGTTGTGGTAGACTAAATAGTAAACCGTAACAGTAACGTAAAAGCCCACTATTCAATGTAAATTGAATTGTACTATTGTAAAATATTTGTTGATAACTGTACTCTTTAAATGTAATGTTGTATAGGCCTATTTGTATTGTAGATAATTATATTGTAAGTAGTAACATAAAATGATGTATATGAAATATATTTGTAACTTTTAAGGCATAACCCGTTGCTATTTACTTGTACTATTAACGACTACTAATAAAAGGTTTTTCTACTGAAATAAGTTCGTCCCTGAGAACTTTCCATCCATACAAAATATATCATATTTAGATATAGCTTATCTATGAACCCCGTTTTCCGATGATGCAAAAAGATGATGCCAGGGACCATCTCATTTTCAAAAATGTGCAAAATGTCAAATTCAACATAATGGTGTGTTGTTTTCTTTCCTTAAGACCATCACTAAAATCAGAAGAAAACAACAATAAGTTCGCATAATCTGAGTATTGTGAAAATGTAATGGGTCACTCATAACTAGCATTTTGACCCAAAGACGATAGACCTCGATTAGTTGAATGGAGTCTAAATGGCCTGTGGACAGGGGCCTGGGTTCAATACTAGGCTTGGCATCCACTTGTTTATCTACACGCACAACTTCCTATCAGTATTGTAAGCACGGCAGGTAATAATAGCCTAATAATACATAATGTTTGTGTACCACATTAGGCTAAATAATTGTAGCACTCACCCAAAAGGAAAACGGTAAACATTAAACATTAGCGTCAGCTATAACCTTCCTTCCAATTTCTTTGCTTCGGCATTAATTCTATGATCCGAGAGTCGACACTGAACTCGAACAACACGAAACGCGAGTGCCACCTAGTATAAATCAAGCACAAACAGTCGTGTCACGCCCGTTGGCTCAGTCAACAAAAACCACTTGCTGTAAAGTGTAATATATAGGCGTACAATTTTTATAAGACGTCTGCTGAATGAAGTAAGAGATATAAAAATTTGACTTGAATGCTACAATTTAACCTAGTTGATACAAATTACATTACTTCTACATAATCTGCCTATTGTTCGTAATTAATAGATAATGTTTAGACTTTTTCAGAATTAGATCAGAAGTGTTTAACAAAATAGGGGTGGCAAAAAGTAGCCCAGCACATAGGCTAATAACACCTTGCCATGGTGAACTAATCCTATAGCGATAGGCCTAGAGCCTATTAACCTGTGCACTAATGAAGGGTTATGGTGGTGACACGATGATTTGACTGTTTTTCATTAGGTCTCGGAATGAGTCCACAACAGGCCGTCTAGCATAGCTCTTCCTACATTGCATCACTGATATTTAAATATATTTGTCTTCATTTACTTTGCATGACAGTTTGGTGGTGGGAAGAGATTTCACGGTGTGGCGTATTTGCGAAAATGGTTGCGAGGAAGAATGTCAATGGAAAAGCTGGTCACACAGACGCTACTAGACGACCTATTGTTGGTAACTTAGCAAATGCTAGTAATAACCACATAGGAAACTCGTGTGGTGAGAAAGTAGACCAGTCTGAATTTCACAATTATACAAGAGAACAGCTAAAAAACGAATTGAAGAAGCGTGGGAGGAAAACATCAGGAAACCGAGTTGAACTGGTACAGTATAAATATTTATAGGCCCATTAGGGCATATAGGCGTTATAATAATAGCGTTAACAACGATTAGCTACTTGGTGACGTCACAAGCCAGAGCCATATCAAAATTTGAAATTCATAATGCAAATTTTAATGACATAGGCTAGGCCCTATAATAATCAAGAAGAAACCGGCACAGTAGCTGAGTGGTTAGCTCACTTGCTTCGTGATCCGGGAGGTGAAGAGATATCGGACCCGGTTCGATCCCTGCCACCGTCCATCTTTTCAGGGGTTTTTCGTGGTTTCCCTCTGTAGTCTAGGCTAATGCCGGGATGGTTCCCACTATACAGGCCACGACCGCTTCCTTCCCACTATCCTTCCCACTACCCATAAAAAACCTTCATCTCATCATCCCATCATCTCGTTAATCATTCATCCGACGCCAATAGATCTTAGTAATCATTACAGTGCGTCGTTAAAACCCAATAAAAAAAATAAAAAAATTTAAAAAATAATCTAGAAGATCGTTTTCGGGCATTTCTTGTCCGAATATGTCTCAAAATAGAATTGTGGTTAATATGCTATTAAAGAGCAAGTAGTAAATATTTGATCTTGGACTAGGCCTATCCTTTACTGGGCCCAACTATTTTTTCATCAGGTAAAACTTTCTATTTCTTGTTATCACTTCTAGTTGGAAGTCTGGCCAGGACGTATGTTGGTGCATTATCATTAATTGATACGCCTTTTACCAGTTACACTTTGTGTGATGTGTGTGTGATATGATTTGAATTTTGTGTAGACTTCTTTCACATCTTTGTCACGATGTAGTGATACCAATCTATTTGATCATAATTATAAAGGTGTTCCAACTTGTGTCTTTAAAGTGAAATATTTCCGGGGTCAGTTCCCGAGTCCAGGGTTACGATTGCCTGTAGAGCAACTATCGCTTTTATATCGAACTACTATGCTATACAATGCCACAGGTACCGTAGCCACTCTGATTTACATCTAGTTCACAAGGAAATCCGCTAAATCGTGGCAGGCAATCGGAACCTTTGGCTCTGAACTGACCTCAAGAAACCACAAATGCCGTCCACATTATTAGTATGGTAGTTGGAACACCTTCTTCATATATTATGATAAAATAGGTTGGTATCACTACACCATACTTTTGTTAATAACCTGTTTGTGTGTGAGTGAACTCTCAAGATTTTATCATGATTAGCGAATTGATGAATAATGGTCCATTGTTGCTGTTGTTTCAAGGGGAAGTGATATATATATATATATATATATATATATATATATATATATATATATATTTCTTTTTAAATTCACTCCCTTTCATTGTTTTGCATTTATTCATTCATTTATTCATTTGTCCATTACACTTGGGCCTACGTCACAATATAGGTATAGGTAGGGTACATAGAAATCTCCTATTACAGAGAATCTGTTGAACTGGGTCACTTGATATTGCATAGGCTACTTAGTGTTGACCATCACAGTGGTTTCTTTTTAATTGGGTTTTAACGACGCACTATACTGATGGCTATGATCTATTGGCGTCGGTGGATAATGAATGAGATGATGGGATGATGAGATGAAAGGTCATTCTATTATGTGTTTTGGATGGTGGGAGTCAGTCGTGGCCTGTTGTTAGGGAACCATCCCAGTATCAACCTGAACGACAGAGGAGACCACGAAAAACCCCTGTCAGGATGGTCGATCATGGCGGGAATCGAACCCCGGTCTCCCGAATGACGGTTCAGTGTGTTACCACTCGGCCACGCGTCTCGGTGACCATCACAGTTGACTGTTGTGCCATGTAAGAATAATACAACAGCAGGACTTATTCAATTCTATGCTCCTACGTGCTCGTAGATTTATTTCAGCCATAGTTGTGATATTTAAATAAGCACCAGTAATTTTACCACTACTCAACTCGAGATGTAGGCCTACTTTTGTAGTGTTTTAGGTAGATATCTAGTGTACGTCAGGAGACCTTGGCTAGTGAATTATTGAACCCAACAGAATTATTTTGATTAAAACAGTTGTTTGCTAGCACAGCTTATCCACTATTCGGTATAAATCAGTCAGTCAAAACAGCACTTTGGTCTTCTATATTAGGGCCAATATGTGTAAAGGGTAGGTGTAACAACACGTATCAAACCTTACCAGATGCAGTCGTAATCCGCCACGATGTGGTGACATCAACCAATTTTATCATAATATAAAGAAAGTGCTCTTACTCACATACTAATAACATGGAAGGCATTTGTGGTTTCTGGCGGTCAGTTCAGAGCCAAAGGTCCCGATTGCCTGTTGCGACTTAGCGGATTCCCTTGTGAACTAGATGTGGATACGAGTGGCTACGGCATTGCTACGGTGCCGGTGGCATTGTTGAACTCATAAAATCTATAATTTTCGTAAAAAAAACAATTTATGCAACTAGGCCTAGGCCTACTAACATTATAATTCTACTGAGCCGTGTATAGCATTGTTGAGTATTGTTGTTTCATATATAATTTGATAGGAAAGTGATAGTTACGCTACAGGCAATCGGAACCCTGGACTTGAGAACTGACCCCGGAAATATTTCATTTTCGAGACCCGAGTTGGGTCATCTTTTTTATATTATGATGAAATAGGTTGGTATCACTACATCGTGGACCCGTCTTCCAACTATCACAGTATACAATAGCATAGCTACGCCACGATGTAGTGATGCCAACCTATTCTATCATAATATAAAGGAGGTGACCCAACTCCCATACTGATAACATGGAAGGCATTTGTGGATTATTGCGGTCAGTTCAGAGCCAATCGTCCCAATTGCCTGTCGCGATTTAGCGGATCCCCTTGTGAACTAGATGTAAATAAGAGTGGCTACGGTACCGGTAGCATTGTTGAACTAACAAATTCTATAATTCTCGTAATTTACTGGGCCGTGTATAGCATTGTTGAGCATTGTTGTGATATGTAGTTCGATATAAAAGCGAGAGTTGTGCTACAGGCAATCAGGACGATGGACTCAGATTCTGGCCGCGGTAATACTTCACTCTCAAGACCCGAGTTGGGTCACCTTCTTTATATTATGATAGAATAGGTTGATATCACTACATCGTGGCGTAGCTATGCTTGCAACTATCATGTCATAAATCATTAATATTGTTGCCACATCAACTGGAGTAAACGATGGAAAAACAATTAAATTCACCATTGCTAGTGGGAAGTGCAACTAATATCAATAAAGTTTAGGTGATCATAACCTCAGTGACAATGGTGACCTTCAGAAAACGACCAATAGCCAACTTCCAGGAGGCCTATCAACCAAACTAATCACTTTAGGCCTAATTAGATAGCAAAATGTGTTGGTCTATTTCAAGTGTTGCAACTCTTGATAGATAATTTGGCAGACCGTCACTGCCTTCTTGATGATGTTAAACAACAATGGGTACTGTAGGCCTGCTTGGATTTTATCAGTTCACAGGGATTATTAATTGTATGTCAGAGCGCCTGACGTCTGTAAATATTGTACTATATAGGGCTATTCTAGAAGTAAGGAAGCAATATGACTGGTAAATTCAGTATGGTAGTTTAATTATACCTGTACTTTCACTACTGTATTAAAAAACTACCGGAAGATTACTGTATTTACTGTAGAATTAACACAGTATTTTATAATTTTTCTGTATGATAATTGAATCATTTAAATTTGGTACCATTATTGCTCATAAGTTGTGAATCTATCTACTAATATTTATCATTGTTATAATGTATATTGTATACAAATAAAATGCCTAATTGGTAAATAAAGGCAACAAATTTTACTTCAGTCATCTAGGCATTGGTATTTATTCTAAACTGCTGTATAAGCTAATCGCATAATATTTATGTAGGTCTTTAGGCCTATGCCTACCTTTTCTTGTGACATAATTCAACAATTGACAACACATCAGCTTTGTAGCAAATACTAAGATAGGCCTATAGGCCTGAAGTAAGTTCCTAGGCATATCAACACAGACATTGAATCCTTATTTGTATAAAATAGGCCTACTTCAACACTGGCTTACTGCTTCTCATTCATAGGTACTGGTTGGTACTAAACAATTTATAGCTTAATTAATCGCTTGTCCAAACAGCCATTACTATTTTTAACAAGTATTTGTCCTCAACCTAGAGTGAATAATACTATTATGCTCAGCTGAGATGACATACTATTGACTTACGTAAGTCAATCTTTGTGAACAATCTCTTGTGTACTTTGGTCAAAAGGCCTATTCTTATGTCACTTCTATATGCATGACCTTTCACTTCGGGTTATGTCTTGAAAACTGGTGGATATAGTTGAATTGTATTGAAATATATTTTATTTGTGTCAAGATGCCTCAATTAATTGAGAACCGTGATTATATCGTGATAGAGTTTGATTTAATCTTAATGAATGATGTATGGAGTGAGTTTTGTCGCACTTATTGGCTTACAAATGCCATGATCATTATTTTAAATTTAAATTTATAATTCAAACAATTCTGCAATTTTTCACTGCTCAAGTTATTTTACATGGCATCAAATTTTGTATATTTGAAGCAGGTATAGGTCTGCAGGTCTGGCTGTAGATTCAGACTATATAAGGCTCTATAATCCACCCAAACTATTTCTTCACTTTACTAACCGAAGTGCCTATTGCTAATTAAATGTTGAACACTTATAAGCCACAGTGGATTTTTTTCCATTTGATGACTAAACAAATGAAGCAGGAAGAGTTTATTTGGGATGAATTAATTAATAGAACATTTTGAACCAATTGACTGTGAAAATTGGGAGCTCAGTCATAGCACTAACCAACTGACACTATGTTGATTTTAAGGTCAATGACATTTCAATCAGCCACAATTACTTCCAATTTAACCTCTTGGTTTATTTCTCTTCATTATTGTTGTTGATAAGATTATGTGTTAACAGTTACAGAGATTGGAAGGGAAGAAGATGGCATCAGCAGTGAAACGTAAAAGTGATCAATCGGTAGGACAATCAAATGGTGTTAGTCCAAAAACATCGCCATCCAGAAGTCGGGATGAGGAGAAATCGGAAAGAGAAGCCCTAGTTCTATGGAGACATCCAATCAAAACTCTAGACTATTTCAGCAGAGAACTCTTGTTCGATTTAAGTACATATGGATCCAAGTAAGTGTAAACTAAGTCAGCTGTTTTAGTACTTTAAGCCTATGACAAAATTAAAGATTGTGGTTTCCTGATAGCCTAATTTAGCCAGAAAATTACTGGTTAGATGTCAGTTTTGTACATCATATATAGCCTACAACATGTTTGTCACCGGCACAGGTAGCTGAGTGGTTAACGCACTTGCTCCATGTGACCCGGGAGGCAGTGGGCATGTCGGACTCTGTTCGATCCCCGCTACCGTCCATCTTTACAGGGGTTTTTCGTGGTTTCCATCTGAAGTCTAGGGTAATGCCGGGATGGTTCCCACAATATAGGCCACGACCGCTTCATTCCCACTATCCTTCCCACTACCCATGAAACCTTCATCTCATTAATCATTCATCTGACGCCAATAGATCTAAGTCATCATCACAGTGCGCCGTTAAAACTCAATATATATAACATGTTTGTCTAAAACAAGGGTTTTATTCTTTGAAAATCAGTGAAGCCTACAAATGCAGTGAGAGAACAGCAATTTGAATAATTGTAGTTCTTTTTTTTGATTTGGCATATATTTTTGCAATCTGTGCAGTGATTGGAAGTCAAATCCAGTGCCTTCTAGGAAGGTCTTATCTAGAAGTCAGAATCTTATTCATGTACGTTATGAGTAATGACTAATGAGTTATGACTGAGTAATGATCGTAACCCAACTGTCATAGGCCTATATCTTCAAGGCTATAGGCCTACATGAATATAAGAGTGACATTCATGTAATTTTGTATTTTAGGCTACCGTATTTACTCGCACCCCTGTTTTTGACAGTCATTCAACTCCTTTGTATGGCCGTATAAGTCGCACCTGCAGTCTCCGATACCGTCAAAAATACCTCGCGATTGAAATGTTTAGCGCTTTGTTCGGGACGCGTATAAGAGAAACCCTTGGTATTGGCTTGCACTGGTTGCTAGCAGAGACGTGAGAAACTGTTGTGAGGGGCCTCAACACAGACGCACGTCCCACTGACGCTGTACATGTGCGCTACAAGTTCACAGCTAGGTTTTTTGCGGCAACGGTGAGGGGAGGAAGGGGACAGGTTGCCTAAAACACCCGAGCAAGACCGAGAGCACATGATGATTACGTAAAACGACTGATGCATGGCAAACCATTATTTTTGCTGCAAACATTTGAAATAAAAACAAGGAAAGGAGGAAAGCATCTCGTAATTTCTTTTAAATTTCTTCATTTACACAAGAAAACATTCATTCCAAAGCAATAATGAGTAACATACCATACACAATAATATATATAGCATTTAGGCCTACACTGAAAATAGCACTTTCACTGTGATGAGGATTAACGCATTTGACTTTCATTTTTGGAGATTTTGTGTGCGCGTTGGCCTATAAGTCGCACCCCTGTTTTGAGCTCTCAAATTTCTAAATATTTATGCGAGTAAATACGGTATATATAATTGAGTTGGAGCCGGAATTATCAACGTAAGAGTAGCTCTAACCATGGTTACTTTTGCTATTTTTTTACCAAGTCTCAGATAAAGGCCACTAGACTTGGTAATAGTGGTCCTTACTCTACTAAATACTATAGCATGAATTATAACCCGATTTATATTCATAAATTGGAAATTGAAGATATGACAGTTGAGTTGAGAGACCACTTATGACAGTTATACCATACGGGAATGAGCCCCAGTACGTTGGACAAAAACCGTTTCGGCCAAATCGTCCGCTTTTTTTTTCAAGTTGAACCAACTTGACGACATGATTCCGAGATGAAAGATGCCATAGTACCGTATGTCGATTGCGTTCGGGATTGTGATTGGAAACAAGGGAATTTCAGTCCGAAACCGTGTCGGACGATGAGAAAAAGTCGGAGCCGTGCTTAACAAGTCCTCACAGATCACGCATCAAAGTGAAAATCGTTTGTGGGTCCCCGTTGTCAAAGTGGGTTTCCAAGGTGGATAACATACCCAATAAAGCCCACTGGGTTTTATCGGGGTGGATACCGGTACTTACTTCTCAACCCTGATGAGCGATCCCGAATATAATGATATTATGCTCTGTTCCATGTTATATTGTAGTCAGAACTTATTTATTCGTTCGTTTGTTTTTTATTCAATGTTTTTCAAAACTAAATATAGCAAACTTGATTATAATGGGCGTACATTTACTGACATCAGTTAATTAGCTCACAATTAGTAACTAAAATTAAATGCTTGAAATGTAAGAAAATATTTGAATAATGATACATCATGATATATTATATTCTCTTATTGAAAAACAAAACTGACATGAGCCAAATCCTGTGTGTGGAAAAGGAGGAGAAGTTGGTTGATTAAGTTAGCTCTGCTTTTATAATGTAAGTGAAACCTCTATGTATCGTTCCCGGATCTATCGTTTTCCTGCTTGTACCACTCATTTTTTCCTGCCTCACTCCCATATACCTAATCAATGTTGAATTTTCCTGGATGGATGCTTTTATTTTCCTGGCCCCTTGAAAAACGATGGATGGAGGTTTCACTGTACAACTGTTGGAAGCAAGAAATGGGGGATTTTGATTGTTTCTATTTACTTTTTACAGACTGATTCAGTATCGATTAACCGTCGTCCTGAGTCTCCTAGTCACTGCTGCCGTTGTTATTCTATTGAACATCGGAGGTCCACATCAACAGGTACGATTTCGAGATATTCGTGATTGGGTGCTTTCGTTTTGTTTTGTGAGATGAAGAAATCTTCCATGTTTCAGTGTCCTTGTGTATTCGTCAAAAACATCCAATTATTATTTGTTTCCTTTGATTTTTGAACAGTATTCACTCGTGCAACTGAAAGCATTTAAAAATCTGTCTATACCTTACTGTAAAATGAATGTGAAATAAGGTAACTTTCAACATTTTCCTTGAATGTCAGTCTTGAAGTGTTTTGCTTCAGTTAATAAATTGTTATAGAGGTAAGTCTCAACATTTATGGGATCCTTGTCAGCTATTTTAAAGCTACGCACGTATTCGTTTTGGGCCTGAAGCTTCCACTGCCTCGAGTATTATGGTCGGCAACTTATGAATTTATTAGATGAGCGGTAGCTAAGACTTCCATCCCACTCTTATGGAGCTTTGTCTGTTTGTTTTTTTGGAAACACTACAAGTTGCACAGTTGGACTGATCGGCATGTAACTTTTTTCTTTACTCGCAGACTATTCACCTTGGAATTGTTCATTTTTTCAGTCCAATGGGTCGGACCATTATTGAGAAACACCATCTCAAAGTTTTTAAAACACCCATAAGATTAGGCTGGGCAGAAAAATAAAAGAATTGAAATCTTTCCAAAAAAAAAAAAAAATGTCACTGAATGTAAATACATAAGCCTTAATGATGCACATCATTACGTACTTTTATGCACTCTGGACCAGCCGTTCTCAAGAAAATAAGTTTAAATAAATGTTTTCAATTGACTACTCAAAATGGGCGTGGCTTCACCGGTCGGCCAGTTGGATCTATATCATTTGTGGTGATTTTGAGATACCCCGATTGAATGTTTGAATTTCACCTTAGTTCTAACAGCCCTGTCGATTGGACGGTATGATTTGTGACGTCAATGGGGCGGAAAATGCGAGTCATCAATTCAATAAATAGATAGAAATTATAGCAGAACCATGTTGCCAAAATTCACGGCTTTCTAGATTTAATATTCACCGAATGAAGCATATTTTAAATGAGTCAAGGTGTGTAGAGTTTCCGATTATACTATATATAAACTAGTGATAACATCGATCAATCGAGAATCAATTCTAATGTAAAACGATTCTGAAATCGAAAAATCGATTTTTCAAAACAAAAAGAAATTCTTCAGGTCAGTAGGCCCACTGTACTTTTTCTCATCGCAATACGAGCTCATTTCGTTGTCCATATTATTTTGTATTGTTGAGATTTTACTAGGCCAATCTGGACACACAAGCTATCCTTTCGGTTACGACTGACAGCCGAACGTTGACAGAAATATTCAAATGGTACAGTACAGTTCAAAGAAGTCTCTAGCAGCTAATTTTCATGTAAAACGCCGCGGGAAGGTAGAAATTTTTTTTTAAAATTACACAACTTTTTATGAGGGTGAACTTTTTTTTCAAAATCGATTTTCAATCGATTCTGGAGCTTAGAGAATCGATTCCCGATTTTGAGAATCGATGTCATCACTAATATAAACATGTTGGTCGTCTTGCAACGCATGCTGCGTCTGAATGGTTGCGTGTTGTGTGCTGTAGATACTGCAGAGCGCACGAGGCCAGACGCTGTGGTGCCTGTACTGGCTCGGGCTCGGAGTCTTATCGTCTGTCGGTCTCGGCACGGGTCTGCACACGTTCCTGCTCTACCTCGGGCCGCACATCGCGTCCGTCACGCTGGCTGCCTACGAGTGCGGGGGCCTCAACTTCCCAGAGCCTCCATATCCGGACGAGTCAGTACACTCAGTGAAAAAACTGTCTTTAGATGAGCGTAGCAAAGATTTCCATTTCATATACCGAAAAAAATTAGGCTTTTTTTTTTTTTTGCGTGGCATACAGGTCAGGATAAGAAAACAATCAACTTGAAACTTTTTTTACATATTGATATACCAGAATAGGTTGGGATTACTCTTCAGAAAAATCGGTTCAACGGTTTTTCCGACAAAAAATCCGAAGGTTTGAAAAATCCCCGTAAAAATAACCCAGAGGAAAAATATATGGAAAACAAGAATTCTTTGAAAGCTCTCAAATTTTCACTAAATATGAAGAATACTATTATACACATTTTCAGAGATTTCTGCAACAATCGGTCGAGAAATAACGAAGAAAACGCATTTTCACATCAATCAAAGCCATTAAGGGAAACCAATTAAATCTATAGCAACAAGTGTCACCAATTGATTTAAAACGATTGAAATGAGTTATGAATATTGTAAAAATGCATTAAATTTAGACTTGATTCTTTTTTAGATACTTTTAAAATCATTTCTCCCAATCAGTTTGGATTCCGTACAAAACTTGGTACTAGTGATGCAATCTTTAGAATAACGCGCTCAATAAACGAGGGACTAGATAAATGTGATCGAACATAACAAAAATAACAAATTATTTTTTTTCATTGTAGATTTCTATACTTCTAAGCTCATCTCACAACACAAATCCCACGTTTACTTGGTCTTTATAAACATTGAAAACTTGACTCAAAGCCATTGTTTGCCTCTAAAGGCAACGGATCGAAGTTGAAGATCGTTTGAACGGGGAACCACAAGGGCGATATTATAGTTGCATGTAGTATTTATCATTCAACACATAATGAAAATTATAGTGGCTGATAGTTGAGAAATGAGGAAACAAAATTTTTCAAAAAACAAAAATTATAGGCCTAGGCCCTAGATGATTCGAAAATCGACTTGAAATTTATTGGATGAGCGTTAGCAAAGACTTCCATCTTACTCTTACATAGCTTTGTTTTTGTATTTTTTTGTTTGTTTGTTACTGTAATAAGCACTGCACAGGTTGCACTGTTTAACTGGCAGACATGAAACTTTTTCTGGACCACAGACTCATTCAACGTGGAACTATATAATTCTGGGACCAAATCGGTTGAACCAATTGGGCTAGGCAGGAAAATTTGGAAAATGGAATATCTCAAAAAAAAAAAAATTTCACAAGGGCAATCTTACCCCAATGTTTGGATCACATAAATGTCCTATAGTTGTCAGTTAGATACTTTCGTCACGACATATTTCAAATCTGTATGCCCGTAACTACAGGGCAGACTAATCTTATGAGTTATGATTTATAATGTAGTAGAGAATCTGTCTTGTATGAAGTAAAGTACAGTTCGTTAGGAGTCATTGGCCGGGACTTGAACTGAGATAAATATGAAGAAATTTACAACAAGAAAGCAAGATAAAAGCTAATCAGCATACAAAGTGCATCATCTTTTATGTACAAACAAAAACTGTCAAAAATTCACTTGATTTATTGTCAAGTTGGCTAGATTTGCATATGGTAACTCTTATCAAAAGAAAAACACGTGAAAAGAGCGCAAAGGAAATGTTTCTTTTAGTGGTGGCGTATGGGAATGTTTGGATAGATTAGAAACTTCCATTCTATTTATTACAAGGATAGGATCATTCTAAGGTGAACCTATTGATCTGAGAGATCTAAAAGTTCCCACCTGGGCAATTGTAATTTCACACAAATTATCAATTGATTAAATAAAACGTTGGGCGTAGCAGTGGGTTGTACAAAATTAATAAACATGTCATAGAGCAAACAATAATCGTACAAACTGTTAGTGAGTCAGATTTGGTGAAAAAACGGGAAAGTACAGATGTTCAAAGTTTGAATACAGTGGGACTGCCTCTTACACTGCAGTGAAACAAGATACCTTGACCATCCCTCTTCACTTCATCGTAGATCGCAGTAGTCACGAGTAATCCCTCGTTAGTTCCAACTCGGATCATTTAAATTCAGCTGCAGCCCCCTAATTTCATCAATAGTTGTGGTAAACAGTACCCTACAGTTTTTTCCTTTCTTTTTCGTCAACATTGAAATCTTGATACAGGCCTATAATCACTATTTCTCAATTGAGACAAAGGACGAATTAATACTAAGACCAATAAAAAGCTGGTTTCCCAAATTCCCCAACTAATTTCAGTCTTCACCCATTTAATTCTCGATTGATGATATTTTGCGAAAAATAGCATCTTTAATGCTTTTATTATCCTAAGAGTTCCAGGTCTGTCCGTCACACTGTGCTTCTAGAACCTTCTCGAACCTTCTCGAACGCAGTGATGGGGAAGGGGTGGAGGGTTGACATAAGGTCGGTTGGGCTGGATGGCTGAGCGATGAGTGGAAGGGGGAGAGGAAGGAGGGGGGGGGGGGGCAGACATGCAGTGGTGAATTAACCCTCACGTTGTTCAAGAATATTCTGTAGAACTTTCGATTTTATGCAGTAGTAATACGTGATAGAGAGAGAGAGAGAGAGAGAGAGAGAGAGAGAGAGAGAGAGAGAGAGAGAGAGAGAGAGAGAGAGAGAGAGAGAGAGAGAGAGAGAGAGAGAGAGAGAGAGAGAGAGAGAGAGAGAGAGAGAGAGAGAGAGAGAGAGAGAGAGAGAGAGAGAGAGAGAGAGAGAGAGAGAGAGAGAGGGGGGGGGGGGATAGGGGGAAAGGGAGAGTGTTTATATCACCAATACGTTGAAACTTGGCGGAATCAGCCAATCGCAGCGCTTTGCCGCCTGATCAAACATTGAATATATTGGAACATAAATAGATGTTGGAAAAATGAGCATTGAAGCACTCTTAGATTTCATCGCTTTTATAGCAATTGCTATTTTTACTTATCTCCAACAATAACATACTAATGTCTTTCACGGCCAACTTTCTTCAACCATGTTGAAGAAAATCTTGGCCGCTAGAAGACAGTAAACACCTGTGCATTGAATTGTGAATAAAGACCATTCTCGCCCTCGTTGAAGAAACCTCGTTAGAGAAATAACTGTTGCCGTACTGTTTGCAGAATCATCTGCCCGGAGGTGGTGGACGCGAGCTGGCACGCCTCCATCCTGAACATCATGAGCAAGGTGCGCGTGGAGGCCATGATGTGGGGGGCGGGCACAGCGCTGGGGGAGCTGCCCCCCTACTTTATGGCACGCGCCGCCCGCCTCTCCGGCTACGATCCGGACGACGAGGACGACCTGAGGGAGTTTGAGGAGCTGCAGCGGAAGAAGGACAACCCCGAATCCATGGTAACTAATCATCGGACAAAGTGTCAGTGTTAAGAGTTAATGGGAGAGGATTTAGCGAAATATCAGGTTTTTGGTGATGACTTCTGAATGGTGAGAGTAGAGATGTTTGTTTCAAGAAGTGGGCAGTACATACTAAACGTACGGCGTGTAGACAATGGTCGCTGATGTAGTAATTTGTCGTGCTATACTTGAGAAGTGAAATACCTCATTTTAGTGACAGTTACTGCCAATTCTCATGGTTATGATGATTGCTACAGATTAAATAGCCTAATCAAGTATCACCGACTCAATCAGTAGTCGAGTGTTTTAGTAACAATTGAAAGTTTTATGTGTTCGATAAAATTGATTTGTCAATAAAAATGAATCTAATATTACAAGGTCGACATGCTGTTCCTAGCTTCTTGCCTGTTACCCATATGTCATCATTTGATAATGCTAGTGCCAATAGACAAGTGGTACCAGATCAGGTCAATAGACCGCACAATATACAGGAGCGTACTAACCATTTCATTACGTACTTTGGGCGTTGAAAAATTGCCGATAAAACATGCATGATATAGACTAGGGATAACATCGAATAATCGAGAATCGATTAAGAATCGATTCTGATGTAAAACGATTCTCAAATCAAAAAATCGATTTTTCCAAAAAAAAAAATTTTTTTTTTTTTTTTTTTTGGTTCAGTGCTGTATGTACTTCTTTACGTTGTAATAAGTGCTCATTTCGTTGTCTATATTATTCTGTATTGTTGAGATATTACTATCTGGACAAAAGCTATCCCTTCGGTTACGTCTGACAGCCGAACGTTGACGGAAATACCCAAATGGTACAGTTCAGTTCAAAGAAGTCTCTAGCAGCTATTTTTCACGTGAACGCCTTGGGAAGGTTAAAAAAAAAGTTTCAAATTACACTACTTTTTTGAAAAAACTTTTTTTTTGAATTTTTTTTTTTTTGAATTTTTTTTTTGAATTTTTTTTTTTTCAAAATCGATTTTTAATCGATTCTGAAGCATAGAGAATCGATTCCCGATTTTGAGAATCGATGTCATCCCTAATATAGACTGTCGATAAGACATTGCGACGAGGGGAAAACAGAAATTGACGATGAATTCAAATGCACTTTGAAATGTAAGTAAAAAAATATATGCCTACTTGGTTCAGCATCAAATTTTTCTGACTTTGTCAATGTTATAATGGTGGTGTAGTGCCTTGGGGCCATCTACATTCTGGTACTGAAACATGTGGCCGAGTGATTAGAACACTGAACCGTCATTTTGGAGACCGGGGCTCGATACCCGCCATGGTGAACCATTCTGTCAGGGGTTTTCCGTTGTTTCCCGCTGTCGTTCAGGTCAATACTGGGACGGTTCTTCAACAACATGCCACGATTGACTCCTTCCCACTATCCAAAAACACCCAATAAAATAACCTTTCATCATATATTACCGAGATACGTTACGGTACTCAACGTTGAGAAGGCGCACGTATTTGTGTCTCAGCAGTAGCTTCACACCGCCTTGTAGACTAGGAAGTTTCCACCATATTTGGCATATATTAGTGGTAATATAGCATGCCTTGCTCAGATTCTATTTGTAAATGACTAATTTGTAATTGATAAATGGCCGCCGAGATTGGAACGAGCATATGTCGCTATCGGCTGCAGGAGTAAAGTATCTCTGTAAGGTCATATATATCTATGGTCATATGTTCCACCCAAGATGCATTGAGGGTTGCGTTTGCCCGTTGGAGATAGTGTCCTTACTTTCCATCCCTCCCATGTTGAAAATATGTTCCAATTCACGGTCCACGTTTAAAGTACTATTGACCGTACGTAGATAAGTGGTGATGAAAGAAACTAACGTTACGTTCAAGGCCGGCTCGCTGTCATCAAGTTGGCCAGCCCATCAGCCGTTTCTACAAAAAAAAACAGATAGAGCAGCGATCCATATTACACAGAAAAGTATTCATAAACTGGAACGAGTTTTCGAATGAGTGAAGTCACCATCTCCTGGCGGCAAACCAACGCAACCCTCAATGCATCTTGGTTCCACCGACCGAACCCTGGTGTAAAGTGTTGGTTCTGTTTCAGACGTTGCTGGACCGTGCGAAGCTGGCTGTAGAGAAGTTAGTGGAGAGGGTCGGGTTCTTTGGAATCTTGGCCTGCGCATCTGTAAGTAGACCTTCCACTGACGAGTGATTCGTAAACTTTTGACTACATAACATTTGATCGTAATCCCATATGTTCAAAAGAACAAATATTTGACAGAAACTGTCAAACAAACAAACAAATGGGATCACGATGAACTGGTCTTGCCAACAAATGCTATTTCCATCAATTTGAGGCACACCCGATACGGCTACTTTTGTCAATAGGCGCAATACTGGTATACTGTAACCAATCACCTTGCCAAATAATAATGGCTAAAGATGTAGGAATTTAGCATTTAACAAAATAGGCGATGAAATCTAATTAGAGTGAAACTTCTATCCACCGTTTTTCAAGGGACCAGAAAAATGAAACCATCCATGCAGGAAAACAATCCATCCAGGAAAATTCAACATTGATTATATGGGAGTGGGGTGAGAAAAAATGAATGAAACAAGCAGGAAAACGATGGATCCGGGAACAATGCATACAGGTTTCACTGTATTCCAAAATACCTTGATACCAAGACGCGTGGCCAAGTGGTAACACACTGAACCGTCATTCAGGAGACCAGGGTTCGATTCCCGCCATGGTCGACCATCCTGACAGGGGTTTTTCGTGGTTTTCCTTTGTCGTTCAGGTTGATACTGGGATGGTTCCTTATCAACAGGCCACGACTGACTCCTTTCCACCATCCAAAACACCTAATGAAATTACCTCTCATCTCACCATCCCATCATCCCATCATCTCATTCATCATCCACCGACGCCAATAGATCGTAGCCATCAGTAAAAAATAAAAAAAATACCTCGTATTCTTGGTTTTTTTTGTGTGTCATAATATTTAGATTTGTTCAACATCATATCCTGTTCCATTATTTCTCATGATTAGTGTCTTTTTCAGAGTAGGCCTATTTTACGATAAGTGAAGTAATTAAAATGGTGGTATTTCACGAAATATGCACGATTTCGATGCTATTGAGCTGTAGGCCTACAGGCGGATATTGTATAAAATATGATTGTGATTTGTGTGTAAATATAAAAGCATCTGGAAAACCCAAGAGTACATTGTGAAGATAATTGTTCCTTTCGTTGAATAGGCCTACCAGTCGAGAATGAATTGTTTCTGAGTATTTTGCTTCAAAATGCTATATTTTGAGAAATATACGTGATGAAAACTGAAAATGAAAACTATTCATACAAAATAATGACACGCCCATTGTGTATACCTGCCATTTTATCCATATAGACCTTGCACATCCTAATCCTAGTGGCAGGCAATTTGCCAGGCCACTCTCAAACCTGTTCTAGATTTTTCTAACCCAACCTACCTAACCTAACCTCAATAGAATGAATGAATATTGGGTTTTAACGGTGCATCAACGAGGGGGTTATATTGCGCCGGTAACCTCAATAGAAACCTGGCGAATGCACTCAATGGAGCCTCCATGAACTCGCAAGCAGTGAGATGTCTATTTTATGACTGCTGTTGGCAATGACTACGTTTACAGCCCCACCCATCAGTTTCCACGCCTAGTCGATGAAATGAACTTTCAAACGATTGGTTTTTCGATGATTTGACGTGCACCCAAACTTTTAGAGGCCCGGATTGTGAAACGTTCAAGTATTTTGTATTCAGCAATCCAACTGAGTTGGATTGAGTACACACCAAGTTGGTATTTATTTGAAATAAATGTGGCATTTTATAGTTTTTACTTTAGACATCAAGTGACTTACCGCGATGGAAATAATCGTGCAACCATATTATTATAAATGAGGCTTGATTAGTTCCCCCTATTGATTTTCTTGATATTTTCAATTGATCTAAAAAAAATGTACATCAGGCGCACATTTTTTTCTTCACAACGACTGATTTGGCATTTGTAATATGTTTGATCAGTGTGTATTATTCATGTACTTGAATTTCTTTCAAATTTGAATTTATTTGGAGACATGTTTCTCCTAAATGTTCTCCTCTAACTTAATCAGACTTGGTGTGTATTGGAAAAAAGCCTGAGGCTAAATATATAAATTGGGTGAAAGTGAAAGAGAGATCAACAGCTTACTGAGAGTTATGAGTAGAGAAAGGCCTACTCATAGTAGAGAGCCCGTAGATAGAACACATAGAGATGAAAGTTACACGAGATTCCGATCTTTCGGCTATTGCCTTGGTCACAGTAGAGTGGGATCAAACTTGGAAGGGTGTTTCAACATTTCAAAATGTTTTTCCTCTAAACTGGCCTGACCAATTACGTCTCATAACTATATGACCTTCAGCATTCAGTAGGATGGTGACATATGGTCATATACACATTGGCCTATCAAGTTTCGTCAAAATTTGTGCTTTCGTTTGACGTGGTGAGAACGAAAAAATGAATGTTCTTTTCCATAACAATAAATTGATTCTGCTTACGTTCATCCAAATAAAATCACATTTAAAAATGATTTGGTATTGGTCATGCAATATTTTAGTATCACTATTTTAGACTTGGTGTTCGCTTTCAGATTCCAAACCCGCTGTTCGACCTTGCGGGAATAACCTGCGGCCATTTCCTCGTGCCGTTCTGGACGTTCTTTGGTGCTACTCTGATCGGGAAGGCTGTGATTAAAATGCATATTCAGAAGATGTTCGTGATAATCGCTTTCAACGAAACGCTGGTCGAGAAGGCGGTGGCTTTCTTGGCGTTCATTCCGTGCTTCGGTCCGAAACTTCAAGCCCCGTTCAAAGAGTTCCTGGTGAAGCAGAAACAGAAACTACATCGAAAATCAAATTCGGAACTACCTGCGGTAAGTCTTGCTGTTTACGTATTCAAATATTTATTATTTAGGCCTACGTACAGTGAAATCTCTATCGTTTTTCAAGGGACCAGGGAAACGATGAGCATTCGTGCAGGATAATTGATAGGGCTGTGCGAGCAGAGCTTTTTGAGTTCGAGCGAGCTTCAAGCGAGATTGACTTTTTTCGAGCGAGTTTTGAGCACTATTTTAGTTCGAGCGAGTTCGAGTACGAATTTTAGTTCGAGCGAGTTCGAGTACAAATTTTATAGAAAATTTTATTTTAAAAAATCATTGTAAATAAAATCATATCTTGAAATATAGCAGGAATATAAAAAAACGATATGACCAACCCTTGAACAATACTTCAGCAACATTTTTGAGAAAAAATTGAATTGAAAAAAAATATTATTTTTGGGAAAAACGAAAAATAAATTTCATTGTTAAAATTTCGTAAAAAACAAATAATCATGTTCATTGTTGGTTTTTATTTTATTTTCATTTTTTTGCAGTTTTAGCACAATAGTTATCTAAGTGCAAAATTTGAAGTGGATACAATCAATATTAAAAAAGATGGCCACAAAAAATCATCACTTCCCGGTTAGAATTACAACAATTTTGTATTACGTACGAGAGAAACCGGGTGAAACTACTTGATGAGTTCACTACTGATGAGCTACTTGATCGGCTAACTTCGCCGATTTCCGACGAAGCGCGAACCTTTTGCCATTGGCGCTCGGCCGTCCCGAGTGTCTTGTCAACTGCGTGATGACGTTTCAATCTGTCCTTGAAGAGTTTGTGGAGGGAAAGGAACTGAGGAAGGGAGAGAGACGCGTGTGCGTGTCTGGTGGTTACTACGACTCAACAGAACTCAGTCACTCGGGAGTCAGTCAGTCCGATGCAACTGACATAGTGAAATGATGCGCGTTATCATTCAGCAAGTTATATATGCAAAATCGAAGGGAGAAATGCAGAAACAAAACTTTTTCATAAGTTTCAGACACTATATATTATATTTATTATTTAATACCAATCTGTTGAATGATAAAAAGATGACAAGTTTATTCTTCCACTCTCGCTCGCTTGCTCGAAAACGTTCGAGACCCGAAAGTATTTCGAGACTCGAAATTTCAATCTGGGAAAAAATCTTTTCGTTCAAGCCTCGATCTCGACTCGAACTCGCTCGAAAATGTCGAGTCTCGCACAGCCCTAATAATTGATCCACCCAGGAATATTCAACTTTGGTTATATGGGAGCAGGATAGGACAAAATTACCAATAGAAGCGGGAAACAATGGAACGATAATAGATGTTTCATTGTATCAACTGAATCAATAGTAATTTATTATCAATTAGAAAATCAACATTTGAACCGTAAAAATGTGGGTCGATAAATTTGAAATATCAAGAAAATTGTTTTGAAATTTGTGAACTGTGAACACACACTCCTGTGAGTTAGGCCTATAGAATAAATTTGATAAAGTACAAATGGGCTTGATCCCACATAACATCTGTATTTTGATGAAAATATTTGTTGATTTTATTTAAAATTATCAGTTGATAAATAAAAATCTATATCTCTACAGTAGACCTGTAATAACAGAGAAACATCTACCGTTTCTCAAGGGACCAGGCCAAATGAACCATCCATGCAGGAAAACGATCCATCCAGGAGAATTTTAACGTTGTTTTATGCCCGCCAGAAGAGTGTATACTGGAATAAAGTCGACTCGGTTGTGTGACATGGATTTGAATGTCCAACCTTACCTGAACCCAAATCACATTTCACAATCACCCATTGAAAAGTACCCCGAAGCCCATGTCACACGACCGAGTTGACTTTATTCCGGTATACTCTCTTCAGCGTCCCCGTTATTTGAAAGTAGGGTGGGACAAAATTGATGATAAAAGCAGGAAAACAATGGATCTGGGAACAATGCATCGAGGCTTCACTGTACTTTAAAAAATGTATCGATGAATTCAAATTGGTTTGTAATAAACGGCTCTCATTTAAGAGGCCGCAGGCGTTCTTCACGGGCTCGTTGTTTGCTCGCTTCAGGCTCGAGATTAACATGCATCGTGTACCAGGTACAACCTGTAGACTAGCCCGTTGAACTCATATTCGCATAAACGCCGTTAATTTCCCAGCTCACACTTTTGTTATATTTCACATTTTATATTTTTTTTCGGTATCCAAAAATATGTATCTAGGTTTTTGCCAACAGGAAATTTTTTCATTTTCCATTTGAAGAATTTGAAAAATTACAATTTTTGGTTCAGAATTCTGAAAATGCGGTAATCTCCGTTTTTCAATTTATAACAGAATGCAAAAACAATGATATTGATAACTAAAAAATTACGGCCGTGAGAGTTTGCGGCGTGAAATAAACAGAATGCAAAAACAATGATATTGATAACTAAAAAATTACGGCCGTGAGAGTTTGCGGCGTGAAATACGAGCGCCTGCAGCCTCTTGAGAGGTGTAACTATGCTTGTACTAATTGTTCTCTCGGCTTGTTTTCAGGAGGGCTCGAGCATGATAGCGTGGATCTTCGAGAAGTTTGTGATCGGAATGATTCTGTATTTCGTAGTGTCGATTGTTAACTCGCTGGCGCAGAGCCACCACAAGCGAATACATAAACGTGACCGAGGGCACAAGCGGGCGTCCGATTGACATAAGGTGAAGTTACTAGATGATCGCGACAAGGTGGCGTGGATTTAGTCGTCTGCCGGTAACAACGCTGCCGGGCCGGAGAAGTAAATCTGTATTATCGCAAACTACCCGAGATGAATTTGATTGTTTTTTATTTTTAAGATGTTTGATTTATTATCACAGTTGCAAAGATATTTTGTATAACTGAATAGACGTATGTGTTATGGATAGTGTGTTGGTTCTCACTAGCATATGGTTGGGACTAGAAGAGCAAGTGACGTTCATGTTATTTCAACAAGCGAGCAGAGGATTTGTTTAAAAATCGCTTATTGTTGTCTAATATACGGTAATGCCTTTTTAAACTTGCTTCCATCAAACTGTTCATCAACCTAATTTGCCATTTCATTGAAGTGCAGAGAGGCCTATTTGTGACGATTATTTCATATGAATCGCTTTTACAAGTGAATTATTTATGAAACGTTGATGAAAATATGGTTTGAAATCATCCAATTGTATTGAATGTGGTAGAATATGTTCCGAGCGTAGGCTATGTCTAATGAGTAACGAGTTAGTGAGCATAAGTAGCGCTGAGAATTACCGTATAAGCAACTCAAAAGAGTTGTACTTACGACTTGCGTATCCCTGGGTCATCATATTTTACGTTACACTAGTTATCAATGCCGATGAGTGGAGAAACTCTTCATCGAGAGCTGTTGACAGAACACGTATATATTATACGAAAACACACGAGATATTATTTTGACGACTGGGCAACTGCGTTTGGTCACTCTGAAACATTACTTATGGTACACGATGATGATTTCTCATGAAGATCATCAACTTCTACCATCACTCTTGTTTCTACAGTGAGGAGGCAGTAGCCAAAAGGTCAACTTGACCATCTTGTGTTCATCTATTGTGCGCAGGCAACGTGTTCTCCACACGGAGTTTCTCAACTCGTCATCGTCGGTAAGTTGCCATCTTTTCCTTTCATCCATATCTAGCTTCAGGCTGATTCATGGCAGGGTTTACTTTTCAAGAATAATGCTTCAGGGGACAATTAGCATTAATGATATAAACTTCGCTATACTTGAACAGCCAAATACTAGGGTTGCGAACAATAATCGATACATCGATTACGAACAATATTTTTTCAAACGATGCGATATTTTCAATTATCGTAACTGTCTTTCAATTCTTTTGGAATTTCCCTCCTTTCTGTTCACATGATTTCTCCAGTCAGCATCTTGGAGGTAAAAGAATTGGGTCTTCTATTCAACAACACTCACTAACGCTAATACGATACAGTAAACCCTCGATAATTCGAACTCGGTTAATTCGAATTCCGCGCTAATTCGAACCAGAGAAATGACCCCGGCCGCTGGTATAGGGATATCAATGTTAATTCATTTCGATAATTCGAATTTTTATTATTTCGAATTTCGAACTGATGATTAGTCCAAACTACTGTTTTATTATTGTTTCGTGTTTGTTTAATTCGAATTTCAGCAAAAATTACGAATGAAAGTTTTCATAATTGGATATTTTATCACGTGAAATCCTTTGTCATCAACATTCCTGGCGACCCGGCAAGCTAGAGATACGTCATAGCCACATGTGCAGCGCATGCTATCATGATGAGGGGTGTGGCGGGGGTCTTTTCAGGGTCACAGACAGACATCTGGCTGGTCGAGACACCCGAGCGGTAATGTTTAGGATAATGGATGTGATTGTGTCAACTTTTATTCGTAATTTTTGCTGAAATTCATATTGAAGAAACACGAAACAATAATAAATAGACCAGCCGGCTAGTGCATGTAGAGAGAATAATTCATTCATTTCATTCCAGGCCCTAATATTTATATTTATTGCCTTGCTTTTAACTTTTTAATCCAAACATCCAGTTTGGTAATTTGACTCCTTCAACACTGTGAACTGTGATAAGTGTTACCTAATAAATGACATGATAATATGTAGTATTAATGGGACTCCTTGTTGTGTTGTTAAAATTGCTGAGAAAACACTTGACTTGAAGATAACCACATGGCTGTCAAAGTTGGCTTCCTTAGAGCAAGCTGGGGAAGTAGGAGGGAACAAACAATGTGTAAGGCGCACATGGTCAACCAAACTGCACGCACACAGTATGCTACTGTACTATACACGGAAAAAACATTTTTTTCACAATTCGAATTTTTTTAATTCGAATTTTGATTTTTGGGGTCCCTTGGAATTCGAATTAACGAGGGTTTACTGTACGATATTTGGACATTTGATGCGATTATCGAAAAGGAGGAAGAATATCGATTCATTACGACTAATTATCACGTGATGTGAACGATGATCAATGAATGAATGAATATTAGGGTTTTAAGGCGCATCGACAGCGAGGTCATTTAGCGCTGAGTTCGTACGTCAAGGAACAATTCCAATAACTCGATAAGTACTGCGAGGTGTAATATATCAGTAACTTCAAGTCACTCGGTTATCAGTCTTCTTTTTTTTTTAATCTTTTTCGTAGTGGTACTCGGCTACTTGCACCACCGGTTAAGAAACACTGCTATAGTCTACCTCATTTCGAGTTGACCCTGCGTCTAGAAGGCAGAGTAAAACTTTCATCGTTGTTTTTGTTTGCTTAACGACCCCACCAACAGTTCTGTCATAAGGGTTCGTAGTTGTCATCAGTAAAAGTGACCCTAGTGCCATTCAGTGGTGACCTTGAAACTGATGGTGTGTTGACATAACCACTTGTCATCAACCCCACTGCTAGCAGGGTGTTGAAACAAATGGTTGATTTGTACAAGAATTGACATACTTGCATTTAGCCACGTATAATCTTACATCCATTCATGAACTTTGTGTATGGTTTCGAAAGAAACAGATTGGTTTATTCTTGGAAGTAGAAATAACTGTGAACCACATTTGTTTTGGATTATATGTAAACAATGACAAAGAACAATTCTACTGCCTCTATGTGTTTAAACTTTGGGCTTCTTTCCGTTAATGCTTTTTGGGTTGCAATGTCTACCATCGTAACCTCTTGCTAACCGCAAACAACAGAAAGCATAAAACAAACCTGTGAATTTGTCCCTGAAAAAAAAAAAAAAATTCATGTAGGGCCTAGCCTATGTGCATTTTGTGAGTTTTTCTTCAGTGCACTTGAGTAGCTATTTCTATTGTGTGTTAATTGACGATTAAAGACGAGTTAATTTGAATGAATACCAGTAGGTATCATCAAATAACCACAATACAGAATGTAAGCGTGATGGTTTTTCATATGATTGAATTCGTTTATCGAGCCGAGGATTTTTTTTTCATCTGTGGAGTCTTGACAAATATTCTAACAATTCTCTACGTACGAGAGAATAAGTAAATTGCACGTACAACAATAACCTGTTCCCCTAGCGTGGAACTACTAGATCACGATGCAGGGATACCACACGTATCTTTCAACCTTGATGTCGATACAGTCATATGACGTACGTGTGCACTAAGGCTGCGGGCTGCCTATATCCATGCCGAGTCGACAGGTAGCTTTAGTGAGTTCACATACTGGGACTTGTATATGTTACAGTGAAACCTCTATCTGTCGTTGTCCAGTGGCCAGCTAAAATGAACCGTCCGTACAGGAGAATGTAACAATAGGCCTGTTTATTTGTGTTGCTGGTGCAGAAAGGAACTGCATCATATTGCGGGTTTGGTGAAAAAAAATGATCCCTAAATGGTGAGGTACAAACAAACACGATAGTGCCAATTTCAAAGGTTCCTAGACGCGAATTTTGACAATGGAAACTGATCCGTTGATGGAGAAAGAGATGATTAATGTCATGGATAGTAATCCACAAGTCTTATAAGATGTTCTAGGCCTAGGTTAGAGCTTAGCTAGAATAATGCTTTGGCCAGAATAAACCTTCTTGAACATTGACCTCATTCCCAGAGTTATTTGGGTAAATTCACGGAAACGTAAATCTGTATGTGAACTTGCTTGAAAATGATTACAACCCTCATTCAAATATATAATTTTTCATTCTCATCGACGCAAATTTAAGCGTCAACAACTTGTAAGCCTACATAGTGTCTGCCTACAATTTGATTTTGGCACCTGCTGTCTTGAACTTAACTAAGCACACCAGCTCCATAGCTGGTGTTACACTACCTGAACTAGTGCAAGTGAACTGACACAAACAAACACGATAGTGGGGCTCTTGGTACAGCACCACGGTTACAAACAAACACGATAGTGGGGCTCTTGGTACAGCACCACGGTTACAAACAAACACGATAGTGGGGCTCTTGGTACAGCACCACGGTTACAAACAACCACGAAAGTGCAAGAACTGAAGAACCAGTGCAGGTAGTGCAAGACAAACAAACAGACTTATTGGTTCTACGGGGGACAGAATAAATTAGATGCGCGAACGATGCATTGAGGTTTCGCTGTTCATATGTATTCTCTCCTAGAGTTATAAACTCATAATATTGGATGTAAGAAATATCCATGCAACCTCGCCCACTGGTAACTTATTAAGGAATTTAATCTAGGTAGGCCTATTAGTGGGGTGGATGATTGACAAGATATGTCAATGATTTCCAAAATCATTATTCGAGGTACTTAAATAAAACATTATTTCACAACTATTGAAATGATCGAGATTTTTTTTTTTTGGTAATGTGTTGGTACAAGCTTTGTTCAGACAGTTAGCGCTCTTGCAATCAGCGCGTAGAAGAAGAATTTGTTGAGGCAAATAACATTTCAAGTTCCTCTCGTCTTGGATCATTACCAACTACGTAGGTTGAATCCACTACATGTGTATTTTATTTCAAGTGTGACACTAATTTTACATAATCATTCACTTTTAGTTGAATTGAATGTACAGTGAAACTTCTATCTATCGGTTTTCAAAGGTTCAGGAACAAAAAACAATCCAGCAGGAAAATGGAAGCGTAATGTTGGTTATATGAGAATAGCGTGGAACAGAATGAGTGATAGAAACAGGAAAACAATAGACCCAGAAACAATGCATCAAGGTTTCACTTGGCATTGTACACACTACGCACTGTAGTCTAGAGAAGACCATTTATCTGGACTCTTTAAATGAAGTAAGTTGGAAGTGAAAAGGAGTTTAAGACCCAGTTCTTCACTAGTACATACTTAGTTCAGTATTCTGTTGAACGGTAGTTCTGCAAGTTAGTGGATATCATCTAGGCCTAGACAGCCATGTACCGTATTGTAAACAGGCAAAATAAAATTGTTTCAATTTCAATGAAATTATCAGGATAGCGCAGCGAATAATAGGTGTACGTAGGGAAATGTCTAACTGTAATTCTAGTGATCTTACAATGTAATGTACCAATAGTTTGTAGCAGTTGTGATGGTTGGTTTGCATTCTAATTTCTAAGCACTGTCCATTCCCTGTGATGATTCCATTTTTAGACACGTGTTTTTATATTGGCTTTTGGCAGGAAAAAGTGCGTGCTCAACATGTTTTTGCTAGTGTACAATATTTACGGTAGCTTGTTGGCAAGCCTGTACATACCTCTTATTTATATGGCAAGGTGCCTTGTTTTCAACTTGAAAACATTAAACCATCATTCATTGTATTTCACCTTGTAATATTTATTATTTCTTATGTTGACTATATAGTGATGTGCACCAAGTCACATACTGTTATTGACTTGTCACATTTTGTTTTACGACTTGAGTGCAATGTGAAATTAAACTGGGTTGTTGAAATAATTGTTTTATTACCGTAATATCATACATACAAACAATTCCTTTAATGTAAGTATCTATACTCTTGATTTAAGAATGCATAATTAAAATGATCTTATAATACATAATTTTTCTTATCTACATGTTGACTGAATTTAGTCCTAGTGTTGAAGTGCTTCTATCGATACAGATGGTCAGCATGGATGTTTGAAGCAATTTCAGACTCCCATTTATCACCATTATTGAGTAACTTTTCTTTATTGTAGAGCAACTCTTCATGTGTTTCAGTAGAGAATTCAAAATTGGGTCCCTGTGGAAAATATGTAATTACTCATTAGTTTAATTATTTCAGTTGGTACTGTCACTGGTAATGGAAAAAGAAATGTAAACACACATCTCACAATTACTTACAGCAGGGCCAAGTTTACTTCAATTGAATATTTTTGAAGCGGTGATATTAGCATGGAGAATGACTAGGCCTACGAGATGAAATTGTTGCAAATGGCCAATAGTATAAAACTAATATCAGTACTACCATACAATGAAAAGGTGGGGAACACAAAACATCCTAATGTTTGAATGATCTCTAGCTCCTTATTACCCTAACAATTGTGATACTTTAGATAAGAGTTGGTTAGAAAACTTGAGCTTGTTTCATGGGGAAATGAACACTAGTGTGCTAGTTCATGAAGTGCATCTAATCAAACCATGCCTGATGTGGAAAAAGCCTTAATTTTATTTTAAAGATCCGCAACTGTTCTCTATGAGGATTGAAGTACCGATAATTCACTTTCTAATCAATAATGTCTTGTAAACAGTGTGACAGTGTTGTGTGGGCAACAAATTATTGCCTACCGGTACATCAGTAATTGCAGACTGGGAATGGTATCAGTGATGAACGTCATGAAATATCAAAATCGCACACATGGAGATTTACTTGGATGGTGCAACTGATTTTGAAAGGAATTGAGAAACTTACTTCAACAATAGCATCAACAGGACATGCTTCTTGACAGAACCCACAGTAGATACACTTGGTCATGTCAATATCATAACGAGTTGTTCGTCGACTTCCATCGGCTCGCTCTTCAGCTTCAATTGTGATTGCCTGAGCAGGGCATATAGCTTCGCAAAGTTTGCATGCAATGCACCTTTCTTCGCCAGAGGGATACCGTCGAAGAGCATGCTCGCCGCGGAAACGTGGGCTCAATGGTCCCTTTTCAAAGGGGTAATTGATGGTAGCTGGTTCTTTGAAGATATGGGCTAATGTAACGCCTGCACCTCGCATCAGCTCAGTCCAAAAAATAGTTTGAGCAGCTCGGTCAGTAATATCTTTCATTGACATGCTCTGTTCTTCAGCATTGACATACTTGTAGCAATTACGACTTTGGGTGACTGTCGTCATGCGTGTCAATGGTCGAAGAAGCTGCGTAGCTAGAATTAACGATAAAATCAATTCCTTACAAAAATTGATGACAGTGAATAGGCCAAGACCTAGTGGTTCGTAGGATTAGACTATGGTGTTGTACACATAGGCCTATAGGCATCCAAGGGAGTTGGATAGGTCAACTCGTTTGATCATAGTTTAACTTCATTTCGGCAGACACAAAAACCAAAGTGAAAGTATTTGTTGATGAATCAATAATTCTACATATCGAAAAATCATACAATATCCCAATTAAAGTTAAAATCAATGATGAATTGAGCATTTTCTTACCATTTTTGCTAACTGAATACAGTTTCAGGGCGGCCATGTTAATTCCCTGCTGATGAGTGATGATCTTGAAAGTGCGTCAAAACAGCACTCAAAAAGTAGCTCTCACATTCAAGGTCATATTATGAGTATGAAGCTAGTCTCAGAAATGCAATAATTGCTACCAATCTCGATAAATTAAGCTAGTATATTTATGACATCATTAATCTACTCCATTCAAGATGGAAAGTTACGGAGTAGTTCATTAATTCCTACATAACGTTTCTGGTCAGTTGTCTCCTGGACAACCTTTTAGCCAAATTTATCACCATATAGTGTGGTCAGTACGGGTAAACATTCACCAGAATATTGCATTTCCGGTTACCACCACGAAATTTGGTACAAAGCTAGAAAACACTATGACAATTCCAAATCAACTGGGGGGCAAGCCAAATTCCTCCGGGTTCCCCGGGAAACTACCCCTAAAAGAGGCTATCCGGTTTTGGTGGGGTCAGTGTGCGAAAAAATTTACTTGAATATTGTATTTCCTAGCTGTTACCCGCACGAAATTCGACAGATAGATAGAAAATACCATCATAATTCCAAATCACCTGGGGAAAAGAGAAATTCCCCCGGATTCCCTCGAAAACTACCCCCAAACGAGGTTATTCAGTTTTGGTGCGGTCAGTAAGGGTAAAAATTCACTCGAATATTGTATTTCCGGTTAGCAGCACGAAATTAGGTATGTAGCTAGAAAATACTATGACAATTCCAAATCAACCAGAGGGCTAGCAAAATTCACCCGGTTTCTCTCAAAAACTACCCCTGAAACGAGGCTATCCAGTTTTGTTACGATCAGTAGGGTACGAATGTCCAGAAATATTGTATTTCCAGTTACCAGTCACGAAATTTAGTACATGGATGGAAAATACTATTGAAATCTGAAAACAACCGGAAAGCAAGCCAATTTCATCCCGGTTTGTCCTCAAAACTACCCCTTAACGAGGCCATCCAGTTATGGTGCGATCAGGAGGGGGGGAAATTCAGGGAAATATTCATTTCCGGTTACCAGCACGAAATTTTGTACATGGATAGAAAGTACTATTGAGATTTCAAATCAACTGAGGGGCGAGCCAAATTCGCTCTGGTTTCCCCAGAAACTAACCCTGAAACGAGGCTATCGAGTTTTGATTGTTCGAATCTCAAACGATACAGTGGATAATATTTCAGATTTTGAAATCACCGAGTAAAGATTCTAATTGGTTCTAGGCCTACTACCTCATGAAGCAAAATTCATCCCCTATATATAGTGTACCACAAGATCGGAAAAATTGAAAATTCTCATAATTTGATGTATTCATTTAAATATGATCAGCTGATCACATCACTTGTAATATGCAATGTTACCATGTTAATATACAATGTTACATATTGCAATGTTTGATGAGCACAAGAAATATCTAGATGGAAATGGATCAAGAAGTTTGGTTCTTCATAAGCTTGATGACCTCGGTGATGACCATCAGAAGAAAAAAATAGTTGACTATCGGTATCTATACTGAACGTATTGTGGTACAATTCCCACCCTCTTCTTATATTATCAAGGTAGGCCCTATAGAATGAATCAATTTTGAGTTAATTATTGCTAAAATTTCAATAAATTCATGACATTCAGCAATTGTTCAAGGCCAGCAAAGGGCTGTGATAGGAGAGAGGCATTGATAATGTCACAACTTGGAAAGTACTATTCTTGTTCCTATACTCGCAAATTCAGGCGAACATCATCAAGTGCAATGTTGCATTCAAGTGAATAGATTACACAAATACTGTTACCCAAGACAGTGATATCAATCTCTCGAGATTTGATGATTTCACAGTGACTTCCAAGGAATAGCTGTAGTTGAAACATAATATCATCACCAATATTAGATTATGATTTCAATTTATGAACATAATGGGAGTAAAATATCATTTTTCTCGGGTTTCATCAGTAAATGAGAATTGAATCAAACCATTATTCCTTTCATAAATAAGAAAATCAGTCGAGATGACTCTTCGGACGACGTATTGTAATTTGTATCAATCTGTTTTCATACTGTATTACATATTTGGTTCCAGTTTGCTATTGAATTTTTCCCATTGCAACCCTCCGTGACTCAGTCAACTAAGGCACCACTTTAGAAACTATGGTCACCGTTGGACGCGAGTTTGAATCCCGTATATGGCATGAGTGCTTTTTCTCACTGGTGCCCCCATTCTACTACCGGTCGCATGACGATCGCTTCACAGGAATATCGCCTTTGCCTTGCACATCTGGTTCTGTTCAACTTGGTCCTCCAACTCATCCTCACTCCATAGTTTCATCATTACCTTCTCATTCGTACCCTCAAATATACTAACTGTTGGTTGGATCATCAAGGAAACATTAATTATATTCTATTGTTCCAATCAAATTTCCATGTCGTTAGATTACCCACAAGCATAATTAAGTGATATTTTGAAAAGCTATTTGACCTCAAATATTGACCTTTGACCTTAAATACGTTTTGATATGACCATCACAACATGTTTTACTGTAAACATATTCAATCTGATCAATAAATCGTGTTCGAATGTTGTGATCATCAATTAAACGATGAGAAATGAAGAAAATGTCAATGTTTATTGTTTGCATAAATTTGAATAATTGACCCATTCCGAGGTCAAAATATGCTATATGAATGGATTGCCTTTTTTTCAAACATACAAATCATGAAACATGCTCCTGATCATATTGAAAAGTCAACACACATTTTCGTTTATTAGTTAGAAAATCATGGGAAAAAACTCAACATTTGACCTTTGACCTTGATTTTGACATAGAAAGCCAACTCTGCCGTCGGTTAATCGTACTTTTAGAAAAATTCTCGTTGCAATCTTTCATTCAATGTGTCAATCATTGGTCGCAATTTTGAAACCCCAAAAAATGGTTATACGATGTACTACAGCGCTATATTCGTTTTTTGACCACCCAAACTCATTTCGAAAATTTTATCACCCTCAACATTAATGTTACCACTATCAAAATCATTATTATCAACATTATTTCGTCGTATCTCGAATAATTTTCATGTTTTTCGTGAGAAAATGTGATTTTTTGACCGCCATTTCGAAAAAAGGTGACCAAGGTCAGTGACAGTTTGCCCCCCGGTCGATTTTGAACTCTCTGTACCAAATTTCATGCTGGTAACCGGAAATGCAATATTTTTACCCTTACTGACTGCACTATTAGAAACTAATGGCACACTAATTCTGAGATTTGGCACACTAAATCCTGTCATGGAACACTAATTATATTCCAAGTCTCAGAATTAGTGTGACATGTTGGGGGGCCACCGTGAACTTGGCCCCTCATTTCTATTTCTATCATATCTTAGAAACTAATGGCACACTTATTCTGAGATTTGGCACACTAAATCCTGTCACGGCACACTAATTATATTCCAAGTCTCAGAATTAGTGTGACATGTTGGGGGGCCACCGTGAACTTGGCCCCTCATTTCTATTTCCATCATATCTTAGAAACTAATGGCACACTTATTCTGAGATTTGGCACACTAAATCCTGTCACGGCACACTAATTATATTCCAAGTCTCAGAATTAGTGTGACATGTTGGGGGGCCACCGTGAACTTGGCCCCTCATTTCTATTTCTATCATATCTTAGAAACTAATGGCACACTAATTCTGAGATTTGGCACACTAATTATATTCCAAGTCTCGGAATTAGTGTGACATGTTGGGGGGCCACCGTCAACTTGGCCCCTCATTTCTATTTCTATCATATCTTAGAAACTATAATGGCACACTCATTCTGAGATTTGGCACACTAAATCCTGTCACGGCACACTAATTATATTCCAAGTCTCAGAATGAGTGTGACATGTTGGGGGGCCACCGTGAACTTGGCCCCTCATTTCTATTTCTATCATATCTTAGAAACTAATGGCACACTCATTCTGAGATTTGGCACACTAAATCCTGTCACGGCACACTAATTATATTCCAAGTCTCAGAATTAGTGTGACATGTTGGGGGGCCACCGTGAACTTGGCCCCTCATTTCTATTTCCATCATATCTTAGAAACTAATGGCACACTCATTCTGAGATTTGGCACACTAAATCCTGTCACGGCACACTAATTATATTCCAAGTCTCAGAATTAGTGTGACATGTTGGGGGGCCACCGTGAACTTGGCCCCTCATTTCTATTTCTATCATATCTTAGAAACTAATGGCACACTAATTCTGAGATTTGGCACACTAATTATATTCCAAGTCTCGGAATTAGTGTGACATGTTGGGGGGCCACCGTGAACTTGGCCCCTCATTTCTATTTCCATCATATCTTAGAAACTAATGGCACACTCATTCCGAGATTTGGCACACTAAATCCTGTCACGGCACACTAATTATATTCCAAGTCTCAGAATTAGTGTGACATGTTGGGGGGCCAGGTTCACGGACCTTTCATTTTCTTTCAACAGTGAACAATCTGATTTTTTCAATTTTTCCATTCCATTTTTCATATTTTTCCATTTACTATTAAAATTGATTTTTTGGAACAGCTTGCTTTTCCCCAATCATTCTTATATCCTTGCGTTCTACAGTTTTTCTTTTTTTTATTAATATTATTCATATCGGGTTTTTTTAAAGACGCTCTGTACTGTTGACTGAGATCTATTGGTGTCGGTGAATGATATATGATATGATGGGATGATGATATGGAGGTTATTTTAATTAGGAGTTTTTGGATAGTGGGAAAGAGTCGGTCGTGGCCTATTGAAGGAACCATCGCATATTGACCTGAACAAGAGGGAAGCCATGAGAATAAACTGTCAGGATGGTCGATCATTGCGGGAATCGAACCTCGATCTCCTAAATGACGGTTCAGTGTTATAGGCCCTAACCGCTCGACTACTTCTCTCAGTTTTTCATATTTCAGATTTAGCTACCGGTATATAGTTTATAAAAGAAAAATATTTTCATATTTCTCAATAATTGTGTTCTTCTTATAGGCCTACATAGGTATGGGATTGGATCATAAGGTCACAATATCAAAAGTGAATTTTAGGGGTTGTCAAAACATTTCTGCGGCGTATTGACTGGTATGGGGTTTTAAAATTTTGTTGTTCCATCCCTGTTTTCCAGGGAAGAACCCTTGAACAAAAAATTGTAATTTCAAGCTCATGGACGCTAGAATATTAAGCATGAATTTTGGGGGTTGTCAAAAATTCTTCTCTTCCGGCATGTTGACTAGTCCAGGGTTGTTCCTCGACATCTTCTCAATCTACAGATGAGCTCCCAACTGTTTTGTTCTGTCTCTCTCCTCTTTTATCTTCGTGTTCCAGGAAACCATTTCTTCATGCCTCTAACTTGATCATACTCACGTGGAATGGCAGCACTTGGTTAGGCCCTGACAAGAGTCCAGCTCAAAGACTCGAAAACAAATGTCACACATGAAAGAAACATACGTCGAAGGAAAAAAAGGAGCTTGCTCTGCAGTTTCAAAATAGACAAATTGATAGTAGAATCATTACATACAATTATTGTCTATTGATGTAGACTATATTTTATTTATCAAAAGAGGAGAAAATCAATATTAAACAGAATAATGATTGGTTATGACAAAACAGATCGATATTCATCGATACTCGATAGACATAGAATTGAGACAATCTTGCCTAATAGCCTACTTCTAGGCCTATACAATCATACATCAATACAATGAATCGGTTTGACAGAATTAATGTAGGCCTATAAGTTTATGTCGAAACTACAGTCAAGTGTTCAAATACAGTGAAATGCCTGAGAAGAGTCGAAATACTTTTATAAAAAGTATACATATTTGTGTACGATGAGACATATTTGTCTCAGTTACGTGAGGTCTGAAGATGTTGCATTGAAATAACTGTCGGCTATCAAACAAGTCCTAACAGCGTCTAGTCATCCAAACTTGAATGGCATGTATGTGTATGTGAGCATAACCCTCGGGTTGCGTGTAGGCAACAACATCAACAACAACAGGCTGAGCAATTGGAGCATATCTTTCGAGTTGACTCTCATGTTGACTGAAGCCGTGATTGGAGCGCTGCTCGTCACGAGGTGGCCACTCTTGGAAGCTTGCGCCTCGTGCTCGGCCACGTCGCCCACGCCAGCGGCCGTATCCCCGCCACGCGTTTCCACGCGTGAAACCGCCATTTCGATCTGTAATGAGCGTTACAAATTAGTTGGTTGGTGTTGAGAAGGTACCAACTGTTCGAACAATCAACTGTACTAAACACCCACTAACCTAAATACCAACGTACTAAAAAATCAACTGACCTACTTGTAATTCTTGTAGGCCTAATCCTGTACAGAAGTGAAAGTGGGAGGTTTTACTCCTCCCAATGGCGTATACAGGAAAGCCCCCCCCCCCCCCCCCGAAACTAAACTGAAGCTGGACTGAAATTGCATCATTAGAATGAAAAGAATAAAGTTTGTGATGAATAAAATATTGTATATTATTTTATGAAGTTATTAATTGGAATGTGTACGTGATATTCCTCCAAAGAGCATCAAAACAATAACCTAGAATTTGTATTCTTAAACGTGTAAGAAACAAATGCCCACATACTCCCTGAGGATTGCCCCCCCCCCCCCGAACCGAAATATAATCCTCTGGCTACGCCACTGACTCCTGTGTGACGTACCATTTTCTTGTTGCATGTATTTGGCGCTACCCACCCTAGAAACAGCAGATGCATATCAAATAATTATCAAGTTTGACTACTCAGAAAGCAAACATAAAGAAATGAATATAGAATATTTTGACTTTATTACTTTATTGTACCTTTGCCACCTGTTAATTTCAATTTTATGTTAGAGGGTGGGTATGATAATTTGTGACGTATTTAAAGGGGAGAGGGTAATAGGTTTTGTGACCAACCATGACATGGGAGGGAGGGAGGGGAGAGGGTTCAAAGCGGCCTAAAAAAGTGTGACATAATTTATGGACGTCCCCCTAGAGACTATAGAACATTTGATGGGTGGTAAAAACTTGAGCCAAACCCATCAATTCTAGTTCTGTACATGTTGCTCAAGAAATAGAAGCTGGATTTTAATTTTAGGTCAGTTGGTTTTTAGAACACTTGGTTTTTAGTACAGTTGGCCTTTTTTTGGTCAGTTGTATTTTAGTACCGTGGACCAATTAAAGGCGCGTCGACAGCGAGGTCATATTGCGCCTATATTCATATCCCGATCCGTGTACCTTGCCATGGTTGTCAACATTTGTGGCTTTTTTGAGCAGGTACGGAGGAAGCGAAAAAGAAAAAGAGAATAAGAGAAGAGGAGAGAAAGTGATTTAAAATAGAATGAAAGAGGGCGATGGATGAGGAGAAAAGTGACATGAAAATGAAATCAATTAAGATACAAAAGCAAGGTTCAGTACTTCCTCCATAGCCCATAGGCCTACACTCCGGTCACTAAAAGTCTTCCACTTGACCAAGACGGTCCGAACTTGGTCTGGACCCTCACCCCAGACCTTATCGCCCTGTTTTATCTGACCCTAATTACAAAATGAATATTAAAAATGTAATATATTAGTGAAAACTAAGATATTTAACAGCAAATATATTTTCCTAACTTACATAATAAACCAGTTAAAGCGAAGAAGAATAATGTACCGTGAAGATATAGTTATAAAGCGTACTGTTGGACCAGCACGGTACTTGTCATCAAAAATAAAAAAATTATCATCACTATACAATATTTCAACAGCATACTCGGCTGTCTTCCTCAGGTCAACTGAGGTCAACTCAGTTGACCTGAGGAAGACAACCGAGTATGCTGTTGAAAGATTGTCTAGTGATAATTATTTTTAATTTTTGGTTCCCCTAGCCCAATTTAATTGGTCATCTGGGTTTGAGATATAGATAGATGACAAGTACCGTGCTAGTCCAACAGTACGCTTTATAACTATAATAAACCAGTTCAATAGTTTCTATGACAAGTTGGTTACAACATACTAGTGGTTACTTCCACGAATGTATAGGTATATTAATTTTTCTGAAAAACTAATAACGGTAGGCGGTAAGCACGCAGGATATAAAGTTCAACATGATTGAATCCCATTGTAAGTAATAAGTATATAGACCTAAGAGTCTGAATGCTTAGAATATCGTTGTGGGTGTTCGATTTTTGATTTGACGTCACCGATCTTTCATGACGTCAGAAGCTGTGGTTAATTGGTAGATTTGATATCAACTCGGTTATTTCAATGCAAGACACATTTATTTATTTCCACAGTTAAGATGCTACTATAGTCGGTCGCGATTTCAGCATAAAATGGATGTATTTTTATTCAACTCTCATGAGCCAACGACACGTTCGATGACTTTCAAATTTCGAATGTATTTCAGATTTCTTCAATAAAAGATAGTTCGAGATAATAGATAAGGAGATAACAGATAGTTCAATCTGTTTTAACAAGGTACTTTTGTTTCTCAAATATTGTTTTGTTCATACATAAACTTCAATCAAACTGAGGCGAAATTCAGTGATTTTTCTGATTTCATGTCATGTAATAGCGCCTCGGTGATCGCGCACACATGACATTTAATTTACGTTACAGTCAAGATACATCCTTTAACTATACACCCCAAAAGTTTGACAACAATCGCTTGATTGGTTTGTTCACAGTTACTGTTTACAATTAGCGTGTTTTTCTCGTCTGACCACATTACACATTTTTTAATATATCTAAAGAAACTCAAACGCCTGAGGGGTATACGCCTTCTTATACATATTTGTACATTGGGTGGTCTCCCGATAACACGTCATGCAGTCATTCACCGCCGAGTCAAAAGAGATTATTTATTAGCAAAAATATGTCAAGATAAGAACGAAAAGGACTGATGATATTTGCCGCTACCTCATTTGGCGTATCGACACACCAAGCCGTTTGTGCTAATTGATAGTGGAGACGCTCGATCGGTTCTTTCACATTCAGACTGAAAGTCATTTTGTCAAAACGTATCAACTAGAAGTCGGCTAAAAGTAGAGATTGCTAAAGCAATCATTTGGCCACGTGGACTGTGAGTATGTTTTCGCAGAAAAAATATGTTTTATTTATCGGTACAAAATGACCTAGAAGTCTCAAAGCAAAACATTACTTTACATTCATTACTACACCAAAAATGTGATGCTATCGATTGGGTAATCGTATTGAATTATGAAACCAATTAAAAAATTGGTAATTACTAAACATACTTGTTTTATGCCTAGGTTGGTTAGTTGTCACCTCACGGCCATAGAACATTGTTATTGATTATTGACTGTTATTAGTTTTTTTCACGCTTTTTTCACACACAGCCATCTCCATCTTTGCACAACCATTTATAATAAACTACCTGCCCATATAACTAGCTTTACCAAACTTTCATCTATCAAATACAACCTGAAATCTTTCCTACTCCAGAACCCCTTCCATGACCTCAATGAATTCCTTACTTCGAAGTCACACTAGTTAGACAATCATTGCATCATAGCATAGACCAATATATCATTCTGTCTTCTTCAATCATATTGCTCTGTCTCCTCATTTTTATATCTAGTTGTAAGTTTTTATATTTCCTATATTTGTACGGTTGTACCATGTGCGAATCTTTGGACTAAATAAAATGAAAAATAAAAAATAGACATGTTATTGTTGTTATTGAAAATGATCATTATATGGCGCCGCGCGGCAGTCGATATCTTCTATTTATATTGGGTTTAACGACGGATTGTACTGATGATCAGACTGATCTATTGGCTTCGGTGAATGATATATGAGATAATGGGATAATGAGAAGAAAAGTTATGTTATTATGTTTTTTGGGGATAGTGGGAAGGAGTCGGCCTTGGCCTGTTCCATGTATCAACCTGAACGACAGAGGGCAAGCACGACGCACCTCTGACCTCAGTCAGGATGGTCGACCAGGACGGAAATCGAATCCCGGTCTCCTGAATTATGGTTCAGTGCGCTAGCCACTCGACCACCAGTGTCAGTTGCACAGTAAATATCCAAGACGAAGCTGAAGGCCTTCCGAAATATAGGTCACTAATGCCAGGAGCCACGACCTTTCGTCATTTCACTCATCCTTATTCCTTCAATTCGTATAATGATTCATTCATCACGTAAGCAGAACGAGAATTCTTATTTCTTATGATCCATTCACATAATCATGGATGAGCGGAAGCGAAGAATCAATTTGGCCGTTTACATTGAAAAATAAAAATGTCACAATTATAATATGTTGATAAAACGTAATAATACTTGTAAAAACATTGTTGGTATCCTTCTCCCCCCTTGGCATTACCGAACAAGACATCATATAGAGAGAACATTCTGTGTGGTTCTTATCCTCGGTCAAGACTCACGTCATAGTCCTGTGTTGACGCTGGGAGTGTGCATGTCGGGACTGACAATTCCTTATGCGCGTCACAAAATAATTACGGAAAACTATACCACAAAAATAAGATTCAGACCACCAAAAAATCGATAATGATTTCGATCGATATTCCATTTATCATTTTGATCGAATGGAATTCCTAATATTTCAATATTCTCGATCGATTTTCGATACAGTACTATTCGGTATCGCTCACAAATTCTCGCAACCCTACAAATAATGTATGCATTCAAAAAATTATATTTATGGACAGTTTCTTCAGTATTCTGTTCTACAAACGAAATCAGATAATATATGAAGTTATTTCATCTCGTAAATGAAATATACAAAATTGGGTTATTTAAATCGTGATAATGTGTACTTAATGGACCCTACGAGCAAAGGTCTCATCCTATTCAGGGTTCAAGTATTTGCTGATTGCTGTCATACCAGAATAGACCTTTACTGGTTTTGAGTAAAATCGGGTCGACGGTTTTTTCGAAAAAATCAGGTATTCTGGCAAATTCCCATGAGAGAATAACAACGGGTTATTTTTGTCGATTTTATTCAAACGCCGAGATGAAATTTCAACAGAATGGTAATATGATCTCAATAGGCCCTTACCAACATGTTTTTACGAAGTTACAATTAATTTGGTTAGGTCGTTTTCAAAAAAATTATATATTATATTTAAAAAAATGAAACAATTGCAATTCCCTGAAAATAATTGAGTAGATTTTTTAATTTTCACTTTTTAATAGAATTTTTCGAGACGTAAAACAGTCCGCTGGATCCGAATCTGGCTAAAAAATACCGATCGACCGCAACGTCGCCTGAAGGTGCCGGCTATTTCGATGCCGGGCGGCGGCGTCGTCGTCGATCCGAGTGCGGTAGCGCGATGCGGTCTTCAGATTCAGGCGGCAATCTTGCCTCTGGAGCCGATGAAAATTTCACCGTCGGCAAAAAACGTTGCCAAAGTTGTGACCGGAAAATACGTCCGAAACGGCCGAAGTACGGCCGCCGGCTGCTATATACGGACCCTCCTGCAAAGTCCGTTTACACGAAAAATTACCCAAAATGGTCACCATCGGGACGAGAAAGGCGATAAGAAGAAAATAATTTCTGGGTTTCAAACTGGCCAATCAGGTCGGGGTAGGATTTGCGATTCCCACCTATACCTTGATCTCGAATACGGAACAGATTCTTTTCGAAAGTGAAATGCTCGCCATTTCCACATCGGTGACCCGATTCAGCGAGTTTTCCAGCACGTGAATTCGGATACGATAATGTACGAATTTATCGAGAAAAAAATCGCATACAATTCGATTGACGATTTTTTTTTTTTGAAATGTGTCGGCCGCCGTGGTCACAAAGAAAGATGCCATGGCGGGCGAACGGGTGGGCCAAATCGATCGGGGTAAAGACCACCGGATAGAAGACGACGTTTTCCCGAACTATTGTCGGAAAATCCATTTTCCGAGCAATGGTGTCGGGGGAGAAGAGTGCTCACTTTCCCGGTGATATTGCGGGTTACCAGACAAACGCACGAACTCGAGATGAACAGATTCGGAAAGGTCTAGTCGAGTCCTTTCATAAAAGTGCCGGTCGAATAAGATGGGACGCCTGGTTCGACCGGGTAGGTGTCGGCGCGGTCCCGCGGACTTTCGACGCCGCCGCCGTCGACGGAAATGCGAAAGCGGAATGCAGTTTCTAGATTCTGGCGGGGATCGATCACTTCTATCACCGGTGAAAATTTCGTAGTCGTCGGACTTTGCGAAAGATATTTGTGAAAAACTCGTTTTTCCGGCGATGAAAGACAAGTCCGCGGGACTCGAACCCCGAACCCCCGCGACGGTTTTCGGCAAGAGGTGGTGAATTATCGTACTTATTTGGTGTACGAAATTCACCGAAAACGAGAAAAACTTTCCCGGGGGGGGTTCGATTCCCGCGAACTCGCAATTCGTCTTTGGCGAGTATGTTGTGATTGGGCTTCGGAAGTTGGAGGAATAAAAAGTCCGCCTCTGAGAAAAATCTTACCGGGAGTAGAACACTTCTGTGGCTGGCAAGTTTCGGTAGAGGCGGACTTTTATCACGAATTTGAAATTTTCGAAAACTTCAAAAAACGTGATTTAGACACCAAAAAATTGATAATTTCGATCGATATTCAATATCATCATCTCGATTCGTTCGGATGGAATTCCTGATATTCCGATATGTTTGATATAGCACTATTCGGTATCGCTTACAATTTCTTGATTGAACGGCAACACTACAAATAAAGTATTCATTCAAAAAATGTCATTTAAAATGATATTATATCAATTATTTTATAGACAGTCCTATGGACAGTTTCTTCAGTTCTCTGTTTTACACATGAAATCAGATAATATATAAAGTTATTCCATCTCATAAATGAAATATACAACATTGAGTTATTTAAATCGTGATAATGTGTAGGCCTACTTAATCGACCCTACGAGCAACGGTCTCATCCTCTTCAGGGTTCAAGTATTTATATATGAGCCTATAAATTAGTGAAAATCATTAAAATATTCATGATAAATAAAAAGGAAAATATTTTTTAGAAAACAAGTAGATTTTTTATTTTGAATTGAGAAAGCAATTATTTTTATATCCACTGCAGATTTGGACCCTAAAAATTAGGCGACCATTGGTTGAAGATATCAACTTTCTTGGATTGAATATACATCAGAAAAAATAGAAATATATTAATATGAGATAGAATGATAGATGAAGAGTAAAAATGAATATATACATAAAAATAAAATGAATTAATAAATATAAAAATATTAGAATAGAAAAAACTTGTTGAAAAAAAAATCAATTCATCACTTTCAAACAATTAATCAATTAATCAAACAAATTCATCAATTCGTGTAAACTACACGTTCAGCAAAGGATTGCGAGCGAGTTCAGCATGATTGTTTTTCCCTCGCGTCCAGTGAATCGTCTATAATAAATATCACGTCATAGTAGCTAATGTCGCTGTAACCTGATCTATTCTTTAGCTCGATCACTTTTAATATCTTCATTCCACTGTATTGAAGGTCTCAATTGACCGTCTATCATATCAATTATCACTAACGGTTGGAAGCTTCAATCCTGCAAAACGTTCGGCGGCATATTTTGCTCTGACAGTAATAAATCAAACTACCAATTGTCAGCTGACGGGTCAAACCCTAGCTGTAACCAATCTATAGGCAACTCAAAGTTCGTCCCTGTATAATCTGCCTATGTTGCCCGAAATAGTTTTGAGAGTGACTAGTGTAGCCTGTGTTACAGGCTTTGTGGAGGTTTTTGTGAACTATATGTACTTGTTATTTTGCTGAATAAAGAAATATATATATATATATATATATATATATATATATATATATATATATATATATATATATATATATATATATATATATATATATATATATATATATATATATATATAATATTGAAACCATCATCATTATTATTATCATTATTATTATTATTTCTAGGGAATTATAAAAATATGCATCACAAATAGTGTTTTCTTTTCACCAAGACATTTAACACATAATGTCCTTTACAAAATCCCATGTTGTCAAAAATGATGTAAGACTGACATCGCACAAATAAAATAAGTAATAACTGACCCGCCATCCAACACGTGATTTCTTCAATACAGAATAACATTCTCAGCGCTGACACGTGGACCTGGGCAGACCAAACGTCCAAAACCCATCAAATATATACATATATACATGACGCACACACAAGAGTGGCTTTATTAGAAAAAAAGATTCTTCAAAACGCGTAAAATGCGCTAAGTCTAACCCCAAATTATTTTTTCCGGGGCTATGTGCCACTGACCCACATGAGCTGAGAGGTTCTCCCCCCAGACCCCCCATTGTAAACTGGCGTTTTGAGTACGGGCGTATAGGCGCACCAAAATAAGATGGATTATTGTTTAGGAGGGCTCATCCTCACGTTTTCTTTACTAGGAAAACGCGGGATGCGCGTTGTTAGACGAGCTTAGGGGTATAGAAATCTAGAATGAAAAATAATTTGTCAACCCAATCTACATCTACAGACCTTGGATCACTCCAAACGTTCAAAAACCTTACGAGAATCAGTTATGTCACGGCCTTCCTCTTCATTCATTTCAATCGTTTTGAATTAATTGGTGACACTTGTTGCTATAGATTTAATTGGTTCCCGTAATAGCCTAAATTGATGGGAAAATGCTTCATAAATGCGTTTTCTTCGTTATTTCTCATCCGATTGATGCGAAAAATCTCTCAAAATGTGCTTAATAGTTTCCTTTATATTCGGCGAAAATTTGAGAGGTCTTGAAAAATTTTGATTTTTCAAGTATTTTCCTCCGGGTTATTCTAATGGGGATTTTTGAAATTTCTAAAATTCATAAAAAAAAAAGTTACCACCCGATAATGCCACAAAACTATACAGATCTAAGTTAGATGAGGAACCATGACGAAAAAAAGTTTGAAGTTGATAGCTGTAGCCGTTTGACCTGTGGAGAACCGACAAAAAAACATAAAAACAAACAAAAAAAACAAAAAACATAAAAACGAACACCAATTTTTTTCAGTATGTCAAATTGAATCCTCGCTAAAGCTCGTCTAACAAATTAACCGCTGGTCAAAAGTGATGTCCGAAAAGTAGTTATTGAAGAAAAAATTAAAATTAAACGATGATTGAGAGTGCATAGTAGGCCTATAGATGATTGAGAGTGCATAGTAGGCCTATAGATGATTGAGAGTGCATAGTAGGCCTATAGATGATTGAGAGTGCCTAGTAGGCCTATAGATGATTGAGAGTGCATAGTAGGCCTATAGATGATTGAGAGTGCCTAGTAGGCCTATAGATGATTGAGAGTGCATAGTAGGCCTACAGATGATTGAGAGTGCATAGTAGGCCTATAGATGATTGAGAGTGCATAGTAGGCATATAGATGATTGAGAGTGCATAGTAGGCCTATAGATGATTGAGAGTGCATAGTAGGCCTATAGATGATTGAGAGTGCATAGTAGGCATATAGATGATTGAGAGTGCATAGTAGGCCTATAGATGAATGAATGAATGAATGAATGAATGAATATTAGAGTTTTAAGGCGCATCGACAGCGAGGTCATTTAGCGCCTGTCGAAATATGTTGCAACAAAAGGTGAAAAGTGTGATATAAAGGTGGAAGTGAAATTTTGATGAGAACACCTAAATACATTAAACTAAGACTAAGACTAAACTATGTCTACAGTGTCTAAAGACGTTATACACTAATTTGTTAAAACCGAACATGTGTGTGCTGTAAAGGGTCACACCCATGGGACTAGGATGAGAACGTTTTATTACTTGTTCTCAGTTCAAACTCCCCCTCAAATAGGAGTGGAGGAACGACAAACCATAATAGATATATGGTGGAATATGGTTTGTTTTAAATACTCCTGATGGCTATCCCGAGAGATCGGCATCAAGAATAAGTATCAAATGTCAAAAAGCAGTACATTGGTGAAAGATGATTGCACAAACAACGTCATCTTGAACGGACATGGAAATGTCCTGATTCGGGCAGTTTGAAAAATGATACTGGTAACAAGACGACTTTATCGTCTAACGCAGATCCACGAGCATGTCAAATGAGATCCAATAGCTTCGATAATCTTAGAAAGCTGAATATGGTATCTATCGATTTTGAATTATTCCCTAAAATCTTTGACATTGTGTCTTCCATACGAAGCTGTCTCCTCAGAGCAGTATATTTCTGACACTCGAGTAATATAGATGATATAGATAGATAGATTGCCTATAGATGATTGAGAGTGCATAGTAGGCCTATAGATGATTGAGAGTGCATAGTAGGCCTATAGATGATTGAGAGTGCATAGTAGGCCTATAGATGATTGAGAGTGCATAGTAGGCCTATAGATGATTGAGAGTGCATAGTAGGCCTATAGATGATTGAGAGTGCATAGTAGGCCTATAGATGATTGAGAGTGCATAGTAGGCATATAGATGATTGAGAGTGCATAGTAGGCCTATAGATGATTGAGAGTGCATAGTAGGCCTATAGATGATTGAGAGTGCATAGTAGGCATATAGATGATTGAGAGTGCATAGTAGGCCTATAGATGATATAGATAGATAGATTGCCTATAGATGATTGAGAGTGCATAGTAGGCCTATAGATGATTGAGAGTGCCTAGTAGGCCTATAGATGATTGAGAGTGCATAGTAGGCCTATAGATGATTGAGAGTGCATAGTAGGCCTATAGATGATTGAGAGTGCATAGTAGGCCTATAGATGATTGAGAGTGCCTAGTAGGCCTATAGATGATTGAGAGTGCATAGTAGGCCTACAGATGATTGAGAGTGCATAGTAGGCCTATAGATGATTGAGAGTGCATAGTAGGCCTATAGATGATTGAGAGTGCATAGTAGGCCTATAGATGATTGAGAGTGCCTAGTAGGCCTATAGATGATTGAGAGTGCATAGTAGGCCTATAGATGATTGAGAGTGCATAGTAGGCCTATAGATGATATAGATAGATAGATTGCCTATAGATGATTGAGAGTGCATAGTAGGCCTATAGATGATTGAGAGTGTCTAGTAGGCCTATAGATGATTGAGAGTGCATAGTAGGCCTATAGATGATTGAGAGTGCATAGTAGGCCTATAGATGATTGAGAGTGCATAGTAGGCCTACAGATGATTGAGAGTGCATAGTAGGCCTATAGATGATTGAGAGTGCATAGTAGGCCTATAGATGATTGAGAGTGCATAGTAGGCCTATAGATGATATAGATAGATAGATTGCCTATAGATGATTGAGAGTGCATAGTAGGCCTATAGATGATTGAGAGTGCCTAGTAGGCCTATAGATGATTGAGAGTGCATAGTAGGCCTATAGATGATTGAGAGTGCATAGTAGGCCTATAGATGATTGAGAGTGCATAGTAGGCCTATAGATGATTGAGAGTGCCTAGTAGGCCTATAGATGATTGAGAGTGCATAGTAGGCCTACAGATGATTGAGAGTGCATAGTAGGCCTATAGATGATTGAGAGTGCATAGTAGGCCTATAGATGATTGAGAGTGCATAGTAGGCCTATAGATGATTGAGAGTGCATAGTAGGCCTATAGATGATTGAGAGTGCATAGTAGGCCTATAGATGATTGAGAGTGCATAGTAGGCCTATAGATGATTGAGAGTGCATAGTAGGCCTATAGATGATATAGATAGATAGATTGCCTATAGATGATTGAGAGTGCATAGTAGGCCTATAGATGATTGAGAGTGCCTAGTAGGCCTATAGATGATTGAGAGTGCATAGTAGGCCTATAGATGATTGAGAGTGCATAGTAGGCCTATAGTTCTCGATGATAAAGCTTGATTCTTTGAACATAATTATTATCATGTGGTTGATGGATAATAACTGCTGGGAAAACGCGGCATATGCGTTGTAAGATGAGTGAGTCAGGCACATTTTTATGAAATATGGGAAAATGTAGGCCTAAATAACAGCTTACAGATTGATTATGGAACTTCAGGCCCAAGTCACAGCCCCCCTATTTTATTTGTTGCATTTGTTTTACCTGAGGATCGTCTTCATTGGTATTAATTGATGGTATTAAAAGGTATGAATTGATGTAAAAAAATTATTAGAATTTTTAAAATGACTGATTCGAATCATGTTTAATGTTTTAATGATGCGTATTTTGCTTGTGCTCGAATTATGTGAAAATTGGAAGATTTTCGAAGATTTTTTTCCCCAATTTTAATACATTTCAAAATGCTGTTCTCAAAAGTCCACTTGCATAGACTTCCGCTTGCGCTTCATTTTTTTCTATATTTGATTCAGCGACGCACTATAATGATAATCAAGATCTATTGGCGTCGGATGAATGATCAATGGGATGACGAGATGTAAGTTCCGTATAGGTACAGGGAAGGATAAAGGGAAGGAAGCGGTCGTGACCTATATTGTAGGAACCATCCCAACATTAGCCTATAGACTACAGAGGAAAACCACGAAAAACCCCTGTAAAGATGGACGGTGGCGGGGATCGAACCAGGTCCGATATACCCCTTCACCTCCCGGATCACATGAAGCGAGCGTGTTAACCACTGCGCTGCTTGTGCCGGTGCTAGCGCCTCAAAACTACAGTATCGAGTTAGGTTAGACGATGACACGTGTGTGTGCCAAGTTTCAACAAAACTGCTCTCGCGTGACCTTTGGAAAGATGTATAATATGAAGACGATGACTTACTCTTGTATTGTCTCTTCCTCATTTCCCGCTTGGAAATATGGCAATGGCCATGGCCAGGACAAATACACTGTCCATGGCCAGGACAAATGCTGTGTCCTTGACAGAAGGTTTGTGTAGGCACTGGACAAGGGTTGGTTGGATGTCGGCGAGGCTCTGACACAGGAGCAGGGCCCGGCTGATTGGCTTCTGAATTCAAATAACACACATAATAATGTTATTCGCACAGTATTGTGCATCATTCAATTTCAACAATATTTTTTGAATTGCCAAAAAAAAACAATATATCATGAATCACACAGCAAGCTTTTTCGTTCATATCATTAAATTGCTTCGCATGTCAAATGGAGTGATATTCATAATTCAATGTAAATAGTTTGTGGATATTTAGTTTAGCTGCTACTATAGTTCTGTCAATCACACATAATTATTATTGTTGACAATGTGAATACTGGTGATTATTTACACTTGAACTCTGATCAGGTTATTGTAGACCTTTTCATGTTAGGTCCTACCATAGAATAAAGAACTCTACAGTAGTTCTTTATTCTATGGTCCTACTAAGAGCCTCACAACAATCGCGACATTCCAGCAAATATTCTCGGTACTCAATCCCAACGGAGCCGGCCGGCTTCGAGCATACTGTCTGATATTCATTAGAGCTTTGACTATCAATAACGTAACGGGATAAGCAACATGGCGGTTTCCTTTCGCACCATGCGTATTTCAAAGGAATGCCGCCTCACAAATGTTATGATGATTTGCTGGTATTATTGTATGTTGATCTATACAAGAAATAGATGTAATGCAATCTGTGAATCCAGCTCTTTCCAACTGCATTAATCAATATTGCAATACATTTTATTTGAATTGGCCAATCTAAATTTAAAATACGTCTGTGAAAGCATTGTCCCCTTGTCAAGAGCCCTACTGCTATATTTACCATTTGATAACTGGATAATTACTCATCATCTACGAGAAAGATCAGAAACAATGCAAGTTTACAACTATGTACTATACATTGAAATAAGAGCCTAATACGTACGATTTTATTTGAAATTGCGAATCTCAGAAATGTACACGGAAGCGCTGATTTCATCATGGTGAGAACTGAGAACGGCATAATGTTAAAAGGATTGGCGTTATTGATGGTCATAGATTATAGGTATGAGATTAGATTAGAGTTGTGTAGATACGCAACTCACTCATTCGTTTGTACCGCGGTAAAAAAAAGCATATTTCTTTTTTAAACATCGAAACTCGTTAAAAGATCATTGTTTCCCAATAAAGGCTATGGATAGTTAGAGGATCGTTTGAACGGGGCACCACAAGGGCGATCTCACCACTTCATTTTAATTATTTAAAACCAATTAACTTCAACACCAGGACTGCGTTGTCTGTGACCATAATTTCCGCCGCAGATAAAAGTCTTTCAATTTTCAAAAGTCCGGAACACATTATAAGTAAAAATCGTGTCTGTGATATATCCGGACATTACCAGCATTGGTATTAGGAGTAGGTCTATACAAAACACATGAATGTTGATATCTTCCACTTTTAACCAAGTCTCTTGGGCAAATTATTTTCACTTCTTTCCATTAACAGCAGATGTAAAGTTTATTGATCTGTTATATATATATATATATATATATATATATATATATATATATATATATATATATATATATATATATATATATAATATATATATATATATATATATATATATATATATATATATATATATATATATATATATATATAGACCTTATATTAATAGCTGGTTGCAGAGCTTCAGAACGCTGGGGCCCGAAGTCACAAAGAGTCCTATCTTTAGGACGTGGTAAGTTAGGACCATTTTACTGAGTTGGGACCAATATTGTTTCTAACTCAGTGAAATGGTCCTATTGGTCCCAACTCAGTGAAATGGTCCCAACTTGAGACGTCCTAAAGATAGGACTCTTCGTGAATCCAGGCCTGTTGCCTATTCATCGATACGATAGACATAATTCGAAGGCCTAAGCATAGAATGAGGTAATGAATATTGCCAACTCTAGCTAGGATCAATGTTACACGTAGGCCTACACGGTACATGCCTGATACATTAATATTCCTACTGCTTGTAATGGAAAATATATTTGCAAGTAAAATAGGCCTATGCCTAGTAAAATTGTACTTAAGAGGTCACAGGTGTTTTCTACTGTGAACTCATCATAACCATATTTAAATAATCTTGGAACAATTCTTAAAATGCTTAAAAATATCAGTTTCATGTTCACTTAGGCCCGGTATTACCAAGTCCAGTTAGCCTTTATCTGACAGTTCAAACTTGTTATCACCATGGTTACCCATGCTATTTGTTTTCACCAACTGTCTGATAAATACTAACTGGCCGTGGTAATACCGGGCCTTAGTTGTGTTAAAATAGATAATAGGCTAATAGGCACGGCTTCGACATAACTTCTGCCATCACAACATATCAAGCAAGCCCGTCCATTTTGTTTCTGGAATCGGTGCTGGCTATAGTGTGGACCATTACGAAGTAATATATATAGAGGTCTTTGGTGTGGACACTAGTTCTATAATTATTATATCATAAATATATTTTATAGGAATATTACTATTTATATACACCAATTTACTTTAAATGAATATGCAGACGCAATATACATGCCAAAAGATTTGATTAGCTTACCTGGCACATGCCAAGAAAAGGAGATACCCATTTTCTTGATTTAGAACGTGCTTGCTGTGCGTTGGGCAGCAATAGAATAATGTAGTATTCCTCCACACGAGGGGGTGATGTCAGTTGCTGTGGTTCTCCTTGCGCGCTTGCGCACTCGTGTCGCGTAATATTTTCGAAAGAATCAAATTGATCGTCTATAATAATTGTGTTTGGTCTACAAGATTATTGAATAATTTATTTTACTACCAAACAAAAGCCAATCTTATATCAGACAAAAGTTATTTTACGTTAACGGAAATACAAATAAACGGCAATCTTGCCAAATTGCTCAGGATCCGCTCTTTCCAAAAGTACCGTGTTAATCGCGTCACACAGATTATGCTTGGACAAATAAACAAATCCGCTATGAATCTACAAGTTGAATTTAAAATGCATCATTGTGTTACTATTCAATACAACATAATCAGTCATGAAACATTGACACTAATAAATAATCACATTATAAAAACTGTACTGAAAGTGAAATATATCATATTTAAATTTAAAAAAATGTGAAATATGGTAAAATAAATGGCCCACTTCATTTTTTGTAACTTTATAGCTGTTTTTCCTTACGCTCATGGCTCATGTGCGCTCATTCATGTTGCTCCAAGGTGTGAATGGAATGCGCTCAGCGAGTTTTTCGAGAAATTGAAATTTGTTTTTATCAGTAACAATATTATTGAATAGACCATTTTCATAATTCAATGCGCAGGCGCGTCACGCCTCCTAGCAGCCGAGATCGCTGGTATTGTATTCTGGGAGTTTTAGTACTGTTCAAAAAGTCAGTCCGCTTATCCACAGGGTTAAGGCAAAACACCAAGATATAAAACTTGCATTATCTATCATCTTACTCCCTCTGACAGTGTCTGAATATCTCAGTAAATAGTAAACATATAAATGTTGAAATTACTATCATATTATTAACTTGATACATTCACTGTGACGCACAATAATATTAATCAAACAATAATAACATTGGCAGCATAGGACTTTCGAGCTCGGGTGATAACATCCCGTTCTACGGTTCTAGTTCAAACGATCGCCGCTAGATGGCTCATTCTTTTCGAAAATGGTGTATTGAATTTTTCAATCACAGTATAGGTATATTCAGCACAGCCAGACTATACACGGGATTGAGTGCGTTAACGGTTCGAAAAAAAGTGTTCGGAAAAAAACTATTCGAACAAAAAACTGTTCGATTAATGACGCAGTGGCTTGATATTTCGGTGAAGCTGTACGCATGCGTGAGGGGAAATTTCCCTCCCCTTGAAATACTATCAACACCTTTTAATAGCGCCAATTGTTAACCGAGCAGTTAAATTTGTAGTGTTAATATTCGAACAGTTATTTTTTCGAACACTTCTTTATTCGATCAGTTTTTTATCCGAACAGTTTTTGCAAACATTTTTTTCCAAACACTTCTTTCAATATGAAAAGAAGTGATCGAAAAAGAAGGGTTAAAAAAAAGAATCAAATAATCAAGTGTTCGAATAAAAGTTTTCGAAAAAAATCTGTTCGAAAAAAAACTGTTCGAAAAAAAAACTGTTCGAATATTGATGCGATGGCTTGATATTTCGGTAAAGCTGTACGCGGACTTGAGGGACTCAATTCTTCCTCTTGAAATAGAATATCAACAACTTTTAATAGCAGGTCCGTACCCTTAGCACCCCCTTTCGATATTCTCACATTTTTCATGACGCCAATCGTTTGTACTACGTTTGTGCTGGTTTGTGCCGTTGAAATTTTCGTTTGTGCTGCCCTTCTTGTGCCCCGAAATTGCATTTCAAAATGAGGGGGTGCTCACGGTACACCAGCACTCCTTTTGATAAATTTGAGAAACCAACGTTGCCAGTCGTTTGTGCTACGTTTGTGCTGGTTTTTTCCGTTGGAATTTTCGTTTGTACTGCCCTTCTTCCGCCCCGGAATCGCATTTCATAAAAGGGGGTGCTAAAGGTACGCCAGCCACCGCATCACAAAAATCTCAGCGCCACAAACCAGCACAAACGCAGAACAAACGTTTGACAACGTTGGTTTCTCAAATTTGTCAAAAGTGAGTGCTGGTGTACCCTTAGCACCCACTTTTTTGAAATTTCGAAAATTTCAACGGCACAAACCAGCACAAGCGTAGCACAAACGATTGGTGTCATCAAAAATGTGAGAATATCAAAAGGGGGTGCTAAGGGTACGGACCTTTTAATAGCACCAATTTGTAACCGAGCAGTTAAATTTGTACTGTGAATATTCGAACAGTTTTATGTTCGAACAGTTTTTTTTCGAACAGTTATTTATTCGAAGAGTTTTTGTATTCGAAGTTTTTTTTCGAACAGTTTTTTTTCCAAAAGTTTTTTTTTCGAAGTTTTTTATTCGAACAGTTTTTTCGAACAGTTATTTATTCAAACACTTGTTTATTTGAACACTTTTTTTGACCACTTTATTTCGACCACTTTTTTTTTCATATTGAAAAAAGTGTTTGAAAAAAATGTTTGAAAAGACTGTTCTAATACAAAACTGTTCGAAAAAATAACTGTTCAAATATAACACTACAAATTTATCTGCTCGGTTAAAAATTGGCGCTAGTATTTCAAGCGGAGGGAGATTTCCCCTCACGCACGCCTACAGCTTCACCGAAATTTCAAGCCACTGTATCATTATTCGAACACTTTTTTATTCGAACGTTTTTTTCTCGAACAATTTTTTTCGAACAGTTATTTTTCGAACACTTTTTTATTCGAACACATTATTATTCGAACACTTTTCTGTTCAAACAGTTGATAGCATGCCTATATGATGTAGGGCCTATAGGTCGCTGTAAACATAGACGTGCTCATGGCTCCTCCACCAAGGATTGAGCATTCAACCCGGCACTCACACCTTATAACAATCACAATATTTGGAACCGATTCGAATTATTCCGAGTCTTACCTAGGGTCACCAGACGTCTCGGTTTTTATGGGATTTTCCTTGAACTTGCTGCCCATACGTACCAAAAAATTCTCTAGGGACCAACTAATGTCCCGGTTTTATTAAATAGGAAGAAATTCAAGAAATGTATATATATATATATATATATATATATATATATATATATATATATATATATATATATATATATATATATATAATATATAAATATGACTAGAAATATAAATAAAATAAGTTGGAAGTTAAAAGTTGACCAATAGATCGTGGTTATCATTACAGTGCGTAGTTAAACCCAATATATATATATATATATATATATATATATATATATATATATATATATATATATATATATATATATTTATATTTATATATATGTGATTGAATAAACTTCAGGTATATCAAGTTTAGTTTGTATTCATTTAAAAATAAATATAAGCTAACGTTTCGGTGTGGTTACACACACCCCGATCACAAGTACTTCACAATGAACTCATTTATCAAAATATTCGTTGCAAATGCCAAAACAAAAAGTTATGATAAGAAAAAAAATATTAACAATAGTCAATACAAATCTTGACCCAAAAAGCCATTCAAAAAATCGCAAAAACCAGAGCCTGCTATACGTATGATATATCAAGATCCTTATACAACTGTGCTGTTTTGGCATGAATATCGAAAATCCTGGTCTAGTAAATCCCACAAGAAAAAGAAGAAGAAAAAAAGAGAAGAGAACAAAATGAAAAAGGATATATAAAAGAATGATACAAATTTGAAAATTTTAAATAAGAAATTCTATGTGATTTAGTTGCTGTCAATCATCAACATTCAGATGAAGTTTTCTACTCCTCGTCGTGGAAGCTGACATGAGCTCAACTTGCATCCTCTTCCTCTTGTAGCTCTCTGGAACTGGGAAACGAGCACGATGTTTGGCTTCTCCGCGGTTCTACTCCTCGTCGTGGAAGCTGACATGAGCTCAACTTGTATCCTCTTCCTCTTGTAGCTCTTTGGAACTGGGAAACGAGCACGATGTTTGGCTTCACCGCGGTTCTACTCCTCGTCGTGGAAGCTGACATGAGCTCAACTTGTATCCTCTTCCTCTTGTAGCTCTCTGGAACTGGGAAACGAGCAAGATGTTCGGCTTCTCCAGGGTTCTACTCCTCGTCGTGGGAACTGACATGAGCTCAACTTGCATCCTCTTCCTCTTGTAGCTCTTTGGAACTGGGAAACGAGCACGATGTTTGGCTTCTCCGCGGTTCTACTCCTCGTCGTGGCAGCTGACATGAGTTCAACTTGTATCCTCTTCCTCTTGTAGCTCTTTGGAACTGGAAAACGAGCACGATGTTTGGCTTCTCCGCGGTTCTACTCCTCGTCGTAGGAGCTGACATGAGCTCAACTTGTATCCTCTTCCTCTTGTAGCTCTTTGGAACTGGGAAACGAGCACGATGTTTGGCTTCACCGCGGTTCTACTCCTCGTCGTGGGAACTGACATGAGCTCAACTTGCATCCTCTTCCTCTTGTAGCTCTTTGGAACTGGGAAAAGAGCACGATGTTTGGCTTCTCCGCGGTTCTACTCCTCGTCGTGGGAACTGACATGAGCTCAACTTGCATCCTCTTCCTCTTGTAGCTCTTTGGAACTGGGAAACGAGCACGATGTTTGGCTTCACCGCGGTTCTACTCCTCGTCGTGGGAACTGACATGAGCTCAACTTGCATCCTCTTCCTCTTGTAGCTCTTTGGAACTGGGAAACGAGCACGATGTTTGGCTTCACCGCGGTTCTACTCCTCGTCGTGGGAACTGACATGAGCTCAACTTGCATCCTCTTCCTCTTGTAGCTCTTTGGAACTGGGAAACGAGCACGATGTTTGGCTTCTCCGCGGTTCTACTCCTCGTCGTGGCAGCTGACATGAGTTCAACTTGTATCCTCTTCCTCTTGTAGCTCTCTGGAACTGGGAAACGAGCACGATGTTTGGCTTCTCCGCGGTTCTACTCCTCGTCGTGGGAACTGACATGAGCTCAACTTGCATCCTCTTCCTCTTGTAGCTCTTTGGAACTGGGAAACGAGCACGATGTTTGGCTTCACCGCGGTTCTACTCCTCGTCGTGGGAACTGACATGAGCTCAACTTGCATCCTCTTCCTCTTGTAGCTCTTTGGAACTGGGAAACGAGCACGATGTTTGGCTTCTCCGCGGTTCTACTCCTCGTCGTGGCAGCTGACATGAGTTCAACTTGTATCCTCTTCCTCTTGTAGCTCTCTGGAACTGGGAAACGAGCACGATGTTTGGCTTCTCCGCGGTTCTACTCCTCGTCGTGGGAACTGACATGAGCTCAACTTGCATCCTCTTCCTCTTGTAGCTCTCTGGAACTGGGAAACGAGCACGATGTTTGGCTTCTCCGCGGTTCTACTCCTCGTCGTGGGAACTGACATGAGCTCAACTTGCATCCTCTTCCTCTTGTAGCTCTTTGGAACTGGGAAACGAGCACGATGTTTGGCTTCACCGCGGTTCTACTCCTCGTCGTGGCAGCTGACATGAGCTCAACTTGCATCCTCTTCCTCTTGTAGCTCTTTGGAACTGGGAAACGAGCACGATGTTTGGCTTCACCGCGGTTCTACTCCTCGTCGTGGAAGCTGACATGAGCTCAACTTGCATCCTCTTCCTCTTGTAGCTCTTTGGAACTGGGAAACGAGCACGATGTTTGGCTTCTCCGCGGTTCTACTCCTCGTCGTGGCAGCTGACATGAGTTCAACTTGTATCCTCTTCCTCTTGTAGCTCTCTGGAACTGGGAAACGAGCACGATGTTTGGCTTCTCCGCGGTTCTACTCCTCGTCGTGGGAACTGACATGAGCTCAACTTGCATCCTCTTCCTCTTGTAGCTCTCTGGAACTGGGAAACGAGCACGATGTTTGGCTTCTCCGCGGTTCTACTCCTCGTCGTGGGAACTGACATGAGCTCAACTTGCATCCTCTTCCTCTTGTAGCTCTTTGGAACTGGGAAAAGAGCACGATGTTTGGCTTCTCCGCGGTTCTACTCCTCGTCGTGGAAGCTGACATGAGCTCAACTTGCATCCTCTTCCTCTTGTAGCTCTTTGGAACTGGGAAACGAGCACGATGTTTGGCTTCACCGCGGTTCTACTCCTCGTCGTGGAAGCTGACATGAGCTCAACTTGCATCCTCTTCCTCTTGTAGCTCTTTGGAACTGGGAAACGAGCACGATGTTTGGCTTCACCGCGGTTCTACTCCTCGTCGTGGGAACTGACATGAGCTCAACTTGCATCCTCTTCCTCTTGTAGCTCTCTGGAACTGGGAAACGAGCACGATGTTTGGCTTCTCTGCGGTTCTACTCCTCGTCGTGGCAGCTGACATGAGCTCAACTTGTATCCTCTTCCTCTTGTAGCTCTCTGGAACTGGGAAACGAGCACGATGTTTGGCTTCACCGCGGTTCTACTCCTCGTCGTGGCAGCTGACATGAGTTCAACTTGTATCCTCTTCCTCTTGTAGCTCTTTGGAACTGGGAAACGAGCACGATGTTTGGCTTCTCCGCGGTTCTACTCCTCGTCGTGGGAGCTGACATGAGCTCAACTTGCATCCTCTTCCTCTTGTAGCTCTCTGGAACTGGGAAACGAGCACGATGTTTGGCTTCTCCGCGGTTCTACTCCTCGTCGTGGGAACTGACACGAGTTCAACTTGCATCCTCTTCCTCTTGTAGCTCTTTGGAACTGGGAAACGAGCACGATGTTTGGCTTCTCCGCGGTTCTACTCCTCGTCGTGGCAGCTGACATGAGTTCAACTTGTATCCTCTTCCTCTTGTAGCTCTTTGGAACTGGAAAACGAGCACGATGTTTGGCTTCTCCGCGGTTCTACTCCTCGTCGTAGGAGCTGACATGAGCTCAACTTGTATCCTCTTCCTCTTGTAGCTCTTTGGAACTGGGAAACGAGCACGATGTTTGGCTTCACCGCGGTTCTACTCCTCGTCGTGGGAACTGACATGAGCTCAACTTGCATCCTCTTCCTCTTGTAGCTCTTTGGAACTGGGAAAAGAGCACGATGTTTGGCTTCTCCGCGGTTCTACTCCTCGTCGTGGGAACTGACATGAGCTCAACTTGCATCCTCTTCCTCTTGTAGCTCTTTGGAACTGGGAAACGAGCACGATGTTTGGCTTCTCCGCGGTTCTACTCCTCGTCGTGGCAGCCGACATGAGTTCAACTTGTATCCTCTTCCTCTTGTAGCTCTCTGGAACTGGGAAACGAGCACGATGTTTGGCTTCTCCGCGGTTCTACTCCTCGTCGTGGGAACTGACATGAGCTCAACTTGCATCCTCTTCCTCTTGTAGCTCTTTGGAACTGGGAAACGAGCACGATGTTTGGCTTCACCGCGGTTCTACTCCTCGTCGTGGGAACTGACATGAGCTCAACTTGCATCCTCTTCCTCTTGTAGCTCTTTGGAACTGGGAAACGAGCACGATGTTTGGCTTCTCCGCGGTTCTACTCCTCGTCGTGGCAGCTGACATGAGTTCAACTTGTATCCTCTTCCTCTTGTAGCTCTCTGGAACTGGGAAACGAGCACGATGTTTGGCTTCTCCGCGGTTCTACTCCTCGTCGTGGGAACTGACATGAGCTCAACTTGCATCCTCTTCCTCTTGTAGCTCTCTGGAACTGGGAAACGAGCACGATGTTTGGCTTCTCCGCGGTTCTACTCCTCGTCGTGGGAACTGACATGAGCTCAACTTGCATCCTCTTCCTCTTGTAGCTCTTTGGAACTGGGAAACGAGCACGATGTTTGGCTTCACCGCGGTTCTACTCCTCGTCGTGGCAGCTGACATGAGCTCAACTTGCATCCTCTTCCTCTTGTAGCTCTTTGGAACTAGGAAACGAGCACGATGTTTGGCTTCACCGCGGTTCTACTCCTCGTCGTGGCAGCTGACATGAGCTCAACTTGCATCCTCTTCCTCTTGTAGCTCTTTGGAACTGGGAAACGAGCACGATGTTTGGCTTCTCCGCGGTTCTACTCCTCGTCGTGGCAGCTGACATGAGTTCAACTTGTATCCTCTTCCTCTTGTAGCTCTCTGGAACTGGGAAACGAGCACGATGTTTGGCTTCTCCGCGGTTCTACTCCTCGTCGTGGGAACTGACATGAGCTCAACTTGCATCCTCTTCCTCTTGTAGCTCTCTGGAACTGGGAAACGAGCACGATGTTTGGCTTCTCCGCGGTTCTACTCCTCGTCGTGGGAACTGACATGAGCTCAACTTGCATCCTCTTCCTCTTGTAGCTCTTTGGAACTGGGAAACGAGCACGATGTTTGGCTTCTCCGCGGTTCTACTCCTCGTCGTGGAAGCTGACATGAGCTCAACTTGCATCCTCTTCCTCTTGTAGCTCTTTGGAACTGGGAAACGAGCACGATGTTTGGCTTCTCCGCGGTTCTACTCCTCGTCGTGGCAGCTGACATGAGTTCAACTTGTATCCTCTTCCTCTTGTAGCTCTTTGGAACTGGGAAACGAGCACGATGTTTGGCTTCTCCGCGGTTCTACTCCTCGTCGTGGGAGCTGACATGAGCTCAACTTGCATCCTCTTCCTCTTGTAGCTCTCTGGAACTGGGAAACGAGCACGATGTTTGGCTTCTCCGCGGTTCTACTCCTCGTCGTGGGAACTGACACGAGTTCAACTTGTATCCTCTTCCTCTTGTAGCTCTTTGGAACTGGGAAACGAGCACGATGTTTGGCTTCTCCGCGGCTTCACTCCTCGTCGTGGGAACTGACACGAGTTCAACTTGTATCCTCTTCCTCTTGTAGCTCTCTGGAACTGGGAAACGAGCACGATGTTTGGCTTCTCCGCGGTTCTACTCCTCGTCGTGGGAACTGACACGAGTTCAACTTGTATCCTCTTCCTCTTGTAGCTCTTTGGAACTGGGAAACGAGCACGATGTTTGGCTTCTCCGCGGCTTCACTCCTCGTCGTGGGAACTGACACGAGTTCAACTTGTATCCTCTTCCTCTTGTAGCTCTCTGGAACTGGGAAACGAGCACGATGTTTGGCTTCTCCGCGGTTCTACTCCTCGTCGTGGGAACTGACATGAGCTCAACTTGCATCCTCTTCCTCTTGTAGCTCATTGGAACTGGGAAACGAGCACGATGTTTGGCTTCTCCGCGGTTCTACTCCTCGTCGTGGGAACTGACACGAGTTCAACTTGTATCCTCTTCCTCTTGTAGCTCTTTGGAACTGGGAAACGAGCACGATGTTTGGCTTCTCCGCGGCTTCACTCCTCGTCGTGGGAACTGACACGAGTTCAACTTGTATCCTCTTCCTCTTGTAGCTCTTTGGAACTGGGAAACGAGCACGATGTTTGGCTTCTCCGCGGTTCTACTCCTCGTCGTGGGAACTGACATGAGCTCAACTTGCATCCTCTTCCTCTTGTAGCTCTCTGGAACTGGGAAACGAGCACGATGTTTGGCTTCTCTGCGGATCTACTCCTCGTCGTGGGAACTGACATGAGCTCAACTTGCATCCTCTTCCTCTTGTAGCTCTCTGGAACTGGGAAACGAGCACGATGTTTGGCTTCTCTGCGGTTCTACTCCTCGTCGTGGGAACTGACATGAGCTCAACTTGCATCCTCTTCCTCTTGTAGCTCTTTGGAACTGGGAAACGAGCACGATGTTTGGCTTCTCCGCGGTTCTACTCCTCGTCGTGGCAGCTGACATGAGTTCAACTTGTATCCTCTTCCTCTTGTAGCTCTCTGGAACTGGGAAACGAACACGATGTTTGGCTTCTCCGCGGTTCTACTCCTCGTCGTGGCAGCTGACATGAGTTCAACTTGTATCCTCTTCCTCTTGTAGCTCTCTGGAACTGGGAAACGAGCACGATGTTTGGCTTCACCGCGGTTCTACTCCTCGTCGTGGGAACTGACATGAGCTCAACTTGCATCCTCTTCCTCTTGTAGCTCTCTGGAACTGGGAAACGAGCACGATGTTTGGCTTCACCGCGGTTCTACTCCTCGTCGTGGCAGCTGACATGAGCTCAACTTGTATCCTCTTCCTCTTGTAGCTCTCTGGAACTGGGAAACGAGCACGATGTTTGGCTTCTCCGCGGTTCTACTCCTCGTCGTGGGAACTGACATGAGCTCAACTTGCATCCTCTTCCTCTTGTAGCTCTTTGGAACTGGGAAACGAGCACGATGTTTGGCTTCACCGCGGTTCTACTCCTTGTCGTGGCAGCTGACATGAGCTCAACTTGCATCCTCTTCCTCTTGTAGCTCTTTGGAACTGGGAAACGAGCACGATGTTTGGCTTCTCCGCGGTTCTACTCCTCGTCGTGGCAGCTGACATGAGCTCAACTTGTATCCTCTTCCTCTTGTAGCTCTCTGGAACTGGGAAACGAGCACGATGTTTGGCTTCTCCGCGGTTCTACTCCTCGTCGTGAGAGCTTACATGAGCTCAACTTGTATCCTCTTCCTCTTGTAGCTCTTTGGAACTGGGAAACGAGCACGATGTTTGGCTTCTCCGCGGTTCTACTCCTCGTCGTGGGAACTGACACGAGTTCAACTTGTATCCTCTTCCTCTTGTAGCTCTCTGGAACTGGGAAACGAGCACGATGTTTGGCTTCTCTGCGGTTCTACTCCTCGTCGTGGGAACTGACATGAGCTCAACTTGCATCCTCTTCCTCTTGTAGCTCTTTGGAACTGGGAAACGAGCACGATGTTTGGCTTCACCGCGGTTCTACTCCTCGTCGTGGCAGCTGACATGAGCTCAACTTGCATCCTCTTCCTCTTGTAGCTCTTTGGAACTGGGAAACGAGCACGATGTTTGGCTTCTCCGCGGTTCTACTCCTCGTCGTGGGAACTGACATGAGCTCAACTTGCATCCTCTTCCTCTTGTAGCTCTTTGGAACTGGGAAACGAGCACGATGTTTGGCTTCACCGCGGTTCTACTCCTCGTCGTGGGAACTGACATGAGCTCAACTTGCATCCTCTTCCTCTTGTAGCTCTTTGGAACTGGGAAACGAGCACGATGTTTGGCTTCACCGCGGTTCTACTCCTCGTCGTGGCAGCTGACACGAGTTCAACTTGTATCCTCTTCCTCTTGTAGCTCTCTGGAACTGGGAAACGAGCACGATGTTTGGCTTCTCTGCGGTTCTACTCCTCGTCGTGGGAACTGACATGAGCTCAACTTGCATCCTCTTCCTCTTGTAGCTCTTTGGAACTGGGAAACGAGCACGATGTTTGGCTTCACCGCGGTTCTACTCCTCGTCGTGGCAGCTGACATGAGCTCAACTTGCATCCTCTTCCTCTTGTAGCTCTTTGGAACTGGGAAACGAGCACGATGTTTGGCTTCTCCGCGGTTCTACTCCTCGTCGTGGCAGCTGACATGAGCTCAACTTGTATCCTCTTCCTCTTGTAGCTCTCTGGAACTGGGAAACGAGCACGATGTTTGGCTTCTCCGCGGTTCTACTCCTCGTCGTGGCAGCTGACATGAGTTCAACTTGTATCCTCTTTCTCTTGTAGCTCTCTGGAACTGGGAAACGAGCACGATGTTTGGCTTCTCCGCGGTTCTACTCCTCGTCGTGAGAGCTGACATGAGCTCAACTTGTATCCTCTTCCTCTTGTAGCTCTTTGGAACTGGGAAACGAGCACGATGTTTGGCTTCTCCGCGGTTCTACTCCTCGTCGTGGGAACTGACACGAGTTCAACTTGTATCCTCTTCCTCTTGTAGCTCTCTGGAACTGGGAAACGAGCACGATGTTTGGCTTCTCTGCGGTTCTACTCCTCGTCGTGGGAACTGACATGAGCTCAACTTGTATCCTCTTCCTCTTGTAGCTCTTTGGAACTGGGAAACGAGCACGATGTTTGGCTTCACCGCGGTTCTACTCCTCGTCGTGGCAACTGACATGAGCTCAACTTGTATCCTCTTCCTCTTGTAGCTCTTTGGAACTGGGAAACGAGCACGATGTTTGGCTTCTCCGCGGTTCTACTCCTCGTCGTGGCAGCTGACATGAGTTCAACTTGTATCCTCTTCCTCTTGTAGCTCTCTGGAACTGGGAAACGAGCACGATGTTTGGCTTCTCCGCGGTTCTACTCCTCGTCGTGGCAACTGACATGAGCTCAACTTGTATCCTCTTCCTCTTGTAGCTCTCTGGAACTGGGAAACGAGCACGATGTTTGGCTTCTCCGCGGTTCTACTCCTCGTCGTGGCAGCTGACATGAGCTCAACTTGTATCCTCTTCCTCTTGTAGCTCTCTGGAACTTGGAAACGAGCACGATGTTTGGCTTCTCCGCGGTTCTACTCCTCGTCGTGGCAGCTGACATGAGTTCAACTTGTATCCTCTTCCTCTTGTAGCTCTTTGGAACTGGGAAACGAGCACGATGTTTGGCTTCACCGCGGTTCTACTCCTCGTCGTGGCAGCTGACATGAGTTCAACTTGTATCCTCTTCCTCTTGTAGCTCTTTGGAACTGGGAAACGAGCACGATGTTTGGCTTCACCGCGGTTCTACTCCTCGTCGTGGCAGCTGACATGAGCTCAACTTGTATCCTCTTCCTCTTGTAGCTCTTTGGAACTGGGAAACGAGCACGATGTTTGGCTTCACCGCGGTTCTACTCCTCGTCGTGGCAGCTGACATGAGCTCAACTTGTATCCTCTTCCTCTTGTAGCTCTCTGGAACTGGGAAACGAGCACGATGTTTGGCTTCTCCGCGGTTCTACTCCTCGTCGTGGAAGCTGACATGAGTTCAACTTGTATCCTCTTCCTCTTGTAGCTCTCTGGAACTGGGAAACGAGCACGATGTTTGGCTTCTCCGCGGTTCTACTCCTCGTCGTGGGAACTGACATGAGCTCAACTTGTATCCTCTTCCTCTTGTAGCTCTCTGGAACTGGGAAACGAGCACGATGTTTGGCTTCTGCAGATGGTTCTTTCCCTTCCACTATACATCTAGTTGGAACTGGTTTCCATGCCGGAGGGGGCTATCATCTCGGCTGTTTAATTAAATTCATAGGTCGCTTTTCGGCTTCTCCAATTTTTCTCTGTTCTCTCTCTCTCTCTCTCTTTCTTTCTCACTCTCTCTCTCTCTTTCTCACTCTCTCTCTCTCTCTCCTTTTCTCTCTCTTTCTCTCTTTCTCTTTCCCCCCCTCTCTCTCTCTCTCTCTCTCTCTCTCTCTCTCTCTCTCTCGTCTCTCTCTCTTTCTCTTTCTTTCTATATGCATCTTTCTTGGATGGTCAACACTTTCGTCCCTCCAAAATCAATTGCATGGCCATATTCACTTTAGGCTGGGCAAGTGAGGATGAAGCCAAAGAACATCTCACATCTCGTTCGTGTTCAGCTTTTCGTATAGAGATTTTTCTCCCAGTCTCTCCAACGTATGTCTGCGGCATTCTCCACAAGGAATCTCGTATATTCCTGCGTTTTCCAGTGGTACTAAATCTTTTACGTTCCTCAAAACGTCTCCAATTTTCTTTTCGGTTGTGAAGACCGTCTTAATGTTATATTTTTTCAAAATACGGCTTATTCGATCCGTTGTTTCCCTTACATATGGCAAAATAGCTACTGTGGTATATAGACTCTGCTACTGTCCCCGAGATGGTGGCGTCCTCCCTCACAGAAACCTCCTCTGGAGTTGTCTTACGTTTGCGGTTAAATGCTTTCTTGATGTAGGAATCCTTGTACCCATTCTGACGTAAGTTAGAGCCTTCTCTAGAAAGACTAATTCACCCTCTTTACTATCCTCGTCGTAGAGTCGAACCGAACGAGTATGGAGAGTATTTGCAACTGATAAAAGCTGTGTGGGGTGATGATGGGAAGATGCATGCAGGTAACGGTTGGTGTGCGTAGTTTTCCTATACACAGTGTGTCCTGAACTCCAATCTTCTCTTCTTGCCACGCAAACATCCAGGAACTTTGATTGGATTCGGTTCGACTATTTTTAATGATTTAATCATTTATAAAAATTACATTATATATTTTTTTACATCAAAACGGCTGATCCGATTTGAGTGGAAGTTCGGAATAATGTGTATCATTGTCAGATTAAAATTTCCTGTGAATTTGAATTCTCTCGGATGAAATATTTTTCCTGATTTTTTTTCTGCGTTATTCTTATCGGATTTTTGAGAACTTTGAAATGAGTTTTCTCTGAAGTGGTTAAACCGATCACGCCTCAAAACTATACAGTATCGAATTAGATAATGATACTTGTGTGTGCCAAGTTTCAACTAATTTTGAATTTTCGTCTGACCTGTGGAGCGCGAAAAAAAAAAAGTAGTTTTTTTTCGGGTATGGTGAAATTGAGTCTTCGCTTCGCTCATCCAAAAATGTAATGTATTATCATTGGAGAGAATAAAAAATATATTTAAATAAAAATTAAATTAAATCCCGGATGCGTATTAATGCTGGCCTTCCATACCTGCGTTATTCGGATTGCGAATTCGGTAAGCGTTTTTTATGCCACCTTGATGATAAAACGACCAATCAGTGACGAAAGGTACGCGATTTCTGGTTGTTGAGCTCGCCTCAATTCCACCGCCTTGCGAAACCGAAACGCAAATCGCATTCATGGAAGGCCAGCATAAGGTACAATGAGATGTCTATTGAGAAGGAATAAATCTAAAATCATGTAGATAGATAGATGGATAAGACTTTATTCATACATGAAAAATACAGAAAAAAAGGCAAGGTACGGTCTTACAACCGTTCTTCCACCTAACCTTATAGGCCTATTACATTATACATGTGGAATATAGTTATCTATAGACGATCTAGATATGCGATTCAACCATGATCTGTTCGAATTCGATTGCGAATTACTTGTTTTCTACTCTATTCTAGCAAATCGTACCATAAGACAGAATTAAAAATTTTGGAGGTGCGGGGCATTGATCCCCGTACCTCTCACATGCTAAGCGAGCGCTCTACCATCTGAGCTACACCCCTAATGAAAAGGGATAGTGTTACAATCGAATATTGCAAAAATCACTAAAAAATTATTTTATAAATGAGCGAAATGTGGAGTTTCCGATTGCCTGTCCCCCCTATCCCATACCACTGGCGCACGGATGGTTCGAGCCTCCATCTATCGTGTGTAACTTGTATCCACGAGAGATGAAGGCTCCGAGCGACTGTCCCCCCTATTCCATGCCACTGGCGCACGGATGGTTCGAGCCTCCATCTATCGTGTGTAACTTGTATCCACGAGAGATGAAGGCTCCGAGCGACTGTCCCCCCTATCCCATACCACTGGCGCACGGATGGTTCGCACTTTCACTTCTCGCCAATCCATACTTCCTTTGGGCGATTCAGGTATCAAGTATTGGTTGCTACTTATTCAACTTTCTCTGTTCTGTAACACATATAAGTCAATTAACTTCAAGTACGCGAGTTCTATCAGACTGAAGTGTATACTCGTCACACTCTGTTCTCATTGGGGGTGTAGCTCAGATGGTAGAGCGCTCGCTTAGCATGTGAGAGGTACGGGGATCAATGCCCCGCACCTCCAAAATTTTTAATTCTGTCTTATGGTACGATTTGCTAGAATAGAGTAGAAAACAAGTAATTCGCAATCAAATTCGAACAGATTATGGTTGAATTACGTATCTAAATCTGGATCACCATTTCGAATGTAATATCAATTAGATGTATTTATTCAAACTCGTATGCGTATTAAAGTAGAATGAGATGTGAATAAATAAATCGGCGTGCTATTGCTATCAACTGTCTCTCAATCCACACTGACTCTAGCTTATACTGTCTCTCAATCCACACTGACTCTAGCTTATACTGTCTCTCAATCCACACTGACTCTAGCTTATACTGTCTCTCAATCCACACTGACTCTAGCTTATACTGTCTCTCAATCCACACTGACTCTAGCTTATACTGTCTCTCAATCCACACTGACTCTAGCTTATACTGTCTCTCAATCCACACTGACTCTAGCTTATACTGTCTCTCAATCCACACTGACTCTAGCTTTATACTGTCTCTAGGAAAAAGTTGAGAGCAAAATTGTTCTGGGAGACAGTTGTTCTGAGGGTCAGATTTTCAAGATTTCTTCGATAACAACTGTCTCTCAAAACAACTGTCTCCCAAAACAACTGTCTCTCAAAACAACTGTCTCCCAAAACAACTGTCTCTCAAAAGAACTGTCTCTCAAAACAACTGTCTCTCAAAACAACTGTCTCTCAAAACAACTGTCTCCCAAAACAACTGTCTCTCAAAACAACTGTCTCTCAAAACAACTGTCTCTCAAAACAACTGTCTCCCAAAACAACTGTCTCTCAAAACAACTGTCTCCCAAAACAACTGTCTCTCAAAACAACTGTCTCTCAAAACAACTGTCTCTCAGAACAACTGTCTCTCAAAACAACTGTCTCTCAAAACAACTGTCTCTCAAAACAACTGTCTCTCAAAACAACTGTCTCTCAAAACAACTGTCTCTCAAAACAACTGTATCTCAGAACAACTGTCTCTCAGAACAACTGTCTCTCAAAACAACTGTCTCTCAGAACAACTGTCTCTCAAAACAACTGTATCTCAGAACAACTGTCTCTCAGAACAACTGTCTCTCAGAACAACTGTATCTCAGAACAACTGTATCTCAAAACAACTGTCTCTCAAAACAGCTGTATCTCAAAACAACTGTTCTCAAAACAACTGTATCTCAAAACAACTGTATCTCAAAACAACTGTATCTCAAAACAACTGTCTCTCAAAACAACTGTATCTCCATAAGAGCTGTCTCCCAAAACAACTGTCTCTCATAACAACTGTATCTCCATAAGAGCTGTGTTAATAAATGACTTGGGAAAAAAGTACTAATAGATTGTTTTTGTTTTTTTAAATGTCGAAAAACAGGTATATCATAGAAAACCGGGACTTCGCAAATGTCTGTATTTTTGAGATGATTGGTTTGACTTTTAGGAGGCCGTTAGGGGTAATCCCCACCCCATTTTGTATATATACACTCTTTTATGGAGGAATTACGGAGAAATTCAATTCGAGCGAAATCAGATTTTTTGAGAGACAGTTGATCTGAGATACAGTTTGTTCTAGAGACAGTCAGAGTGATTTGAGGGAGAGTTGATGCTATACCGTTTGACGACCTTTTGGATAACTGTTTTTTTTAAATAAATGTTGCATTTGAATTAGTCTAGGATCAAACAACACCATATTAGTGTTAACCAGGGGCCGATTTCACAAAAAGTCATATTAACTCTGATCCGGCTCAAAGTTACGACAATTTCTAGAGATAATAATACCATAATTTTATCTATTATTTTCAATTTTTTAATTTTAATTTTCACTTCAATCTATTATTATTATCAATCTATTATTATAATCTTTGAGCCACCCTCGGTAGCTCAGTCAACTGAGGCACCGCTTCGGAAACTTAAGTCACCGTTGGGCGTGGGTTCGAGTCCCGCATAAGGCATGGGTTTTTGTAAATGTGCTCTCACTTAACATCACTTCATACATTCATAATCTCCAGCTCATCCGTACCCCCGTATAATCTAGCTGTTGGTGGGGTCGTTAAGTAAACAATAATCATCATTATTATCTTTGCGACAGTATCAAAGTTGATCGGTAATATCTTTGTAGCAACTTTGATCGGGATCAGAGATCAAAGCTATGACCTTTTGTGAATTCGGCCCCAGGCTACCAGAAGCCATTGCTGGATCATAACATTACGTACCGCTTTTATGGGGGGTAATGTGTGACAGTCTGTGACGGGGAAGGGGGGGGGGGGATCAGACATTGGTCACCTTATGTTTACTTGTAGAAAAAGTACATTTTCAACATTAATAAACTATCTATTGAAAACATAATTACAATTTTCAACAAGATCAAATATAGACCGGCGCAATATAACCACGTCGTTGATGCGCCGTTAAACCACAATATTCATTCATATTCAAATATAGACACAACTCCATCAGTAAACATGATAAATGATATATAAAAATAATAGATAAGTAAAAATAAAAATAATTGGATGAGCGAAGCGAAGACTCAATTACACTATACCGAAAAAAAAGTGCCTGTTTTTTTTTTTTTTTTTTTTTTTTTTTTTTTTTTTTTTTTTTTTTTTTTCGCGCTCCACAGGTCAGACAAAAATTCAAAATCAGTTGAAACTTGGCACACACATGAACCCCTATCTGACTTGATGCTGTATAGTTTTGAGGCGCGATCGGTTTAACAACTTCTGAGAAAACTCATTCCAAAGTTTTCAAAAATCCCATTAGAATAAGCCAGAGGAAAACATTCGTGAAAAATATTTCATCTGAGAGGATTCAAATTATCAGAGAATTTTAATCTGATAATGATACACATTATTCCGAACTCTTACTCAAATCGGATCAGCCGTTTCGATGTAAAAAAATATATAATGTTATTTGTGTCAATTATTCAAAGCTATTAAGATACCTATTAAATCAAAGCAACAAGTGTCACCACTTGATTGTAAACGATTAAAACAAAGCCTTCTTTATTATTATATAAATTATTAATGTAAAATAAGATGGCAGTGATGTAATGGTTTGAATCTCAAGGTGTATATATATATAATAACCAATCCAAAGATGAGTTGATATGTTCCAGCTCATCCATCAACGCGGAAACACATAACGCGTTTGCCTAGTATAAAAAAAATGAAAAAATTATTATAAATATTAATTGACACTGCTGATAACTGTGAATGATCTATTGGCGTCGGATGGATGATGGATGAGATGATGGGATGGTGAGATAAAGGTATCTCAGGTAATGGGAAGGATAGTAAGAATGAAGCGGTCGTGGTTTTGATTTTGACATGCATTTTGTTTTTTGAGAAGTAGATTATTTTTTTTCGCAACATGGGCCTACAGTTTCCTTTTTGAGTTTGTGAAATGCAAATAATGACAGCAAAAGCTTGTTATTGTTGACGGGAAAGAGGACAAGAGAGAGAGAGAGGGGGAAGGAGGATGAGAGAGAGAGAGAGAGAGAGAAGGGAGGAGGGTAAGAGAGAGAGAGAAGGGAGGAGGGTAAGAGAGAGAGAGAGGGGAGCAGGGTAAGAGAGAGAGAGAGGGGAGGAGGGTAAGAGAGAGAGAGAGGGGAGGAGGGTAAGAGAGAGAGAGAGAGGGGAGGAGGATGAGAGAGAGAGAGAGAGGAGGAGGGTAAGAGAGAGAGAGAGGGGAGGAGGATGAGACAGAGAGATAGAGGGGAGGAGGGTAAAAGTGAGAGAGAGGGGAGGAGGGTAAGAGAGAGAGAGAGAGGGGAAGAGGGTAAGAGAGAGAGAGGGGAGGAGGGTAAGAGAGAGAGAGAGAGGGGAGGAGGATGAGAGAGAGAGAGAGAGAGAGGAGGAGGGTAAGAGAGAGAGAGAGGGGAGGAGGACGAGAGAGAGAGAGAGAGGGGAGAAGGGTAAAAGTGAGAGAGAGGGGAGGAGGGTAAGAGAGAGAGAGAGGGGAGGAGGGTGAGAGAGAGAGGGGGGAGGAGGGTAAGAGTGTCATTCGATACCGTAGTGGGAAAGGTTTCAATGTTCCATTTTTTATTCCAGTGGCGTTCTTATCAATTACAATATATTCGGTCACGGCTCGGGTCAAAGTTACATTATTTGAGTCTGCTTATTTTGATTTCACTTGATGTTGTTGTTTATGTTGGCCATCAAGGTCGCAGTACATTTTGTATTCTCACTTTTTTGCATGATTTTTTATTTTCAATAAATTCGCGTGTTCAGTTGATTTTTCATTCACAATAATTCTATGAATTTCGATTACTTTATTTCATTCTGATAATTTCTCAATTCTGATTGATTTTTTTATTTCACTTAATTCCACTCGATTCCTTTGATTTTTCATTTGTGTGATTCTGTTTTGATTCCGGCGAGGATTCCGGTGATTTCTTTTTGTTCAAGTGAGTATTTGTTCATTTTTCTGATTCAATTGATCTCTTTGGATTCCCTTGATTTTTTTATTTCATCTATGATTTGTTCATTTTTCTATTCCATTTGGTTCATTACGATTGAATTTGATTTCTTTTGATTTCATGTGATTATATGTGATCTTTTTACGTTCCACTTTATTTTCATTTATTTCACTCGACCTATATTTTAATTCCGTTTATTTTTTCCCATTGATTTTATTAACCATTCCGTCGATTTTTCTTATTCTGTATTCATTTTTGATTCCGGTAGTTCTTTTTATTTCGAGTGTTTTTTTTTTATTTCGTCTAGTTTCTTGATCTCAACTGATTTCTTTCTTCATTTAAAAAAAAAAAAAAAATTCCTCTCGTTTTTCCTCCTTTTTTTTCATTTCGGTGATTTTTTTCCATTTTCTATTTCGTGTGATTTTATTCATTTTTCAAAGTGTACACCTGATTTCAGGAGGATTTCAGGAGGATTTCAGGAGAAGTTACCTGTTTGAGACTGAACATATGTCATACTATTCCAAGGTATAAACTTCTCGGGTTTATACCTCGCAATAATATGACGTGTTCAATCTCGAATCGAATCGGGAACTTCAATTGTGAACGTTTGAGCTTCAATCAGGTTAGGGTGGGACTTATTTTTCCATGTATTTCTTTGGATAACGAATAATAATTTATGCGGAGAATAAGCAGTCACGCCCAGGGCTAGAAATCACAATTCACACAGAGATGGAAAACACAAAGAGGGTATAGTAGCAGAACACAACAGTTTGGGGCTCAATTATTATACCAAGGAAGTGTTCAGAAACAAAACCCATACTAGTCAAATGCCGCATAATAGTTGTCTACACTCTACACCCTAATAAACTCTAGCTTCTAAATATTTGCATAGCTGGCTAACTTGAAATAAGGTACGTTGATGCATATTGCTGATGCTTACTTCATATCACCCCGGCTTTCGTCTGATGTGTGGCCCTAGCTAGAGGATAGCAGTGATGCCAGTGATGGTAGCTAGGCTCTTCATTCCTATTTTCTACCATTTCAAAGGCTGTGGTATCATTTGGATTTTCTATGTTGGTATCAGCGCCTGTCTAATGGTGAAGGAGGCGTTGTTTAGCTGTCATGTTAATTTGCCGATTCCTGCTATTATAATGCTTTTTAAACTATTTTAAAGCGTGCTGAAAATTTACCAAGGATATTAAATCATGGCCAACTCTCATAAAGGTAAAAAATCTTACATTTTGGGTTCGTTGATCTATTAAGCTAGGTCCAACTAAATAGGCCTAGGCTACAATCATTAACAAATGGGATACACTTGGTGTTGCTGCCTACAAGTGGTGGTAGACTAGTTCCAGGACCTTCCTGTAACCGCTCCATGCAGGCTTATCAGTGGCAACCTGGAGCAACTGTGCCACCAGTCTCTAGATAGGGCAGTCTTGTGCACATATTTATATGTAGAAGACATTTTAGGAGCCTCCTGCAGACCTGCCTCCTGCACTTCAAAGTCCAAGTCTCACCCTTGAACGAACAATTTTTTGTACCGAGGCCTAGCTTAATTTTCTAAAATGGTCAGTAATTTTTGTTAATTGCTCCGTAATGACTAGATTTGATATCCGCACTTCCTCGTCTACCTCACTAGATGCAAGGCTGCTGCCTCATTAAAGATGTCGGCTCAGTACCCTGTCAATTTTCTAAAATGATCAGTAATTTTTGTTAATTGCTCCGTAATGACTAGATTTGATATCCGCACTTCCTCGTCTACCTCACTAGATGCAAGGCTGCTGCCTCATTAAGGATGTCGGCTCAGTACCCTGTCAATATGTCAATGCACTTTATCAGTGCTATTTCTCAAATACGTGTTGCTGTTGGGATAAGCTTGAATAACAAGTAGAATAAAATGCCAACCATAAGGCACACCTGTAGCATTGATTTTGTAAACATTACAAATTCAATACCTGTAGTTAATTACAATATTTCATGGAGACTTGGATTCTTTTTTGTGGTATTATTGGGCACAAAGAGATTTTTATTTTATTTATTTATTTATTTATTTGATTGTGTTGATTAATACTTGTCGATCAGATGAGTAGCAATAATCTGATGATTATTGATATCATTTGTTTATAGTGTTCACTATGTGATTAGGTCTACTACAAACTCAATGGTGACCTACCATTGGTATCCTAGCTGATCAATAACTAATTGATACACAATTTCATCGATTTAGTTGTTCAATTATCTGTAGGCTCTTAAGTCCGTATCTTTCGAAGGTTGAAGTGATTTAATGTATGTTTTCATGTTCAGGAGAGGTTGCTAAACTTCAACAGCATTTATCGTTGCTGAAAGAGCAATACGTTAAACTGCAGAAGCAACATGGCGAGGTAGAACGGAAATACTCTCTTGTCGCCCCGCTGAAGGAGAACAGCTTTGTTTCGAGGCTGTTGCAGTACGTTGCCGGTTTATTCGACCAAGAGCTCTACAGCGACATGACCGTGAAGTTAGACGGGAGATTGATCCCCGCCCATCGCTTCGTTCTGTCAGCTCAGAGTGAACATTGGGGTGTCCCGTCGTTAGCTGACGTCGAGACGTTAGGTGAGAACCAGACGCTAGGCTACAGCTATGTTAGAGAGAGAAGTTTATTCAAACACTGAAGCAAATCTGTTGCCACACGGACACAGTATAACATAATGTATAAAAACAATGCATTATTTTCAAGAAATATGATACGGTAATTAAGCCTAAATGTAAAAAAAATATGATAGCCTTTTTGTTGAAAACTTCTTTGTAATAAAAAAATTGAGTACGGTAGGCCTACATTTAATAAAAAAATATAATGGAATTGTAATAAGGGTGAGTTGGTAAAACAAAAGAACAAACTCGATTATAAATTATAACAACTAAAGTTCTGGTACCGCCAGGGGCGGTTCTACAGGGCGGGCCAGGCTGGCCTGGGCCCCCCTGACTTTTCACTCCTTTCATCATAAAAAAATGCGGGGGCTACTTGTTCAAATTCCCAATATTGTTGAATGCGTACAGAAGTTGTCGAGGAGAGTTGAGTCTGACGTCAGAGCTTTTTTCCCCTTTACGTTATAGGTTAGGCACTTCGCTGGGGGTGAGAGGTCCGAAGCTTTCGACGGGAAAGTAGCCGGAAGGGTCTATTACCTGCGTCGAAAGGAACAATAGAAGTTGAAGGACCATTATAGAGATGAATTGAAATCGCCGTCGAAGAATTAGGTTAATTATATTCTGAAGATGGGCATCGGAAATGAAAATCTTGGCAATTTACTCTTCTATTGGGAGAAATTCACTCATATGTGACCAAGATACGTTGATATGTTTGTGGGAGTGATTTTTATTCATCTACTCAAATTCAACGTATCTCGGCCGCATATGAGTGAATTGTTTCCAATAAAAAAGTATAATTGCTCAGATTTTAGTGTTTAGAAATTGGGATGTCAATTATCCAAAAACTTCAACTAACATGAACTCTGGAAAGAATAGTAGCTTATCTGAAGTAAAACTTTACAATACTTGACTGTTGAATGATCAGCCACCCGATCTGATCTAAGATAAAAGTTAGAAATGGTACTCAGAATAGACAGTATAGACTCTGAGACATTGTTGCAGGTAGTGTGACAGACAGATTATGATTTATGTCGACATCAGAATGTCTGAGATACAAGAATACATGTGTTGGGGAAAACCAAAATTTACCTCATCCAAAACCGTACGTTTATGCGCAACTGCGAATGACAATAATAAAAATCGCATTTTAGCACCAAAATCATCAGTCAGTGTGTAAGAGTCCATGCAACAGTTCACTTGTCTATTCGAATATTTTGTAAATTCGGTGCTCGTTGCTAAGTGTAGCGTGTAACTGTGTATTATGTATAGAAATTGATATTTGGAAGTATTTTCACGTTTTTTTTTCGATAACTAAACTGAGTTGGTTGGCATGAAGGAGACGGATGAAAAAGCGGCGCACACAATTCATGCTGTAAAAGTCTGTGAGTACAGAGAAACACATCATTTGTACAACACACAGTTAGGCCTCACAAATATTCTATTTGGATCCTGTAAACATGAAAAAACGCACGCTGCCTCCCATATCTTCCCACAATAAAAAAGTAAATATATGATAATTGCAAACATAGATGGGCCCTCCTAACTTTTTTGGTCTAAAACCGCCCCTGGGTACCGTAAGAATAGAAAATTACATGATATGTTGGCCGTATAAATACACAAATACGGCAATTGATCCTCTCAAAGCCAATAAACTTATATTATGCTCCATTACCGTACATCTTTTCCAATTAAAAATTCTTTACAAAAGTTTACAAAAAATGACGTAATCGTACCCCTTGCTCCAACGAACAACCCAACAACGGTGATACTCGCAGCATATAGCTACTTCTCAGTGTAGGCTTACTACATACTATATAGGCCTACAGTATACTCAGTAAGGCCTATATACAGTATACTACTGTCAAGTAACAATTGACTAACTTTCGATACCATACCAACACAGCAAATTGGTGAAATATCAAAGATTGTGATTGGTTAATTCCAACTGGTGGACATTATAGTTTGTCTCTTGCAACAATGAGTCACGTCACTTTAAGAGGCCTACATTGATATAAGCTAGGGGCAGAATATGCCTTTGAGATGACTGAGATATTTATATATGATATGTAATACAAATCCACACTTGGGAAAAAACCGCTCACCCGATTTCGGTGAAACTTGTCAAACATCTGTGTTATTGTTCTTTACCCACATCTCAAAATTGATATTTTTTTTTATGAAACTATTCTCAATTTTTTGGTAATGTTATTACTTTTGCCAACAAGACTGGTAGCTGGCAGGAACCTAGATAAGAGAAGTCTGCCCTAGAAAAAATAGTGGAAACACCCCTGACCCAATTAATTTTGCTATCTGGGAATGAGATAGGCCCTATGGTATTCTTATTATATTTCATAATTTTCAATCATCAGTCACGTCTCAAAATCTATTAGCGCAATTTTTATTAGAACCTAATTTTGTGTTCTTTTGCGGATCAACTGTACTCTGCGACCTGCGGAGCGTATAAAAACGTACGACGGAGACAGGACCTGATTTGAATCAGATTGATGTCTCGCTATCGCTCATCCAATCAACTTTAAACATATTGCATTTCATTTTTCATTTCATCCATTTATCATTCCAAGCTGATCGTTACATTTCTGACTAACGTAAACATACAAAAACCAGGTAAATTGCACTCACCATATATGGCAGGTCAGGAATATTACATCAAATATATTAATAATAATATATAGCAATGGACGTGTCATTTCCACGTATACTCTACAGTCAACACGAACATCTTATGTTATAAAAATTAAGCATAACAGTTCATTTCATAATGCACAGTATGGTGTTATTTTTTATAAGTACTCATATATATATATATATTTATAATTCACCCAACATCGTAGTGCTTCTCAATTAGGCCTACTTACATAAATAGCTAGGGCATCTTTATTGATTCATTTATTATCATAATACGTATGTATCATAATCATCATCTGGTCTACAACTGTGTTATGAAATAAGTTTGATGGCCACTCACCAAAATATATTAGAGCTACTCTAACATGTTGAAGTTGAAGAAACTGAAACGAAATGTCATGTGGCTAGCACACTGAACCGTCATTCAGGAGACCGGGGTTTGATTCCCACCATGGTCGACCATCTAGACAAGGTCTTCGTGGATTCTCAATGCGATAGGCCTATCATCAATTATAGGATCAAAATCATGGTGCCAGTAGGCTATATAGAAGCACGCTGACATAAGATTTTATTTTCACACTTGCCACTGTTCAATAATAAAATTCTCGTAGTGGAATTTTCCAAGTGAGTTTTAAATATTTCTGGGACAGGTTCTAATTAATAGTACCGGTACCGTACTACATGAAAAGTTATGAATCAACCGGCACTGTAGCTGAGTGGTTAGCTCACTTGCTTCGTGTAATCCGGGAGGTGAAGGGACATATCGGACCCAGTTCGATCCCTGCCACCGTCCATCTTTACAGGGGGTTTTCGTGGTTTCCCTCTGTAGTCTTGGCTAATGCTGGGATGGTTCCCACAATATAGGCCACGACCGCTTCCTTCCCACTATCCTTCCCACTACCCATAAAAACCTTCATCTCATCATCCCATCATCTCATTAATCATTCATCCGACGCCAATAGATCTTAGTAATCATTACAGTGCGTCGTTAAAACCCAATATATATTAAAAAAAAGTTATGAAAGTTAGCTAAAGTTAATAAGTTAATTAAGTTAGTTAGTTAATAAGTTGGTTATGTTAGTAATAATTCAGCAATCACTGAAAAAACAATAATTAATAATTATTGCCAAGAATCATGAATTTAGTTTAGGCCTAAATCATTTTTATTGCTCATGGCTAGTTTTTATTTATCATCATTGTATATTTATTTCCTCAAGTAGTTGGTAACAGGTGGTAGATTGATGATAAAATATGTACAATATGAACCTAAGACTAAATAAAACTAATTAAACATATTGAATAATGGAACAGAGTAATGAAATTAGAATGAAATGCAAATAGTGAATCTTCTCTTATTATGCGGACCAATCTTTAATCTTCTCTCTAATCTTTCTCTAAACTTTTTTAATTTCATCTCTTCTCCATTTTCATAAAATATTGTTCCATCCAAATCATTCCACTCCCTCCGGTTCTGTTTCAGAAGGCAAACTTGCCTGTGTCCCTCTTCACAATTCTACCTTTATAGCATGGTCGGAACTCAGAAATGTTTTGAAACAGAATATCCAGACTAACCGTTTCTGTAACCAGCAAAGTAAGACACAGTGTTGTGATTTGTAAATTTCATTGCTACCAGCTGCTCAAGACTGGTGTGTTTCAAAAACTGATGTGTTTTTCATCCATATCCTACACTTTTACAAAGGTTTCAAAATGTTTGAAATACTTCACCACTTGCATCACTAATAATTAATTAATTACATTGCTAAAAACTGCACCATGTTGCTGAAAAGAAGCATTTCATCATCAGGCCCTAAATCATTTTAAAAGATGAGATGGTTGAGGTGGGCAAATTTGGTACAATAGATAATTTGTTCTTTATTTATATTGGGCTTAACGACGCACTGTACTGAAGACTACGATCTATTGGCGTCTGTGAATGATATATGAGATGAAGGGATGATGAGATGAAAGGTTATTTCATTAGGTATTTTTGGATAGTGGGAAGGAGTCGGTCGTGGCCTGTTGTTAAGGAACCCTCCTAGTATTGACCTGAACGACAGGGAAATCACGAAAAACCCCTGTCAGGATGGTCGACCATGGCGGAAATCGAACCCTGGTCTTGTGAATGACGGTCAAGTGTATCAACCACTCACTTGTCTCAGTTGCATTTAAGGTCAAGCCACTTTTTTTTTTATTATAAACATACATATTGCAAAAACATACATACATTCCTCACTATGACCACAAAGCCAAATTGGGCTTGTCTGTGGTATAAAACAGAATGATTATCAAACAGACGTTAACATATAATACATGACAATTCTAGCTACACATCGTAATTTGGAACTTGAATAGACCTGAAAATGAAAAGAACATATGCAACATAGAGTGTAACAGTGATGAAGATATATATATATGAAATAAAGAGAAAAATGGATTGTGATAATAGTGAGAATGTATTATAAATACGTGAGTGCGAAATAAACCCTTTTGCACCTTGATGTTGAATTTAATTGTATGTCGTAGCGATAAATCTAGAAATAAGGTGAATATGAGACGCACTCCAGAACATTTTCATGCATTATTACAATTACGTGAGTAGACTAAATTCTAGTATCCATTTTTTATTGTCATTTTTAAGAATAGAGTAATTAATAATAATGAGCTTTATGCATTCTTGAACACAAACATTAATTACAAATAGTCTAGGGTGACCATCCATCCCGGAAAACCAAGATTGTCCCAGTTTTCTACCTCTTGTCCCGGTGTCCCGAAAAAAAACTTTCGGGACACCCAAATGTCCCGGTTTGGTTACAAGAGTAAAGTTGTTCTATTTTTGGCGACAATAAATGTATTTTCAGTATTTACGACGCCGTGAAGAATTTTTTTTGTCTCAGTGTAAATGCCGTTCTCTTTCAAAAATCAACGCGCACTCGGCGGGCTACAATAATTCTCCATCCCCTCTCTTCTGACATGTGATGACCTTTCACTGCCTACTCTTTACACGTGGTATTGTGTATTATTAGTCAGTCTGGCTCTGATAGGGCAACAGTTTACTTGTGTGTTATGCTACAATGCCGAAACGAATATGCTTCTAACAGGAGAAATATTCCACCGAGTGGAATTTTTTTAAACTAGGAAGATATGAGGATCAACAACCAACTACAAATTTTCCTGCACTGAGATACAACTATGTACTTGAAAATGAAAAAAAAACACGATTTCCCTTATCAAGGTCGTACGACAAATACAAGGCATTAACTCAAGATTAAGAAACTGCGCCAACAGTAATCACTACATAAATGTACATACGACATAAGTTTATAATACGGTAATAAATAATTCTCAAATGAAACAGTATAATGAAACATAAAGATTCCTAGGCCTACATAAGAAAATAATAATGTATTTATTTATGATTCACACCGTGCTCCAAAGCAACTAAAATTCATTAAAACATCGTTCCCCAAAAAAATTCCCTGCCAGACTAATGGCTGCGAGATAACCCTCTGCGGGTCACCGGCTTCACGGATGTTTCTTTCAAATGTTTCTTTGTCCCGGATTTTATTTCCCGCAATCTGGTCACCCTGGAATAGTGTTATCATGCAATTGGTATTGTTTTCAGACTGGAGTGATTTGGTTCCCGAAGTTGGCCCGGTCATGCTGAAGTGGCTGTACACCGATCAAGTGGACTTCTCGCGCGGCGACAACTTCACGCTGGACTTGATGCGGACCGCTAACAACTTCAGGCTCGAGGATCTCGTCGCCAAGTGCGAGAAGGCTCTGATGGCGTCCGTCAACGTCAAGAACTGCGTGCGGTTTTACACGACGGCTGACGAGATCGGCGCCGAGACCCTCAAGGAGTTCTGTTCGGGGCTCATTTCCGCTCATTGGGTGAGAACGTTTCCGTAGGCAGTACTATCAGGCATCTTTTAGATACAGTAAACCCTCGTTAATCCAAAATGGAAGGGACCCAAAAAAATGGTTTTTATTTTTAAGAATTAACCAAAAAAGCTCTTTTTCCATGAAAATCATCACTCTTCCCAGTTAGAATTTGGTCAATTTCGTACTACGCGCGAAAAAGCAACGATCAGTGAGCAATGGTTTCTATTATAGAAACCGTTGCTAGGGTCTCATAGAACACGTGTCAAATAAACAGGATGGAAATTGGGACAATAATTATCAATTCAAGGAATTCACTCGAACTATTTTGAATTATCCAATCCGACCGACTTCAAGTTCGAAAAATGTCAAATTTTGGATTTACCGAGTTAGATTTACGAAGGTTTACTGTACTTCTTTCTCCACAATGTTGCTCTTATTGATGTTTTCAAAATTTTAATGGACAAACAATTTATCAAAATCTATCCAACCCATTGTTACGTATAGCTATGTAGTAGTTCTGAAATCTCTATCTATCGTTTTTCAAGGAACCAGCAAAAATGTACCATCCATGCAGGAAAACGATCCATCCAGGAAAATTTAACACCCTAGGTCATATGGGAGTAGGTTTGGACTAAACGAATGATAGAAGCAGGAAAACGATGCAAAGAGGTTTCACTGTTACAAAGAAACCTCTATGCATCGTTCCCACTTGGCTAGAGGACCCTAACTACAGAAAAGCATGTTCCCAGATATTGGAAGAAACGTAAATGCTGCTCCGGTTCTCTCGTACGGATTACTCTCAGAGTTATATTCAGCATGCCATAATTATACAGTATTTTATCATTATAGATTGTACAATTATTATCTTCGTTTTTTATAGCAGTTGGGGTTTTTGTCGTAGTAGTGGAGTAGAGTCTGGAGTACATGCGAAAAGAAAATGCAAATACCAAGCAAGAGTGCCCTATGTAGGGCTTGAAGCATAAGTAAAAGTCCGTTCCTGTTGTTTGATATCTGTTAAATCCTATGCAATATAACAAGGTCAACTGGTTTGACCAGATGGCAAAGAGACTTTTACTTCTGCTTCCAGCTGTACTACCCTATGGAGATAGGGCTTTCTTCTTTAGTAAATATTAGGAAAGGTCTTTTATCTCGGGAAGACCAAGTTTTCGGGTGGATAGAGCAAATGCAATTTGTGATTTCATCTATTTTCAGTCCAGATAGGAGTTTCTGGCTCGGAGAACTATGAAATAACGTTAGTTCATGACGATGAATAACTCAAAAAAGTAAAACATGCAGTTAAAGGGCCTTCTTGCTTGGTGGGGCAGTGTAGTAATTTGAAGATTATCACGACTTGTTCCGAACAACAACAACAACAACAAGGTTTGTTTGCCTCCAGGACGAGTTCTCCGGAGAAGACTTTGCCCACATGAACGCGCAGCTGCTGTTCCGGATGCTGAAGGCCAAGACCGGGTTCCCGCTCCACTCCGCGATCCGGCTTCAGAGGGAAGACGTCGTGTTCCTGTACCTCGTCGAGAACAACGCCGACGTGAGTACCGCAAACCATCTTATCTTAGCCCTATCCGCAGACGTGGTTGTTTCTTGCAAGCCGCAAATGTTGTGTATGATGTTTAAACAACAACCTAAGCATGTTTCAATACATTCTCAATTGATTAGGCCTACTATAATTTCAAAGTCACGAAAATACGTGAAATGTACCTAAATTCGATCATAACACCGAAATCAACTTGAAACTGTGAAATATTCCACGAACAACGTGCGTTTATTGAATGTTTCATCATGAAAAAGTATGTTTATATCAATTTCCATTTCTATATTAGACGCGTAGGGATCGTTCGGCAATTTGACTCTTTCAACACTGTGAACTGTGATAAGTGTTACGTAATGAATGACATGGTAATATATAGTATTAATGGGACTCCTTGTTGTGTTGTTAAAATTGCTGAGAAAACACTTGACTTGAAGATAACCACATGGCTGTTAAAGTTGGCTTCCTTTGAGCAAGGGGGAAGTAGGAGGGAACAAACAACGTGCAAGGCGCACATGGTCAACCAAACTGCACGCACACAGTATACTACTGTACTAAACAAATGAAAAACATTTTTTTCATAATTCAATTTTTTTAATTCAAATTTTGATTTTTGGGGTCCCTTGGAATTCAAATTAACGAGGGTCGAGGGTTCACTGTATTGACATTCGAGATTTTGGAATTCGCCAATATCGCTGTTATTTAGCATACAGAGGCTCGTCACATTGACACATGTAGAGAGTAAAAGTCATGAACGAGGTTTTGGAATAATAGCTGATTGTAATGTATCATTTTTTAATACATTAGCATATTCTATATATATATACATATCTCAAACCCAGATAACCAATTAATTTGGGCCAGGGGGTGTTTCCACCAGTTTTTCTAGGGCAGACTTCTCATATCAATCGGTTCCTGCCAGTTCCGACTTCTTCCTCCTCTTCTTCACTACTGCTAGGCCTATCCTCTGTTTCTTCTTTTCTTCCTACGAGTTCCCTTCATTGTTCTCTATTCTCCCACCATCTCTCGTCGTCCACTTCTTCCCATTTTTCTCCTCGGTTGACTACCCCGAACTTGACTCCCTCCTGCCACCTTCTCTTGGTCTTCAAACTCTTCTCTTAGCTCCATTGTTTTCTGCTATCTCAAACATTTCTCTCGGTATTCTCTCCTTTTCCATTCTCCGCATATGCTCGTACCACCTAAGTCTCTCCCTTTCTAATTTAAATGATAACCTTTCCACTCCCACTTCCTTCCTTATATTACTGCTTCTCTTCTTCTTCAACTTTGACACTCCTACTACGCTCCTTACAAACTTCATTCCTGCTGCCTATCAGCGAAAAAAAATAACATCAATTTCCCAATCTATCTCCTAGATGTCTGTGCAAGTTTCGTGTCGAGATATTAAATGCAACGTATTGGAAAGTGTGAGATTGCACGAGTGCGACCACAGCGTGTCAGGACCACAGCGCGTGCGTCGGAACGGCCATCACGTGTTTACACGAGCCACGTCAGATGTCATACGACGTGCTCATGCCAGGTCGGCCATCTCTAATCCTTCTTCTCCTCCACTGCTGAGGAACAAACAAGCAGTCAGCTGTCAATATCACAGAATAATTACATAACTACAGTGAAACCTCTATCCATTGCTTTTCAAGGGACCAGGAAAATGAAACCATCCACGAAAATTTAACATTGATTATATGGGAGTAGGTTGAGAAAAAATGTATGGTACAAAAGGAAACGATGAATCCGGGACGGATGCATAGAGGTTTCATTGTAGCTGAATTCTTGATTTAGACTGGAAAAATGTTTGTAATTTAGATCGGTATTCGATATTATTTCTAGACCTTCTAGACCTTTCTATATCGAACAGAATTCCTCACTTTTCGATATATTCGATCGATTTACAATGACAATTTTTGCATTGTTTTCTAATTTTCGATCAAACGGTAACTCCTAATTATGTTACTTGTAATGCCGCTAGTCGTTGATTGATTGATTGGGCTTGTCAATTAACAGATACTACATGAATCACTAATCGATCTACACCAACAGAAAATTTATTAATATCGAAAGATTTTATTTCATGTTCATTTATTAGATTATTAATCAACGTTTTTACCGTTCATTGAAAAGTTCTCTCTGTGCAATGTATAGCATCGAGGTGCTCCCATATATTTCGTGTACATTTCTATTTCTACGCAATTGTTTGGACATATAGTCCTAATTGTTTGCCATTTTTGCCAATCAAATCATCGACTAATCGTTATAGATTACTAATTTTTTATCTCAGAAACAATCTATAATTGTTCAATCAATTATCACCAAAAAAAAATGTATCAATCTTGATCAAGATTGAATTCGATCATCACTTTTTTACATACAATGACAATCCTAGGCTACTTAGTTATAAGAATACGTTCGGTGTTCATAGGAAAGTGTGTTTGCCTTCATCCAGGGATACATGAATTATAAACATCACACATATATTATATAGTATAGTATTATTAAAACGATTTATTTCCTAATACAGCCGTCAGTCATCATTGACTAGTCAACGCGTAGCTTCAACTACAAAAACATAGCGTTACCAATTACTGTGCAAATTACACAACATTCGTAGATCTAAATCCTGACGAACAATAACAATCAACAATGAATCAAGTGTCGACGTAGAAGAAGGTCGTCTACAAACTGAACAATCAACTGCGGTAATCTCGCTGCAACTTCAACAATCTAACGCTTTTGAAAGACGTGGCTGTGTTTCTTATCGTAAACCTCGTCCTGCAGAATCGTAATAATCTGAAAATACCCGAAGTTAACGGTGCTATTTGTGTTTGTTGTGTTGGTAGACGGCCGTCTCTCGTTGATACGAGTATACCGGTAGTGAACTGGTTCACAATGTTTACGTCTTCAATTTCATCATGTTTCGATGGCCCAGTACAGCTTGGAGCAAAACTAAAAGTATCTTCTCTATCTGATCAAACCAGTCAACATTGTGATATTGCATAGAATTTTACAGGTGCTAGATGGACAGAAACAGACTTCTAATTTGGTCCAAGCCCTACATTACAGCAGAATCCTTGATTTTTCCATTACATTTTAATTTTAACAATCATATTATCTTGGTCATTTTTAGGCCTCTGGGCTCTTACCGCGACTGCCACTTAAGCCCCCGCCTAAGAAGCCCGCCCATGCTAAAATGATCGGCGGCTTCTTAGGCGGGGGCTTAAGTGGCAGTCGCGGTAAGCGCCCTGGACTCTTACTGAGCACCTACCACCACTTGAAATAATGTCCTAGCTCCAAAGGTCCAGTACTTTGTCTAGTACTTCGATTGGTTCATGCTTGCTTGTATAGTTAAATACCATGACAACACAAGATTGGAACGAAGTCACTGTCTCTTAACCTGCAAAAACTTGACCTATTTTATACCTCACCTCATAATCATTGCTAGGATTTTGTGCAAATATCGATGGAAATAAACAAAGACTGAACAAGTTGCCATGATGCTTAGCTCTTCTAATAAATAATAACCAATTAAAGTCCTAGTCCTTCTGAACTCACCATCATTTCATGTGGCAGTTGCAGTAAGGGTCCTACAGTTGGGAATCATTTCATCATATGAATTTGGCCCTCTCTTGTTCAAATCAAATCAACGGGATTGGATGTACTTGGAAAAATGGATCAATCATAATTAATAAATGAAAGCTTACACGGGCTCAAATGTAGTGTATGTGTTACATACAATTACCAAGTTGAATACGAATACTATGCAAACATATGAATACGATTCTAGTGTGGACATCATGTAGTCAATTGCAAGTTCATCGTAATTCTTCTTTAGTGTGAAACCTCATTCTACCGTTTCTCGAGAGACCCGGGAATAAACCATACGTGAAGGAAAAAGATTTGTGTAAGAAAGTGTGACATTGGTTGGAAGTAGGGTGAGACACAAAGAATAGCAGAAGCGGAAAACAATGTATCGAGTTTTCAATTAATAACATAATGTTCTGTTGCTTACAGCTTGTTACAGTAACATGTTTATTTAGACTCGACCTGACAGCAGTATTTGCCTCACGACTCTCTCGACTAATTAAATGATTTTTAAAATTCAACAATAGTGATATTGCACTTCACCCATATAATCTCAGCTGTTTTGAGCACAAGCAAACTTCCTCAATATTTATTCCGAGCGTGTCGTTTTCATTTTGAGCGTTGAATTACGCCGTAACCTGTAACAGTTGATCAAGCTGTAAAGGCTCACTCACAATGCAACTTGACGCTGAGAATAAGTTGATGACATATATTACGAACGCCTAATCTACGCCGATCATCTAGACTATCCAATCACAAAACACATCCACGTTAACTTGGAACACGAAAATGACAGCCAATAAGGATTCAATGTCATCGCTCTTGTCATCCGTCAAACTGAACCTGGCAACTGAGTCCAAGTAGTTCGGTTTACCCGCCACTTGTCTCTCATTGGTCCAAAATTGTAGGTATCCAGTTGGCTGATTCTTGTGTTTTGACAGTAACGTCGACATGAAAGCTTGGAGCTGGCAAGCTCTCGTGTTCGTGTTGTTCCTAGCGTTATGGTTAGAGGTGTTAGTGAGTAGACCAGGGACAAACGTTTCTTGCGTTAGTGTATGACGCGTCAGTTTCAATGTTGCGTTGTGAATGGGCCTTGAGTATAGGCCTTAACTAAGAAATGGATTCAAATAATGGTACTGTACTTTACTTTATAAAATGGACAATTTATGCACCTAGTTATAATTAATCAATAATAGTATAGCAATAATTTAATTATATTAATAACAATAATAGAGTAGGAACTCAGGTTTTGTTTCCGTAAATAATTCCAGTAATCTGACGTCATATTCGACTTGTTCTTTTGTAACTAGCAGCAGTCTCTTGAGGCCATTGATGAAACTAGAATGCTGAACGACACCTGCGTATATTTAACTTGTACTTGTGCTAAACCTGGTTTTAGCAAGGTTCAATGTGGCTTTCAATCAACTGTCGGTAGAAATTGATACCGTCCCATATTGCTTTTCTGTTGTGACCTTTTTGGTAGGCCTACTGAATTAATACCACTAAAACCGTATATTAGGCCTATACGTATATTTAACCTTACTATAACCAGATTTAGCACGAGTTGAAGTTAGTCTGGGTTATCAATGTACAGGAATGAGGTCTCTGGCGTATTCATCCAAGCAATGCCGCAAGTCTCTTCCGCCGTTAAAAGATGCCGCAACAGTATGGCAGCGACAATATAAAATCCAGCCTTTAGTTAAATTGCTGGAATATCTCCATAATGGTAGTCATGTACCTAACTTCACTTCAGTGTCAACGTAAAATAATCTCACATCATGAAAGTGGTCAACACATTTGGTTGTGCGTAGCGTGGTAACGAATGTAACATAACTGCACTATCTTGGACTTCCGATCAGTTCTGCGTAGCATGGAACCAACAAGACATAACCTCACTATCTTGGACTCCTGTAAGGTTCTGCGTAGCTTGAGAACAAACGCAACATAACCGCACTAACTTGGATTCCTGTAAGGTTGCGCATAGCGTGGGAACGAATGTAACATAGCCGCACTATCCTGGACTCTTGATCAGTTCTGCCCAACTTGAGAACGAACGCATCATAACCGCACTATCTCAAGCTCCTGACGTATTTCATTGCGTTAAAGACAAATATGACGGCCATAGCATCGGTGTGGTGCATGGCCGCCTCGTGGGCGGGCTTGGGGGCGGCGTTGCACAGGTTTGACTTGCAGTAGCAGTACTGGTCGGACGGCGTCTGAACGTTGGGCTGCGACGGGCCGCTGTGACAGCCCTCCGTGTACGCCGTGTCCTCGACCGAGTGCGTCATCTTCCAGCCCTCCTTCGGCGAGTACGACTGGAAGTTGTACTTTTGAGAGGCGCAGTCTCGTAGCGCGCTGCGGACGGTCTCTGAAAGGAGGAAGGGATTCATGTTTTAGTTTTTTTTTTCTTGGCGAGCGATGAATAGGTGTGGTCGGTCAGGGGGTGTATGATTGTGGTATGGTTTTCATCACAAGATGATGATTTATATATATATATATATATATATATATATATATATATATATATATATATATATATATATATATATATATATATATATATATATATATATATATATATATATATATATATATATATATATATATATATATATATATATATATATATATATATATATATATATATATATATATATATATATATATATATATATATATATATATATATATATATATATATATATATATATATATATATATATATATATATATATATATATATATATATATATATATATATATATATATATATATAATATATATATATATATATATATATATATATATATATATATATATATATATATATATATATATATATATATATATATATATATATAATATATATATATATATATATATATATATATATATATATATAATATATATATATATATATATATATATATATATATATATATATATATAATATATATATATATATATATATATATATATATATATATATATATATATATATATATATATATATATATATATATATATATATATATATATATATATATATATATATATATATATATATATATATATATATATATATATATATATATATATATATATATATATATATATATATATATATATATATATATATATATATATATATATATATATATATATATATATATATATATATATATATATATATATATATATATATATATATATATATATATATATATATATATATATATATATATATATATATATATATATATATATATATATATATATATATATATATATATATATATATATATATATATATATATATATATATATATATATATATATATATATATATATATATATATATATATATATATATATATATATATATATATATATATATATATATATATATATATATATATATATATATATATATATATATATATATATATATATATATATATATATATATATATATATTCTTTTATTTCAAATTTTGACTGTTGATATTCTTAGGTAAATTTGATATTGGGTTATTTCATTCTTCATCTCACACAACACCCAATGTCGAATACTATTTGAGTCGCGAAAGCCTTAAACCTTATTATTATCATTCCATTTATTTTTTAAAAAATTTCAATATTAGATGTGTTTTATCAGGGTGTAAACCTGGCTTTCTTTTAGCTGCTAGCTTCTTGCAGGTTGTATTATCATTTATAAGGATGACTGTGATCAAACTGAATTTGAAAATTTAATTGTGGGATCACATTTTTTGTATACTTTCATATTTTGTTACAAACCTCGATTTTGTCTAGCATATGAATGAGTGAAATTATGAAGTTCCCAAAAAATCACATTTATCACAAAACATTTGACACAATTCCACTATATTTCAAGGGCTTTAATTCACATTCTGACAAAAATGTATGAAAAAAGTGCTAAAAAATGAACCAATTGATAAAAATGTTGGAAAAAAACTTTGAAATAAAACTGTTTGAAAAATGAACTTTTTGAATAATACGTAATCTTCATTCTGGATTTCGGTGAGCTTAACATCAATATCTACGTACATGTTAGGTTGGGTCAGGTTAGATAAATTAACTTGCACATTTGAATAAATGTTGAATAGCCCAAATAAGTTGCCCAGTTGAATAAATCGACGCTGTGAATGCCAAACGAAATATCTAAATACAACATTATTATTCAAACAGTTTCATTGTCAAACAGTTATAGTATTTCAAAGTAATTTTCAAACATTTTTTTGAGTAGTTGATTTTTCCAGAAAAAAAATATTTGAACACTTTCATTTTCTAACAGTTAACCACTTGACAGTCAGGTTACAGAATCACTACTATACCTCCCATGTCGGGTCTCTTCCCTGTTATATCACACAGATACGTGTGGTTAGATAGTCTCTCATAACATTGTAACAGAAACAGATGGTTTTATTGTTATTGTGTTGGTAACAAAAAATTTGCCGATATCACTTTCTCTTGGCGTTCAGAGGTTTGTCAGTTCAACACAATAAGCCTAGAACGATGTTTTGGTATAACAGCTGACTGTATTATATCATTTTCCAATACATTGGCGTACTCGATCGGCCCCAAAAAAATTCAACTCATCCCCCAATCCATCTCCCAGATATCAGTACAAATCTCATGTCAATATGACGTCATTTGTCAAGATATAAAATGAAACGTTTTGGAATGTGTGAGGACACGTATATGCGCCGTCAGCTTGGGCAGCACGATCGCTGCGGACGCGTATATGCGCCAGCGGCTAGGGCAGCATGATCGCTGCGGACGCGTATATGCGCCAGCAGCTTGGGCAGCCCGATCGCTGCGGACGCGTATATGCGCCGTCAGCTTGGGCAGCACGATCGCTGCGGACGCAAATATGCGCCGTCAGCTTGGGCAGCACGATCGCTGCGGACGCGTATATGCGCCAGCCCTAGGGCAGCACGGTCTCTGCGGACGCGTATATGCGCCAGCGCTAGGGCAGCACGATCGCTGCGGACGCGTATATGCGCCAGCCCTAGGGCAGTACGATCGCTGTGGACGCGTATATGCGCCAGCGTTAGGGCAGCACGATCGCTGCGGACGCGTATATGCACCAGCGGCTTGGGCAGCACGATCGCTGCGGACGCAAATATGCGCCGTCAGCTTGGGCAGCACGATTGCTGCGGACGCGTACATGCGCCAGCGGCCGTCAAGTGGACAATAGGAACCCTACTCCGAGTAGCACTCACTTCCGCCGGGCAGGTTGAGCTCGATGGACTTCTTCATGCAGAAGGTGGAGTACGGACATTGCACCTGGTAGCGGGGGTTGGCGATGTCGAAGTGCGAACACAATCGCTCCGTCTCGTTGCTGAACCGCGGCGGCGGGCTGATTGTGCACTTGTAGCACAGCAGGCCGAGACCACTCGTCACTGGAACAGGCAAACCACACGATTAGACTACGATATTAGCTACGCGATACTTCAGTAGCGTCACTGAGTGTCGTTGAACCCGATATTGATAGATGATTGAACTGAGCAGCCTCTGTTTATCGGACCATCGTACTAACATGCAGACATTGTTGATACTCGCACCGTAAATCTGCCCAAGCCAATTAACCTAACCTAACATACACATCCTAACCTAATCTCATCTAGCTCAAAACTTAATGCAAGTGGCATGTATACTCAATAAATACTAAATAGCCACTACCTTCAAACTACTTGCTGGCTGTGTGAAAAAAAATCTTGATTACTGTTGGTATGGTTCTTTCCATTCTATAATCATTTCTATATTCCAGTGTTGATATTGAGCCACTGTACTTAGATTTAGATGTGAAAAATGGTGGGAACAAATTATTTGTGTGTATTTTGTATAGACTAGACCATGTGCACTAGACCATGTACCAGTAATGCACAACTTTTTTATCAGTAGGGCCATTTTATCCATTTTGCAGTTATTTGCGGGCGTCACAGGTTACAAGTGTCCCGGATGATTATATGGATTCTCTCTTGAGACCAGACGTATATAAGCACATACCAGTCAGGGCCTACTCTGGTCACTCTCCGCATTGCGTTAGGGAAACTTATATGAAACCCATAATCTAGGTACCGGTACAGTCAAATGTTACCATAAGATTTTAATATCATTCACACTCAACGATTATTTTGGGAAAAAATGAAGGAAACTCATGCAAAATTGCAGTTAAAACAAGAGACATATTTCCTGATGAACTACATTTATGAACTACTGTATATTAATTGCTGACTAATTGAAGAAAACTGGAAATATCGAGTCTGTTCAGGCAATCAGTGATTGGCTGTCATGTTGTCTTTGCAAAATATTTATTCTGAATAAATATGAAGTCTACATAACCAACCTAAAGTAACAACCTAACAACCAAGCCAGAACCAGTAACTGTGATGGTTGGCACAACTGAATACTATCACAAGGCCTGAACCGTCGGCAGAAAAACGTGCACAACATCGTATAGTTTTATTAGCTTATTGATTTCTCGAAGAAAATAGACAATATAAGCGGCCAAAAATGGTAAAACAATTCTGTGGATCGGTATTACCAAGTCCAGTTAGTCTTTATCTGAGAGTTAGTGACAACAAATAGCATGGGTTACCATGGTGATAAGAACTCCGAACTGCCAGTTAGAGCTACTCCCACATTGGTCATTTTGGCACTATGTGAAATTATCGGGATATATGTTATGAAAATTCCAAGAAGTTTTCATTTAGTCAATGAGCCATAACAAATGAAGTGGCGGGCTGTAGTCGGCTTACGTGACTAGACCTAGGAAGGTATTCTATTGTTGAATTTCTAGTGGGATAATGGATGGGCTTTTATATGCTTTATTCCGAGTCCGAGTGCACTATCAATGGTTTATAACAATACCAATGAAATTGTTAAATACTGACATTTGTATGCATAAAAAATTTCACTTTGAATTAAAATAATTATGTCAAGTTTAATAATAACAATAACAATGATGGTCAGGTTATAAATGACGTTGGAAATAAAATGTAGAGTTGTAAAGAATGAAAAGAACAACTTCCTCATCTTCAAGGCTCAGTTCACAACAAATCCATGCAGTCTTGTTCTATTTAAAGGGACCCATGAGAAGAATTAGTTTCAAAGAAATATTCAGAGAATACTCCAGTCTCGAGATGCAGGACTGAATTGAACAGAAATAATTTGAAAATATTGCCCTCTACATTAAATATTAAATTGAAAATTACAAAGTGCCTCTCCCACAGCAAAGATAACATTGAATATCGTAAATTTTCTGTGTTTTGCTCTTTGCATTTCCAAAAGGATTGGTTACAAAAAATCATATCAACATATTTTGTTTATTCATTGTTTTTGTATTGATTGTTTCAAATCCAGGAGTAATGTATTCTTCTTTATAATCTCTATTATTCATTCAATCACTTTCAACAACATAATTCGAGTAATTACAAGGCCGTGAAATGTTAAATTCCTTCAAGTTATCATGTTTAGAAGGCAAACAATTGTGCCAGTTTGAAAATAGAATGAATATTCCAATTGTTAACTGAACGGATTAGAAGAACTAGTTAAAATATTTGCTAGTTCTCATTCACATATATAATGGCCATGATAATTCGTTTAACCAAGGCTAAAATCTAGACGGACATTTCGAAGCCGACTTCCTAATAGACCATTCCAAAAATTCAATGCTCTTGCGCGGCGCGGCCCGCCTCCTAGCAGCCGAAATCGCTGGTATTGCATTCTGTGAGTTGTATCACTGTTCTCAAAGTCAGAGTTAAAAGCATAACACCGAGATATAAAACTTGCATTATCTCTCATCTGACAGTGTATAAATCTCTCAGTATAAAGTAAACATATGAGTGTTGAAACTACTATCATATTATAAATCAATACATTCACTGTAACGCACAATAATATAAATCAAACGTGCTAACATAGGACTTTCGAACTCGGGTAACATAATCCCGTTCTAGTTCAAATAGGACTTTCGAACTCGGGTAACATAATCCCGTTCTAGTTCAAACGATCGCCGCTAGATGGCTCATTCTTTTTTGTAATGGTCTATAACCCTTTTTGCTTGTGATTGGTCTGCCGCGAGATCACGTTGTCGTACTGACGAATCGAATCAGCCACATTCATGGCATATCTGTATGATGACCAGCTGTAACCAGTGGCGCCTCGTGTGTAAGTACTGCAGAACGGCAGTGCTCCCTACGATTCTCCCAATTTATGCTATTTTCAAATCAATTCATCTTGAATAAATTATTTCTTTCATGTCGTATGATGTTTTTTTCTAGCAATTATTGTTGAGAAAAATACAGCTTCATAAAAAAGTATTAACAAAATTGACGTAATTTTTATTCATTGTTGAACGTCCGTGGCTTCAAATGCATCATAAAATCTGCACGTCGCTGAGCGCCTGCAAGCGAGCCGAATGCAACCTTTTATACACGGTGCACTTCTTGTCTCGTGGCGTTCTCTTACTACTAACGCCTGGGTGTTTCGATCCGATTGACAAGCATGGTACTAAATACAACTGAAATTCCCAAGCTCTACATTTTACACCCGATTGAAATGATTTTTTCAATATGGTCTCACATTACCCACAAAAAATATGAAAAATATAAGGCTACATATTTTTATTTTTTATTTTTTTCAATTGAAACATGAATATTTGTTACTTTCATGGAGACACTCTTTTCTAGAAAACGGCCCGAGATGAGTAGTTTAAAAAAAAACTAGTGTTAACCTTACGCGGGCTTCACACATCTAAATGTGTATTATTATTTTGTATTCTTGTATCATGTTTTTATGTGTTATACTTATATGTGAATAAAATGCATAGTCAAATTGGAAAAAAAAAATCCTCGAAAGTGCATTTGGTAGTTATGCATTAATGTTACTTCATTTTATTTTTCCTAGAAATGACAAATTAATTAATCACACACATATTTTATAATCGAAGCCATTCAACAATTATTTTGTGCATGCTGTTTTCAAGATTTACTGATAATAATGCATAACTTCATTTATTATTCAGTTCATGAAATACACGAAAAAAAATGTGCAAATCCATCCAGTAGTATAAATTTTATTTACTTCTCCATTCGACCAAAATACGTTGAAAAAAAGATGACTTATGGAAACAGCTATCAATATGTATTCCGTTCCAAAGCGATTTTGGTTTGCCACTATATGATTATAAAAGTTCAATTATAAAATATACAAGTGGATTAATTCACATTATTCTTTCATTCTTTCATTCTTTCAGTATAGTCCAAAAAGGAGATATGAAATGAATCAATTACCAAACAAAAAAGGAGGTGAATTCCAACAAATGAACATATTTTCAGTGGTGTCCCCCTTTAATAATCGGGATATTTCCGTACTGAGCTTTCGGCGGGTGGCATTACGTATAGTGTCACGCTGAGAAATCATGGCTGAGTTCTACATAGACCCACTACTCATGTTATAATCAATTGAATTATAGATCTTTTAATTTAAAAAAACTAAATTTTTTAATCTCACTTCCCGGATAAACACGTCGAAATATTTGCGTTATGGCA
>OZ023331.1:8965964-9010964 GCA_964007535.1 Brachyptera risi
TGCGCCACGAGCAATCTGGACCTGGACACACATTCTGAGTCCGGAAATATTTCACTTTGAAGAGCGAGTCAGTACACCTTCCTTCAATTAGGCTGGTATATCATACCCCGCACGATGTGCGTATAGTGTACTAGTGATGAAAGAAACTAACTTTGTTTACAAATACACGCAAAATGACGTTTACGTTTGCTCAGTTGTCTGAAACTGAATCTTATGAAGTAAAACGTGCATTATTTAATTTGTCAAGTAATTCATAATAACGCAAATTAAATTGCAAGTAACTTGATTACATCTTGACGATTTATTCATGTAATCGAAATTGTGTCACAAGTCCGCATACCTCAGCCGAATAAGTATTTATATTTAATTGCATTATCAGTAAATATCCTTTTTCATAATCCTAGCGCATTTGTTTCCTTCCACCGCATCTTGGATGGCAATGCACTGCATCTTAGATGCCAATATTTGAGGTATATAGAAGACATGCCATCAAGCTTCTACGAAACAACACTAGGTAGAGCAGCGATCGTTGGTTCTAAGGAAAGTCTACTGGGCCGTGTAACCCTCAGTACATACTGAATGCAAGGATTGTCCGGGCCAGATGCCGGCCTTGTGATGTGAGAGCTATCTATGTATCTACAGGGCCGTGCTTTTCGGCTTCTAAATATCTCCTGCAAGATTGTAAGGACTTCCTAGAGTATTGACCTATTTTCAGTGTATTCAATGCTCATCTGTTTTTTGATAAGACCCAACTTGACCGTTCTTGAAAGAATGAACGTTTTTATTTAGGTCAAACAAGTGCACAAATTGCTGTTGAAGCTGGGCGTGCGTATGTGACGTCACCTGATTCGATAATGAATCGTTTTAAGGCGCAATCGATTAGACCCTTTTTAGACAAAAACTATTTCTAAAATTCCGAGGAAAATTTGCTGTCATGGATAGGCCTATTTCTTTCACTTCCTTGTAAATCTGATATTCACTTTTACAAAAACAATCATCGATTTCAGGGTCAACCAAATACGTTTACATTAATTTATTAATATTTACTTCCCAATTTCTTGATTTGAAACTGCAATGTTGATGTGTGAACGAATCAAGGTCAATGCTAATTGGACCTTTCTTAAATGATGCATGTCCGGTGTGAAGTAGCACGTACAAATCAAACCATGAGTATAACCGTTATCAACTAATTAATTGATTGTTGTTTACTTAACGACCCCACCAACAGCTAGGTTATACGGGGGTACGAATGAGCAGGTGATAATGAAACTATGATGCTATGATAAGTGAAAGGACGCTTACAAAAACCCATGCCTTATACGGGACTCGAACTCACGCCCAACGGTTACTTCAGTTTCTGAAGCGATGCCGCGTAAAGCATTGTTGAGCATTGTTGAGCATTGTTGTTTTATATAGTTCGATATAAAAGCGATAGTTGCGCTACAGGCAATCGGGACCCTGGACTCAGATTCTGACTCCGGAAATATTTCACTTTGAAGACCCTAGTCGGTAGGCCTACATCAGTAACACCGCCTTCCCTATATCATGATGAAGTATGTTGGCATCGCCACTCCGTACCGTACCATGATATCTGGATGGTGATAACAATGCATTGTAACGAGTTTTTCATCTTTGATCGTTTTCACGTATGTTTAATAATTGCTATTTATTTCCGGGCCACGTTCCAGAATGCAGCTCGTGCAAGTATTTCTCGTGTTTGGACGCGAAGGTCGCATGGGTGACCTGATGGAACATTCATTTCCGTTTTGTTCTCGACTTCCGCGCCGAGGTAAACCAGTTTTGTAAACGTGATGAAAAAAAAACAAGTTTTAATTGATCCACAACAAATTCAATTCTGAGGAATATTTGGTAACACATTCACATGTTTTGAGTGTGGGTAAGAGGCCTACTCTATTACTGCCCACCTGTCAAAACTTGGCCAGAACTTGTTTGAAGTGGTCTGAAAACTTGAAGCGTTTTACCGGCACATGTAGCTCAGCTGTTAACGTGCTCCCTCCGTCTTTACAGGGGTTCTTCGTGGCTTTCCTCCGGAGCCTTCTTACTGCTCGGAACCTTTTTTTTTTACATTGGGTTTTAACGACGCACTGTGATGATGTCTAAGATCTATTGGCGTCGGATGAATGATGAATGAGATGAAGATTTTTATGGGTAATGGGAAGGATAGTGGGAAGGAAGAGGTCGTGGCCTATATTGTGGGAACCATCCCGGCATCAGCCTAGACTACAGAGGGAAACCACGAAAAACCCCTGTAAAGATGGACGGTGGCGAGGATCGGACCGGGTCCGATATGCCTACTGCCTCCCAGGTCACATGAAGCAAGTGCGTTAACCACTACGCGGCATGTACCGGTTCTGTTGGGCTGAAGATTGGGGTTTAAAGGCGCGTCAACGACGAGGCTATTATATGCCCCTAGTATAAATTGCAAGACAAGTCAAGAATTGTACAAATGTTTCCAAGTTTTGGTGAAGTTGACAAGAAAATGAATGACTTCAACACGTCCCCAGCAGTCAACACAGGGAAAACAGTCCCACCAAGGTGATGATGGTTGTGAATGTTCATTATGGATCGACGATATTTTAGAAGGTGCTTCTCTGCGTGGTTTTCAACAGTCTCACAATAATATACGTTCATCCGGAAAGCCACTACGATTGTTTATGCTTCAGTTGACACTGAAAATGGTCACAAGACATGCATCTCGCGTTACATACACGATTTGATTTCTTCTTGAGATATTTCATCGTGTATTCTATCGATGTGCTAGTAAAACAACTGCCTTTGGGATAAACTAATAGTGAAAAGTTCAACCCTATGCGCTTGGCATACAAGACCAGGGAAAGTGACGCAATTTTTTGTTGTGAATCAAGGTGACAAACTATTTATTTGTATCAAAACTGTTATAGGTATGCTGTTGAAATTGAGCAGGAAGGTTTCCTCAACCACTGTATAAATGTCACCTCCACGCTAATTATCTCATGGTTTTGTTGTATGTAACGGTCTAACGTATTTTCCAACTATTTCTTCCAAAATTTTCTCGGAATTTCTATTATTTCTATTTAAAATTTTTAATACATCATTTTTAACATTGATACATCGATAAATAACAAGTAAAAATGATGAAGCGGGTGATACTGACACCATGAAGTGATGATAGGTGAAAGGACGTTCACAAAAACACATGCCTTATGCGAGACTCGAACCCACGCCCGACCTGACGTCAGTTCCTAATACTCCCCTTTCCACTATGATCACTAACTGCAGTTAAGCCTCTAACTGCAGTTAACAACGTAACGTGAACCGAACGCAGTTAGCACTAACTGACATCAAGCTCTAACTTCGTTCTGTGAACGCAGAAATCCACCGCCTTCGCAAAGAGCAACATTATTCGCATCGTCACTTTGTTGGTTCAAAGCAAGGCCCTCTATATTATTTACATCATGTGAATTATATAGATGACCTTGCTCAAAAACAAGGTGAGATATCAACAGAAAATCTGTAAATCTATAAATGCAATATAAAAATTAACAGTAAATCGAACAGGAAGATGGCAGTGCATGACGTCACCAAGGAGGTTAGGTACTAATTATTTAGATACCTATTAGTATCTAACCTCATTGGACGTCACCAACAATCATTTCATCGCTGTCAGTGTGAAGACCAAAGGGGTGAAGACCTCGCCTCAGTTAGAACGGTGTCATCCATGATGCTAACTGCAGTTAGCTTAACTGCAGTTAGCTTAACTGCAGTTAGCTTAACTGCAGTTAGAGATCCCAGTGTGAACGGAGCATAACGCATACCTTATTTCATGAATGTAATACAGGTGGGCCTATCTATTGAATGCACCATTCATTTGAATGTGTTCATTGTGTGCAGTGTGGGTTACCTATTCACTGCAGATCAACTACTGTCTATTGTCAAGTATTCGCTGACTCACTTTGCAACAATATAACTATTGTGTACAGCCACGAGAGATGGAGGTTCCGAGTGACCGTCCCCCCTATCCCACACCACTAGCGGGCGAGTGGTTCGAGCCTTCATCTCTCGTGTGTAACTTGTAGCCACGAGAGATGGAGGTTCCGAGCGACCGTCCCCCCTATCCCACACCACTAGCGGGCGGGTGGTTCGAGCCTTCATTTCTCGTGTGTAACTTGTACCCACGAGAGATGAAGGTTCCGAGCGACCGTCCCCCCTATCCCACACCACTAGCGGGCGGGTGGTTCGAGCCTTCATCTCTCGTGTGTAACTTGTAGCCACGAGAGGTGGAGGTTCCGAGCGACCGTCCCCCCTATCCCACACCACTAGCGGGCGGGTGGTTCGAGCCTTCATCTCTCGTGTGTAACTTGTAGCCACGAGAGGTGGAGGTTCCGAGCGACCGTCCCCCCTATCCCACACCACTAGCGGGCGGGTGGTTCGAACCTTCATCTCTCGTGTGTAACTTGTAGCCACGAGAGGTGGAGGTTCCGAGCGGCCGTCCCCCCTATCCCACACCACTAGCGGGCGGGTGGTTCGAGCCTTCATTTCTCGTGTGTAACTTGTAGCCACGAGAGGTGGAGGTTCCGAGCGACCGTCCCCCCTATCCCACACCACTAGCGGGCGGGTGGTTCGAGCCTTCATTTCTCGTGTGTAACTTGTAGCCACGAGAGATGGAGGTTCCGAGCGGCCGTCCCCCCTATCCCACACCACTAGCGGGCGGGTGGTTCGAGCCTTCATTTCTCGTGTGTAACTTGTAGCCACGAGAGGTGGAGGTTCCGAGCGACCGTCCCCCCTATCCCACACCACTAGCGGGCGGGTGGTTCGAGCCTTCATTTCTCGTGTGTAACTTGTAGCCACGAGAGATGGAGGTTCCGAGCGACCGTCTCGCGTATCACACACCACTAGCGCGCGGGTGGTTCGAGCCTTCATTTCTCGTGTGTAACTTGTAGCCACGAGAGGTGGAGGTTCCGAGCGACTGTCCCCCCTATCCCACACCACTAGCGGGCGGGTGGTTCGAGCCTTCATCTCTCGTGTGTAACTTGTAGCCACGAGAGGTGGAGGTTCCGAGCGACCGTCCCCCCTATCCCACACCACTAGTGGGCGGGTGGTTCGAGCCTTCATCTCTCGTGTGTAACTTGTAGCCACGAGAGGTGGAGGTTCCGAGCGACCGTCCCCCCTATCCCACACCACTATCGGGCGGGTGGTTCGAGCCTTCATCTCTCGTGTGTAACTTGTAGCCACGAGAGGTGGAGGTTCCGAGCGACCGTCCCCCCTATCCCACACCACTAGCGGGCGGGTGGTTCGAGCCTTCATCTCTCGTGTGTAACTTGTAGCCACGAGAGGTGGAGGTTCCGAGCGACCGTCCCCCCTATCCCACACCACTATCGGGCGGGTGGTTCGAGCCTTCATCTCTCGTGTGTAACTTGTAGCCACGAGAGGTGGAGGTTCCGAGCGACCGTCCCCCCTATCCCACACCACTAGCGGGCGGGTGGTTCGAGCCTTCATCTCTCGTGTGTAACTTGTAGCCACGAGAGGTGGAGGTTCCGAGCGACCGTCCCCCCTATCCCACACCACTAGTGGGCGGGTGGTTCGAGCCTTCATCTCTCGTGTGTAACTTGTAGCCACGAGAGGTGGAGGTTCCGAGCGACCGTCCCCCCTATCCCACACCACTAGCGGGCGGGTGGTTCGAGCCTTCATCTCTCGTGTGTAACTTCTAGCCACGAGCGATGAAGGTTCCGAGCGACCGTCCCCCCTATCCCACACCACTATCGGGCGGGTGGTTCGAGCCTTCATCTCTCGTGTGTAACTGGTGTCCACTAGCGATGAAGGTTCCGAGCGACCGTCTCCCCTATCCCACATCACTAGCGGGCGGGTGGTTCGAGTCTTCATTTCTCACGGATACAAGTACACCATGAAGGGGTATTGACACCATTGTTGCAATCGATGACTGTTTGATTGCAGAATGTGAAAAGTAGGACTAAAAATAATGCTCTTTATTGATAGATGTGTTTATTTGACAGGTTGACAGTTGACACCGATACCACTGTACCGTGCCAATTCACTATAATCCTTGTAACTGAGGCGAGTGGCCGAGTGGTTAGTGCACTGAACCGTCATTCAGGAGATCGGTGTTTGATTCCCGCCAAGGTCGACCATCCTGACAGGAATTTTTCGTGGTTTCCCTTTGTCCTTCACGACATTATAGTTCCTTATTAGGATAGTTTTGGGATAGTTCCTTATTAACAACAGGCCACGACCGACTCCTTCCCACTATACAAACACGCCTAATAAAACAATCTTTCTCATCATCCCGTCATCCCGTATATCATTCACCGACGCCAATAGATCGAAGCCATCAATAGAATGCGTCGTTAAGCCCAATATAAATATATATAAGCGATTTAGCGATATATCAGTCATGCATTTGGTGATAACTTTTGAACGGTAGGAGATTCACATGTTGAATACCTTCAAGACGGTGTGAAATACTGCTAGTGTACAGCCATGGGCCCAGATTCACAAAGGTCATAAGTCACGACGATTTCTAGAGGTAATACCATATCTGATCTATTATTTTTGATTTTTCAATTATAATTTTTAATTAAATCCATTATTATTATTAATATATTATTTATTAAAATGAAAAAATAATAAAAAAAACAGATTAAATATGGTATTATCTCTAGCAATCGTCGTAACTTTGAGCCAGATCAAAGTTATGATCTTTTGTGAATTCGGCCCCACGAAGAGTGTCTATTCAGCTGCATGTCTGAATATTATGCGATATGGCTAGTATATTCATCAACCTATATGTATCTATATATATTTATCTATATTAACCTATATCTATGTATCAAAGTATCTATATTGTTTCACAAGCAATCAGAATAATATCAATTCTATATCAATCAATCTCAATTCTTTGAATGTATCATTATATGTTGTAATACTTGTTTGATTTACCTTACTATAATGACCAATTCGTCGATAATGTGTTATTGATGGTTTCCTGCCACACTCAATCACGTGATGCTAGTTATAAGTTATAATGTGAAATATGTACTTTTTGTACCGATTTCCTTGAAAGAGGGTTAGAGTAATAACACTACTACTACTACTACTAAAACTACTACTACTACTAAAACTACTATACTACTGAAAAAACTCACACTCTTCACTTATTAACACTCTTCAGCTGTCAACTCAGGACAGTGTTGTAGAATCAGAGGTTATAATCATTCGATTCCACATCATTTTGAAATTATTGAAAAAATGTGTGTTTACCTCGTAATTCATTTTTGGGTGATATCTCATACCGTTCAGAAGTTATCACACAAAAATATATCCAGTTCGACTCCCGGGCGCTGTCATGCCTTTATATTCGCACAGTGTAAGAATGAGAAATAATACATCTGACGAATAAAATATATTCCCATTCAACCACTTCGGCGCCTTCAAAGTGATTCTGTTTGATACTAATATATACTCCCAAAAAAAATCGACACATTAAGTTTGTCCAATTTTTCCACTGTGCATATTGATTCGTTTTTTCAAACTGTAGGCCTACTGACAAAAGGAACAAATTATTGTTATATTTTAATTTTTAATTTAGTATTTCAAGTTGAAATGTATTTTATTGTTTTCCAATATTGATACGTACACGTTCACAAAAAGAAATCCACAACCCTGATAGGCTATTGTCTGTGGTATCACATATGAAGAAAATACAATGTTGATAATAAATGAAGAATGGTGAAAAATAAAAAATGAACAGTTTATTTGACAATGAAGTGCAAAATATTGAATGACGGATCTCAAGACAGCTGAGTTGAAGGATTAAAAGTGTAATGGACTAATTCACTAATTGCTATATACTGAGTTCGAGAACTGAGACTTGTATGTTTGTCAGAAGAGGTATTTCGCACGTGGATAACCTGAATGATGCAAGTATATCTGACATTCTATTGGAAGTTATTCATAAGATCTTGAACCACTTTATACGCCAAAAAATGTTAATTAGGCTGATCATTAATTAAAGTCCTAGAATAACATTGGTAACAACGAGGTAATATAACAAGTTAATCCACTGATTAGCGCATAATCGACTCATTTATATTTCCTAAAACCGGACCCGAATGGTGCTTATAGTCGGAGATTAGTGCGTCCCAAGTCTCTATAGGGCAAAAAGTTCCCACCAGGGTGACTTTTCACACTTCATAGGTATAAATGTTCGAAAAACTTTGACACTGCAAGATTAAAAATTAAAAATGTGTCATCTGATAGGTTGATACAGACAATATTTGTCGAAAATGCTAATGAGTCAAAGTTTATAATAACACATGTGGAAAGATCACTTGCATGTAACAGTAACACTCGATGTTTATCTCACAGCGTATCGTTACATGCAAATAACGCGTTATCCTAATGTGTATGTTTATTAATTGGATCGACAATATTTTATAAGATACTTCTCTGAACGGAAAGCCACTACGATCGTTCATATGTTACGTGGACACTGACAATGTGACGCTGTTGGTAGGTCCCCCTTGAAAAGCGAAACATTCAGATGTAGTTACAAGACACAGCGGTATAATATTCAACTTGCGCAAATGTCGACATTTTTATGGAATAATGCATTAAATAGTCGGTCGAGTGAATGGAGGACTTATTAAATCAGGTCTGTTTATCCTTATTTGAGTGTTGGCGGTTCCGATCGACCGTTCGCCCTATCACACAGCATTAGCGCGTGGGTGGTTCGAGCCTTCATATCTAGTGTGTAACTTGTATCCACGAGGAATGAAGATTCCGAGCGACCGTCTCCCCTATCACACAGCATTAGCGCGTGGGTGGTTCGAGCCTTCAAGTCTAGTGTGTAACTTGTATCCACGAGGAATGAAGATTCCGAGCGACCGTCTCCCCTGCCACACAGCATTAGCGCGTGGGTGGTTCGAGCCTTCATATCTAGTGTGTAACTTGTATCCACGAGGAATGGAGATTCCGAGCGACCGTCTCCCCTGTCACACAGCATTAGCGCGTGGGTGGTTCGAGCCTTCATATCTAGTGTGTAACTTGTATCCACGAGGAATGGAGATTCCGAGCGACCGTCTCCCCTGTCACACAGCATTAGCGCGTGGGTGGTTCGAGCCTTCATGTCTAGTGTGTAACTTGTATCCACGAGGAATGAAGATTCCGAGCGACCGTCTCCCCTGTCACACAGCATTAGCGCGTGGGTGGTTCGAGCCTTCATGTCTAGTGTGTAACTTGTATCCACGAGGAATGAAGATTCCGAGCGACCGTCTCCCCTATCACACAGCATTAGCGCGTGGGTGGTTCGAGCCTTCATGTCTAGTGTGTAACTTGTATCCACGAGGAATGAAGATTCCGAGCGACCGTCTCCCCTGTCACACAGCATTAGCGCGTGGGTGGTTCGAGCCTTCATGTCTAGTGTGTAACTTGTATCCACGAGGAATGAAGATTCCGAGCGACCGTCTCCCCTGTCACACAGCATTAGCGCGTGGGTGGTTCGAGCCTTCATGTCTAGTGTGTAACTTGTATCCACGAGGAATGGAGATTCCGAGCGACCGTCTCCCCTGTCACACAGCATTAGCGCGTGGGTGGTTCGAGCCTTCATGTCTAGTGTGTAACTTGTATCCACGAGGAATGAAGGTGCCCCGGACATGTTAAATGCTACACGGACGGATCGAGGCTGAACGGCAGAGTTGGCTGCGCATTCGTTGGCGAATCCTCCACTGTTAGTTTTAGATTGGGTTCGATGAGTAGCGTATATACAGCCGAGTTGTTTGCAGTTGTCACCTCTCTACAGCACATTCAACAACGATCTGAGGGGAGCTTCCTGATCTGTTCTGATTCTTTGAGTGCACTCCAAGCCATGACTCAGATCTTCCCAACTCACCATCTAGTCCAGAAAATACAGACACTCCTGACCGCCCTTGCCTCGCAGGATGTCAGTGTAGTGTTCTGCTGGGTACCTGGACACGTGGGGATTGGTGGTAATGAGTTGGCGGACACGGCTGCCAAAGGGGCGACGGAGAGGGAAGATGTTGATAACCCGAGAGTGCCTTTCAATGATTTCAAGGCGTATTTCGGACTACTTTTCAAGTCTCGTTTCCAAAAGGAGTGGGACAGGGAGACCAATAACAGGCTGAAAGAGATCAGGCCAACTGTTGGTGCTTGGGAGTCTTCAATCCGAGGTTCACGGAGGGAGGAGGTGGTTCTCGCTCGTCTGCGAGTGGGACACACACTTTTAACCCATTCCTATCTCTTCACTCCCGATAAAATCGTCCCCAGATGTGGGATTTGTAACGAGATTTTGACTGTTCGACACATATTGCTCGAGTGTCAGAGGTGTGCTGCTCTGAGGAGACAGCTTCGTATGGGAGACACAATGTCGAGGATTTTAGGGAATAATTCAAAATCGATGGATGCAGTATTCAGCTTTCTAAGATTGTCGAGGCTATTGGATCTCATTTGACATGCTCGTGGATCTTCGTTGGACGATGGAGTCGTCTTGTTACCAGTATCATTTTTCAAACTGCCCGAATTAGGACATTTCCATGTCCGTTCAAGATGACGTTGTTTGTGCAATCATCTTTGGCCAGTGTACTGCTTTTTGACATTTGATACTTGTTCTTGATGCCGATCTCTTGGGATAGACATCAGGAATATTTTAATACAGGCCATATTCCAACATATATATATTTATATATTATGGTTTGTCGTTCCTCCACTCCTATTTGAGGGGGAGTTTGAACTGAGAACAAGTAATAAATCGTTCTCATCCTAGTCCCATGGGTGTGACCCTTTACAGCACACACATGTTCGGTTTTAACAAATTAGTGTATAACGTCTTTAGACACTTTAGACATAGTTTATTCTTAGTTCAATGTATTGAGGTGTTCTCATCTAAATTTCACTTCCACCTTTATATCACACTTTTCACCTTTTGTTGCAACCTATTTCGACAGGCGCTAAATGACCTCGCTGTCGATGCTCCTTAAAACCCTAATATTCATTCATTCATTCCGAGCGACCGTCTCCCCTGTCACACAGCATTAGCGCGTGGGTGGTTCGAACCTTCATATCTAGTGTGTAACTTGTATCCACGAGGAATAAAGATTCCGAGCGACCGTCTCCCCTATCACACAGCATTAGCGCGTGGGTGGTTCGAGCCTTCATGTCTAGTGTGTAACTTGTATCCACGAGGAATGAAGATTCCGAGCGACCGTCTCCCCTATCACACAGCATTAGCGCGTGGGTGGTTCGAGCCTTCATGTCTAGTGTGTAACTTGTATCCACGAGAAATGAAGATTCCGAGCGACCGTCTCCCCTGTCACACAGCATTAGCGCGTGGGTGGTTCGAGCCTTCATCTCGTCAATACGAGCATAGTCAATCGGTTGAAGATTGCAGTTGACCAATCAGAATGTCCTTGAAGTAACTAGAGTTCGACTCTTCAAGAAAATCCATCAAAACTTATTGGGAATGAAAAATTCTGAATCTTCTTCAGTCGACTCAATTTGTGATAATAATATCAAAACAAATGATGGGTTAACCGGGATAAATTTAGAGATATATAAATTAAAATTTCGGATATTTCCTTACCATTGAACACGCAACTTTCAAATTCATGCGTTTTGATCATTTAAGAGACAATTAAAATATACTATGAAAGTAATGACATTCAATCAAAAAATTATTGTTATTGTAATTTGAGATATTATGAATAGAATTATGCAAAAATAAATGTATAATTATATAATAGGTATAGGCCTACCCATTTTCAGTTTTGAAAAATGGTCGATTTTTGACCAAAATGAAGCCAAAATAGGAACGTGTTATTTCATTTTAAAGAGCTGTTTAACTTTGGCGGGAAACTATGACAGTGTTTCTGATGAAATTCCTGTTCAAGAATCTGCTCGTTCAATGAAGCTTGACCTGAGTTGTTACAATGTCAATGTAGAATTATTCTCCAAATGACTTCGACTTCTGACCAAACGATGGAAATACTTTCCAAGTTCGAATGAAAGAAACTTTGACAGCTCACAGTTCATATTGTTATGCAGACATCTGAGCGCGGTCTTCATTGTGAAAACCAAGACCAAGACGTGCTGTCCTAAATATGAAGCAAAGGAATGCGAATAAATTAACAATCAAATTGTTTGTGCAAAAAGAGGCCTAATATTTCATACATTATATTTGAAACTTTCAAGAGGATATACGTTAAAATGAGTTTAATGGTAAAAACACAGGGAATTTGCCATATTATTTCATTATATCTTGATAATCTTGACAAACAATTACCTTCAGTTCAGTTATATTGCATCGAAAGTGTACTAAAAACATTGCGTCGATTTTTATTGTCAAGTACCTTTGTATTACCACCTAATTGTGTACAGGCAACATATGGCTTACATATGAGATGAAAGTATTTTGTTTTCTTCTATAGTAGGTCTATAGTCCACAAAATGTTTCCTTTGTATTTATTTAAATATTAAATTAAAAAATATGTATTTCCTTAGTAAAAAGTGAAAACATTTTTCTTCCTAAACACAATTATTAGCACCCGTAGTATAATATGCGATAGCGGATTTACAGAGCTACGAAACATGGTGTATGTAGGCTTGCCGTGTAATACCGTTTTAATAGACCACAGTTGGCATCTTTTTTACCTAATTTACTAGAAAATGACATCGCTTTGTTTGCGATCTGCGAGACTGTTGAAGGAACTGCAAATGGAAGTCGAACATGTTTTTTGGACTTCTGTTTTTGGTCGTAGCCTCGAAACGCTTCAAGAGATAAATAATACAATAGAGACGCAGATCTGTTTGATACCCTCGTGGTGATCTACTTGAATTATGTTTCATGGATTACTTATAATTGTCACAGATATGTATGCATATAGCTTGAATTGACCACTAGTACATGATGGGCGTGGCTAATCGCCAGGCCTTCTTGATCTATACTTCATGTGGGAATTTAGAGATACTCTGATAGGTAAATGTGGAATTTCCCACATAACAAAAAGCCCATTTGATTGGATGTTTTGTTTTGTGACGTTTGTGGGCGGGTCAATCACTAGTCGTCAACTGAGAAACATATTTTCTATCGGTAAACCCGGGTATACACCTACACGTGTACAATTCGTATAATGCGTACAATGCAAATTGGTGTTAGATGAAAAAAGGGATATAAAACGAATAATTAAAATTACTTCTCATCATTATTACATGTTTTCTGTGTATTCCTGTGGTATATTTGATACCACTGTTCAAGGCATTAGCCTTATCGTGTGGTAGACTAGCAACTGTTTTTTTATATTGGGTTTTAACGACGCACTATACTGATGGCTACGATCTATTGGCGTCGGTGAATGATGAATGAGATGGTGGGATGATGAGATGGAAGGTTATTTTATAAGGTGTTTTGGATGGTGGGAAGAAGTCGGTCGTGACCTGTTGATAAGGAACCATCCCAGTATCAACCTGAACGACAGAGGGAAACGACGATAAACCCTGTCAGGATGGTCGACCATGGCGGGATTTGAACCCCGTCTCCTGAATGACGGTTCAGTGTGTTACCACTCGGCCACACGTCTCAGTTACAGCCTGTATCCACGGGACCGTGATCACACGGCCTCTGAGATTCCGATCCCGCATCATCAACTCGCGTCTGGCCACAATTATTAGAGATTCAATCGGGAAACGTCAGATGAGAATTGAAATAAGGGAAGGAAGTGTCTTGATAAGAGGGTCGTTGACCTCGTGGGAAGTGGAAGTGGTAATAGAAGTGTTATTTCAAATGATGATATATAGTGTTCTATTTTATTCGATTTCGAAACAACGTAAAATCAAATCTTCGAACTATACTAATTGTTAACCATGGGTAACCTAGAAAAGTTGGAGCCAAAACTGATGCTGAAGCTGTGATTGGGAAACACAATTTGGTCTGCTTATCACAACCATGTATGACTGTGACGTCAGCTATAAAAATCACATTGACACAAATAATCAATCCATAACGAAATAATATAATTCTTTCAAATGTAGACGCCTACTCCCAATTCAAACCGAAGCTCATAATTCTCATTTCTGATGAAATAGATTGTCAATTTAGACACTGTACTTTTGCAAAACTAATATATATATAATATATATATATATATATATATATATATATATATATATATATATATATATATATATATATATATATATATATGTATATATATATATATATATATATATATATATATATATATATATATATATATATATATATATATATATATATATATATATATATATGTATATTCTAAACCAATTATATATTTGTTTGTAGACTTATACTTGTATCCAAGTAAGATGAAGGTTCCGAGCGCCCGTTCCCCCTACTCCACATCACTATGCGAACGTGTGGTTCGAGCCCTCTTCTCATGTGTGCACGTATATGGGCCTACAACGAATTACTGTGGTTTCGCCTTGCGCAAGGTTCTGTCGTTTTTTCTACGCGCGCTGTAATAATGTTCTAGTGTGTCATTTTCCATGAGAATAGATTATAACGAATATTTCAAACTGAACACTGAGGTGTATCTAGTCGACTATTGGCTTATTTCAACTTATGTCACACATTGTTGTAATATTTGCACAACAATGTCCACAAGTAGTGTTCAACAATCAGTGTTATTAGTTCGTACATGCGTCAAGGTGTGTAGAGTTTTCGATTATACCAGAGTCGATAAAGTAGCAAAGGTAAAACTACTTCAACGACTCTTATCAGATGAGAGCGTATGCGAAGATTCCATCCCACTCTTATGTACAGCTTTGTCTTTTTTTTTTTGGAAGCACTGCACAGGTCGTACGGTTCGACTGATCGACATGAAACTTTTTTTTACTCGCAAACTTATTCAACTTGGAACTGTATAATTTTTGGAATGAATCGGTTGAACCGATTTTGAGAAATATCATCTCAAAGTTTCTAAAAACTGCATAAGATTTGGCTGGGCGGAAAATTTAGAAAAATAAATCTCTCCAAAAAAATAAAATTTTCTCTGAATGTGAATACAATGGTGATACACATTATTACGATTTTGTATGCAATTCGGACAAGCCGTTCTCAAGAAAATGATTTGATAGATGTCATTTATTCAAGAAATGGATAGAAATAAAAGCGGAACCATTGCTGTTATTCACTGCTTTCTAGAATCTAGATTCAATATTTACCGAATCTTTCATAGGAGTCAAGGTGTGTTTCGGTTTCAATTATACCAAAGTCGATGAAGTTTCACAGATAAAACTATAATAACGACTCTGGTTAGTTGATTATACCTTATTCAGATGTCTCGCTCATCTCACAACGCATGTGCTGCGTTTGCCTAGTTTATATCATACCGTTCAAAAGTCATCACAAAAAATACATATTTGTCTAAATCGGCTCCAGCGCGCTCTGATGTCACCTCTTCATTACCAACTTCCGGCTACAGCTGTGAACATGATTCGCAACGAAGTGTGCGGCGTGATTAGATGAGCGATAGCGAAGACTTCCATCCCACTCTCATGGAGCTTTGTCTGTGTGTTTGTTGTTGTTTTGTTTGATTGTAAGCACCACACAGGTCGCACGGTTTGACCGATCGATTTGAAACTTTGTCTGTACACGCAGACTTGACCAACTTAGAACTGTATAGTTTTGGGGTTAAATCGGTCGAACCATTTTTGAGAAATACCATCTACAAGTTTCTAAAAAGAAACATAAAAAGAGGCAGGGATGGAAAAAATTTGAAAATAAAATCTCTCGTAATACATTCAAATTTCCACTGAATGTTTACGCATGAATGATACACATTGGTATGAAATTGTGTGCAATTCGAACCAGCCGTTCCGAAGAAAATAATTGAATAAACGTTTTTTATTCAACAAATAGATGGATATAATAGCACAGCCATTGACTGCTTTCTAGAATCTATAGTCACCGAATGGAGAATAGGCCACAATTCTGTCAAGTGACGTAACAAACGACGTACTATAGCAATACAGTGAACTGGTGGACTACCAAACATTCTGATTGGTCAATTCCAACTGGTGGACATTGTTGTCTGTCTCTTGCAACAATGAGTGACGTCACTTGACAGAAGCTTGTTCTGATTGGTCAATTCCAACTGGTGGACATTGTTGTCTGTCTCTTACAACAATGAGTGACGTCACTTGACAGAAGCTTGTAGGCAAGTAACAAATGAATAACAATATAGTTACCATAGCAATACAGCGAACTGGTGGACTACCAAACATTCTGATTGGTCAATTCCAACTGGTGGACATTGTTGTCTGTCTCTTACAACAATGAGTGACGTCACTTGACAGAAGCTTGTAGGCAAGTAACAAATGAATAACAATATAGTTACCATAGCAATACAGCGAACTGGTGGACTACCAAACATTCTGATTGGTCAATTCCAACTGGTGCACATTGTTGTCTGTCTTTTGCAACAATGAGTGACGTCACTTGACAGAAGCCTATAGGCAAGTAACAAATGAATAACAATATAGTTACCATAGCAATACAGCGAACTGGTGGACTACCAAACATTCTGATTGGTCAATTCCAACTGGTGCACATTGTTGTCTGTCTCTTACAACAATGAGTGACGTCACTTGACAGAAGCTTGTAGGCAAGTAACAAATGAATAACAATTTAATATAGTTACCATAGCAATACAGCGAACTGGTGGACTACCAAACATTCTGATTGGTCAATTCCAACTGGTGCACATTGTTGTCTGTCTTTTGCAACAATGAGTGACGTCACTTGACAGAAGCCTATAGGCAAGTAACAAATGAATAACAATATAGTTACCATAGCAATACAGCGAACTGGTGGACTACCAAACATTCTGATTGGTCAATTCCAACTGGTGCACATTGTTGTCTGTCTTTTGCAACAATGAGTGACGTCACTTGACAGAAGCCTATAGGCAAGTAACAAATGAATAACAATATAGTTACCATAGCAATACAGCGAACTGGTGGACTACCAAACATTCTGATTGGTCAATTCCAACTGGTGCACATTGTTGTCTGTCTCTTACAACAATGAGTGACGTCACTTGACAGAAGCCTATATAAGTCAAGGTGTGTAGAGTTTCCTATTATACCAGATTCGATAAAGCATCATGGCTGAAGTTAGAACTACTTTATCCACTCTGATTAAACCTCACACGGATATCTCGCTCATCTCACAACGCACATGCTATACGTTACAGCCTGGTGTTTCGAAGTGGAGTAGTGGAGAAGTGGACTAGTGGAGTAGTGGAGTAGTGGACAGTCGGTCGTAGCCGTGACACAGTTGGCAGCAGCGTGTGGTTCGGTCGCCAAGTGTGACCTGGCGGGCACGACTTCGAGCCTCGTACACGACATTTACTCTACATTCACTACGTCGATACCATTGAGTACATGGGTAATATCTTATATGACAATAAATAACAACTGTATTTGTTGAAAAACCTGTTATGTATATGTAGACCTATATTCATATTTATATATATAGTTTACATAAATATGCATATATATATATATATATATATATATATATATATATATATATATATATATATATATATATATATATATATATATATATATATATATATATATATATATATATATATATATATATATATATATATATATATATATATATATATATATATATATATATATATATATATATATATATATATATATATATATATATATATATATATATATATATATATATATGAATGGCCTATATATACATGTATGTGTGTGTTCGAGTTGAAGACCCCACTAACAGCAAGATTATTTGGGGGTACGAATGAGCGGGTGATAATGATACTATGAAGTGATGATAAGTGACGCGTGCCCTCAGCGGGACTCGAACCCACGCCCGATGAAGCTGTGTTCTAGTGAGCTATGCGGAGGGCTGTAAAAGCAGCTGAAAGCACGTCTTGTGATTGTGGGCGTTCGAGGTGTGACTTATGGTTCGAATTAAACCCGATGTGTGACCTTAATTGGTGTTTAGTTGATCTAGTCTCAGCTCGGATGAGCATCCTCATCTGCCCACACACACTTCCTCTTCTAGAGCGAACAACCGAGACGCGTGGCCGAGTGGTTAATATACACTGAACCGTCATTCGGGAGACCGGGGTTCGATTCCCGCCATGGTCGACCATCCTGACAGGGTTTATTCGTGGTTTTCCTCTGTCGTTCAAGTTGATACTGGGATGGTTCCTTAACAACAGGCCACGACCGAATCCTACCCACCATCCAAAACACCTAATGAAATAACCTTTCATATCACCATCCCATCCATCATCCACCGACGCCAATAGATCGTAGCCATCAGTTACATCGGTAATACCCAATATGAAATAGAGCGAACAGTGGAACACATCTTGTCGCAACAAGTGCTTGAAATGCGTCCTGACGAAAGAATACTGATATCCCTGGGCTAACGCAGCGCATGCGTCGTGAGACGAGCGATACGTCTGTATGGAGTATAATCGAAAACTCTACACACCTTGACTCTTATGAAATATTCTCCATTCGTCAACTTATCGAATCTAGAAAGCCGTCAATCTCAGCAATGGTTCTGCTATTATTAGACGAGCTTTAGCGAGGATTCAATTTGACATACTGAAAAAAATTGGTGTTCGTTTTTATGTTTTTTTTTTATGTTTTTTTGTCGTTTCTCCACAGGTCAAACGGCTATAGCTCTGAACTTCAAACTTTTTTTCGTCATGGTTCCTCATCTAACTTAGATCTGTATAGTTTTGTGGCATTATCGGGTGGTAACTTTTTTTTTTATGAATTTTAGAAATTTCAAAAATCCCCATTAGAATAACCCGGAGGAAAATACTTGAAAAATCAAAATTTTTCAAGACCTCTCAAATTTTCGCCGAATATAAAGGAAACTATTAAGCACATTTTGAGAGATTTTTCGCATCAATCGGATGAGAAATAACGAAGAAAACGCATTTATAAAGCATTTTCCCATCAATTTAGGCTATTACGGGAACCAATTAAATCTATAGCAACAAGTGTTACCAATTAATTCAAAACGATTGAAATGAATGAAGAGGAAGGCCGTGACATAACTGATTCTTGTAAGGTTTTTGGACGTTTGGAGTGATCCAAGGTCTGTAGATGTAGATTGGGTTGACAAATTATTTTTCATTCTAGATTTCTATACCCCTAAGCTCGTCTAACAACGCGCATCCCGCGTTTTCCTAGTATATCCATATATGTATTTGTTGAACTAAAAACAATTATTGAATTATTTTCTTCGAAACGACTGGCTCGAATTGCATACAAATATGCTTTAATGTATTTCATTGATGTGTCCACATTTGGAGAAAATTTTAATTTTTTTCAGATAGATTTTATTATTAAAATTTTCCTGTCCAGCCAAATCTTATGGAGTTTTTAGAAACTTTGAGATGATATTTTCAGAAGTGGTCCAACAGATATGACCCAAAAACTATACAGTTCGAAATTGGATAAGTCTACATGTAAAGAAAAAGTTCCATGTCGATCAGTCGAACCGTGCGACCTGTGTAGTGGGTACGGAAAAAAAAGAACGAATAAAGGTCCATAAGAGTAGGATGGAGGTCTTCGCTATCGCTCATCTAATACACCAAAACTAGAAGACAGACTGTATACGCACTCCACGCATGGTCTACGCACTCCACGCATGGTCTACGCACTCCACGCAAAGTCTACGCACTCCACGCATGGTCCACGCACTCCACGCATGGTCTACGCACTCCACGCATGGTCTACGCACTCCACGCATGGTCTACGCACTCCACGCATGGTCTACGCACTCCACGCATGGTCTACGCACTCCACGCATGGTCTACGCACTCCACGCATGGTCTACGCACTCCACGCATGGTCTACGCACTCCACGCATGGTCTACGCACTCCACGCATGGTCTACGCACTCCACGCATGGTCTACGCACTCCACGCATGGTCTACGCACTCCACGCATGGTCTACGCACTCCACGCATGGTCTACGCACTCCACGCATGGTCTACGCACTCCACGCATGGTCTACGCACTCCACGCATGGTCTACGCACTCCACGCATGGTCTACGCACTCCACGCATGGTCTACGCACTCCACGCATGGTCTACGCACTCCACGCATGGTCTACGCACTCCACGCATGGTCTACGCACTCCACGCATGGTCTACGCACTCCACGCATGGTCTACGCACTCCACGCATGGTCTACGCACTCCACGCATGGTCTACGCACTCCACGCATGGTCTACGCACTCCACGCATGGTCTACGCACTCCACGCATGGTCTACGCACTCCACGCATGGTCCACGCACTCCACGCATGGTCCACGCACTCCACGCATGGTCTACGCACTCCACGCATGGTCTACGCACTCCACGCATGGTCTACGCACTCCACGCATGGTCTACGCACTCCACGCATGGTCTACGCACTCCACGCATGGTCTACGCACTCCACGCATGGTCTACGCACTCCACGCATGGTCTACGCACTCCACGCATGGTCTACGCACTCCACGCATGGTCTACGCACTCCACGCATGGTCTACGCACTCCACGCATGGTCTACGCACTCCACGCATGGTCTACGCACTCCACGCATGGTCTACGCACTCCACGCATGGTCTACGCACTCCACGCATGGTCTACGCACTCCACGCATGGTCTACGCACTCCACGCATGGTCTACGCACTCCACGCATGGTCTACGCACTCCACGCATGGTCTACGCACTCCACGCATGGTCTACGCACTCCACGCATGGTCTACGCACTCCACGCATGGTCTACGCACTCCACGCATGGTCTACGCACTCCACGCATGGTCTACGCACTCCACGCATGGTCTACGCACAATTGTCGGTTACATGTGCATAGATTCAATTCAAATCTAAACTCTGAGAACATATCATTTGACCGCAAGTGTCCAAGGTGGTACGTGGTTAAACCAGCGCGTACACGTATATTTTTTCTAGTTTTCTAATTTAAAAATGAAAAGAAACAAAAAGAAAACGAATAGATGACGAACAGTATAGGCAATATGCATGACATATTTTTATTATTTCATTTGGTAATAAACAGCAACTAAGAATATATTAATCCTTTTCATTTCCAATGAAAATTAATTGGTCGACAAATAAGAAATACCCTGTCAACACGGACATGGCTCGGTTTTGCATAAAAATCTTATACTACGTCATGATACGTCATAAGTCAGGAGAGTATCCCTGCTTCCCTTGCTGGTAGTAACAGTCGTTATCAATGCAGATGGGGCTCCTCAAAAGCACGCGTTTTAATCGAATCAACAGCAAGGCTCGGAAGAATTTACTTATATGCAATATCCTATATTTTAAGTCCATTGTTTATTTTTTTTCGACCATTTTGGTTGCCATTTGATTTTACTTCTATCGAAAATAGTATTCGTTTTATATTTATTTTTGTCAACTATTTAAATATAAGTCATCACGATAAAATGCAACATCGAGGATGCTTTTATAATTAAAGTAAATAACAGATTTCCATTCACAAAAATATCCCAACTACTTCAAAGCCCAAAATGTTGTCCTAATATCGATTCAGTTTTCACTTTCATTGTTGAAATGTGTGTGCCAACACAATCATGATTGCATCACATTCCCCCGTATAACCTAGCTGTTGGTGGGGTCGTTCAGGAAACAATACATCATATTCCCCCGTATAACCTAGCTGTTGGTGGGGTCGTTCAGGAAACAATACATCATATTCCCCCGTATAACCTAGCTGTTGGTGGGGTCGTTAAGGAAACAATACATCATATTCCCCCGTATAACCTAGCTGTTGGTGGGGTCGTTAAGGAAACAATACATCATATTCCCCCGTATAACCTAGCTGTTGGTGGGGTCGTTCAGGAAACAATACATCACATTCCCCCGTATAACCTAGCTGTTGGTGGGGTCGTTAAGGAAACAACACATCATATTCCCCCGTATAACCTAGCTGTTGGTGGGGTCGTTAAGGAAACAATACATCATATTCTTCAATGCATTACATTATATGAATCGTATATATATATTTGGTCATGTTATTTTTTATACTATTATAAATTACAAAAGCAAAAAGTCGGTTCAACACCCATTTTGGCCTTCGTAGAACAACGACCCAATCGGATCTCTTATATATATACATAGCTGTAGGCCGTAGATGTGAGCTGAAACAATAACCAACAGCTGATATCTGCGACGCTACTAGTCGAAGAAATATTATCTTTCAGCACTGAAGCTGTAAATCGGTCTAGCACTTTCTTCGGAAAATGATTTTGATATTTTGAATAAGATTATAGCATTGACTTGTACATTATCAACTATTCAATTTTGTCCGATAACATGTAGGCCTGAGTTCTGCAAAATGTTATTACTATCCCATTGCATGTTTCTACGATTGGAGATATTATGTTCAGTCGAAGCTTGGACAACTGTCGGGGCCACGTGGCTCACACAGCTAGTAATCTGTCAGCCAGCTCGCTGCATCTCGGCACGGTCCTAATATCCCACGTCATCGCTATACGCCCTGATCCGTTGAACCGTGCGGCCTGCTTACAAACACTCGACCGTCATTCGGGAGACCCGGGTTCGAGCCCCGCCATGGTCGACCATCCTCACAGGGGTTTTCGTGGTTTCCCTCTGTCGTTCAGGTCAATACTGGGATGGTTCCTTAACAACAGGCCACGACCGACTCCTTCCCACTATCCAAAAACACCTAATGAAATTATCTTTCATCGCATCGTATACCATCATCTCATATATCATTCATTGACGCCAATAGATCGTAGTCATCAGTACAGTGCGTCGTTGAACCCAATATAAATGAACAAACGAAACAGCCACACAGGGAGAGGTCCACAAGAGTGGGATGGAAGTTCGACGTATCGCTACGTGGATGTGGTGTTTATCCAGTAACGGTACGTGGCATTGTGTTGGTGATCTACCTTACCGTTAGCGCTATCATTACACTCCGTGGTTAGGTGATAGGTACCAGTGTAGCCAAGAGAGATTGACCGTCGCCCCCAACCTACACCACTGGCGCGCGGGTGGTTCGAGCCTCATTCCTGGATACACTTGTCTAACTGAATCTGTGGTTGAGTGGTTATCACACTGAACTGTCATCCAGGAGACCGGGGTTCGATTTCCGCCATGGTCGACCATCCTGACAGTTTTTTTTTCGTGATTTGCCTCTGTCGTTCAGGTTAATACTGGGATGGTTCCTTAACAACAGCCACGACCGACTCCTTCCCGCTATCCATAGAACACCTAATAAAATAACCTCTCATCTCATCATCCCATCATCTCGTATATCATTCACCGATGCCAATAGATCATAGCCATCAGTACAGTGCTTCGTTAAACCCAATATGAATAAAAATCACTTGTATATATATATATATATATATATATATATATATATATATATATATATATATATATATATATATATATATGAATAACATAAATATATATATATATATATATATATATATATATATATATATATATATATATTTATATACACGCGGTATGTATAAAAACACGTCATTGACTAGTTCTTGAACCTCAATGTTGGTTTAGATGGGTTTTTCAGTTTAGCGAAGGGTGTATTAATGTATACTTGATGACCCACATTTGGAAATATTATGCAAAGAAGATATATATATATATATATATATATATATATATATATATATATATATATATATATATATATATATATATATATATATATATATATATATATATATATATATATATATATATATATATATATATATATATATATATATATATATACATAACCTCGAAATGAAGTGAAATAATCTGAAGGCCATTTTTGTGACCCGATCATGTTCCGAATTGATAATGACACTTTTTATGGCTTCCGTTATTTTTGTGAATAAGTTCTCGAATGTATAAATTCTACTTTCGGACAAAGAAAAATCGATTTGACCGCACGTATAATTATATGTAAACAGAATAGTTATATTATAAGTCGACCTTCATATATTGTTCATATATCAGGTTCAGAACAATTGCAATAATAATTATGAAAGGTTAAAACGCCATTGAGCTTCTGTTATGTTTTTAGTTTTTCACGGGTCAATGTTTCGTTCGAAGGCTTGATCTCAACACATTGACTAATAGAATGGGTTCATTTCGAAACCCACTGACCTTACTTGTCGTACAGCACTTACCAGTAGAATCATTTGTGTCCAGTAACGGAACCCACCCAGTACAATTGAAGGGGTTGATGCAAAAACAAGTCAAGTCACATTTTTGACGTTTTTGATAAAAGCGCGGAGAGGGGGGTACTCACTTGGGAGGGTAATTTTCTATCGAAAATGAACTTTTTTCAATACAAAATACACGTTTCACATGTGCATATCGTGATACATTCTTATTCTCATTGCACTTGACCGACTTTCATAAACTGTGTATTAGTTTCAATGTCATGACCGGGTTCGATTCCCGCCATGGCCGGGTTCGATTCCCGCCATGGCCGGGTTCGATTCTCGCCATGGCCGGGTTCGATTCCCGCCATGGCCGGGCTCGATTCCCGCCATGGCCGGGTTCGTTCCTCCAATCGAATCAACGGGATGTTATTGGTTTATAGTTTATATACCTACTTTCAATGCCTTCATGTTAATTGATTGATTGATTGATTATTGTTTGCTTAACGACCCCACCAGCAGCTAGATTATACGGAGGTACGAATGAGCAGGTGATAATGAAACTATGATGCTATGATAAGTGAAAGGACGTTCACAAAAACCCATGCCTTATGCGGGATTCGAACCCACGCCCAACGGTGACTTCAGTTTCTGAAGCGGTGCCTCAGCTGACCGAGCTACCGAGGGTGGCCCCATTGTTGATGTATCCATACTTCATTGGCAGTTATATCAGGCCTATTAATCCGTTAATTTGTATCACGTAGATGTCAACATGTCAATAATCATCTTCTGGTTCAACTGTTGATTGAGCAGATGTTGTTTTATTTTGGTCACCCCTTCTCTCTCTTCTGGTTCAACTGTTGATTGAGCAGATGTTGTTTAATTTTGGTCACCCCTTCTCTCTCTTCTGGTTTCTACATAACATCAACATTTCAATGAACATTTTTGCTATATTTTTTCGGGTCAAAATTTGAGTTCAGGTTAATTTAATTAACATATATTATTTCTGGACTAATCACAGAAAACTACAAAATCACTGAAGAAATATGTTTTGTACGTTGTTATTATGTTGTATGTGTTACTATGAATATTGCTGGAATGATGCGGAGTAAAACGATATAAAACTGAATTGATTGAAGCTATACTGGAATGTTGTCTATATTTCAAGACCTCGCCTAATGTTAGCGCTAACTTGCGAGTGGGTTGGTGGGGGGAGAGGGGGGGGGGGGCAGGGGGGGACAAGGGGGGCAGGTTCACGGACCTACATTCTTGTGTTACACCGCAGCGAGCCGGCGTGTCGTGACGTAACACGACGTGTGGGTCTAGGTCACGCCACTGGGTCACGCCAACACATGCAGCTAGCTTTATACGGCCACAGCTCCTGTCATTTTTATACTCCTTTTGGTGTTAGGTATTTATATCAGCGTTTGTACTTTTATCTTGCCAGCTCACACACTCATTACCAAACCATTGTTGTTGTTGTTGTTGTTTCATATATCATTCTGAGAGCCGGTTTTACGAACTCTATTAGGCCCGGTATGACTAGGTCCAGTTAGCCTTTATCTGAGAGTTGGTGAGAGCAACGACATGCGTAACCATGGTGATAAGGACTTCAAACTGACGGTTAGAGCTACACTCCCACGTTGGTATTAATCCGCTAACTATTAGTTAGGGTGCGAAAATAACACTAGACTTAATCTGCTGACCATCACTTATTCCACGAACAACGTATAAAACCGCTCATCCATATTTCACTGTAACATTTTCTCTCATGAAATGATGTTTATTGCACTGTGATTGTAGATGTGTGTTTGAATTTTTCAATTTAATTTTCTCATTTTCCATGAAGAATCCGTTTAATCACATTGTTTCCAAGTGGCTTCCGTTTCGGCTGCAGTGTTCTCCCTGGACTCTTCTCTCCTCTCCTCTCCTCTCCTCTCCTCTCCTCTCCTCTTCTCTTCTCTCGTCTCGTCTCGTCTCGTCTCGTCTCGTCTCGTCTCGTCTCGTCTCGTCTCGTCTCGTCTCGTCTCGTCTCGTCTCGTCTCGTCTCGTCTCGTCTCGTCTCGTCTCGTCTCGTCTCGTCTCGTCTCCTCTCCTCTCCTCTCCTCTCCTATCCTCCATCATACTCCACATGTCTGGCACTACCTGCATCTCGTCAGCCGCATGCCCAGTCATGTGGGCAATAGTCTCATATAGACCTGCACTCGACTGTATATAAGTCATGTTGAAAAAAATCCCCGCAAAAAAAATTACTGTGCCAAAAATACCCCCGGAATAATCCCATTCGGTCTTAGAATGAAAGGGTAAAATAGCTATACTTGAATAATACCTGTTGGTCACACCACGGGTGTTTCGCGACCAGAAGGCTTAGGCCTACACAGCTTTATTGTTTCATAATCATAATCAATCTAGGTTGTTCATCGTGTGGTTTTCCTGCATCACTATTATTATGCACTCATTTTAATCGAGGCGATTTTATTTTAGCTCGAGATAGACCTGTGCTTATTCATGGCTCATATTATATATCCGACTCAACAATGTCGACGACCAAAAGATAACATCGCGGGTACATGAATATAAATAACCACGCGACGACAATAAGATCGCGGACAATAAAATAGCGGACCATAAGATCGCGGACGATAAAATAGCGGACAATAAGATCGCGGACAATAAAATAGCGGACAATAAGATCGCAGACAGTAAAATTGCAGACAATAAAATCGCGGACGATAAAATCGCGGACAATAAGATCGCGGACAGTAGAATTGGAGACAGTAAAAACGCGGACGATAAAATCGCGGACAATAGAATTGGAGACAGTAAAATCGCGGACAGTAGAATTGCAGACAGTAAAATTGCGGACAATAAAATTGCGGACAGTAAAATCGCGGACATTAAGATCGCGACGACCGAAAGATCTTGTTGTTCACGGTCTTATGTCCTCCATCCCCGATCTTTTTACCTACACTCCTTTGGCTCGCGAGATTCTTGCCTTCGCAACCTCATGTCTCCGCGATCATTTCACCCCACTCGATACTATTGCCGCGATATTATCGACCGCACTTTTTTCTTATTATTATTACATGGAAACTTGATACAAAATCATTGTTCCCCAATCAAGACTATGGATGAAATGTAGGATAGTTTGGACGGAGCACCACAAGGGTGATCTAACCACCCCATTTTGATAATTCAAAACCAATAGGCTCTTTTTGCCCGCTATCCTTCTTTATATCCACGAGAGATGAAGGCTGGAACCACCCGTGCGCTAGTGGTGTGGGATAGGGGGGACGGTCGATCGGAACCTTCACAGAAGTACATAGCTTCCACCGTGGCACTAACCCGACACCGACCCGCGACTTCGAGACACCGAGACACGTGGCCGAGTGGTAACACACTGAACCGTCATTCGGGTGACAGGGGTTTGATTCCCGCCATGGTCGACCATCCTGACAGGGGTTTCTCGTGGTTTCCCTCTGTCGTTCAGGTTGATACTGGGATGGTTCCTTAAGAATAGGCCACGACTGACTCCTTTCAACCACCCGAAACACCTGATGAAATAACCTTTCATCTCATCATCCCATCATCTCATTTATCATCCACCGACGCCAATAGATCGTAGTCATCAGTATAGTGCGTCGTTTGAACCCAATATAAATAATATAATACTAATCTTGACAGGAAGCAGGACTCGTCATCCTGCCGGCCTGGATGCCAATAGGCCCTAAACGCGTGGCTGGTATCATATCAGCCTGCTTGAAACATTTCCGCTGTTTGAAGTCTCGTGCGAGGTATTTGCGCGCAATGCCTTGAGGGTCATCGCACGTGATCAAGTCGGACCTGGGTTCGAGGCCCGCATGAAGCCTTCACCCGCGCATTCGCATCCCCAAATAACCTCTCTGTTGGTGGGGTCACCGGCACATGCAGCTCAGTTCCTCGTGAGAACCAATAGCCAACCCAAAAGATGCATTGCGGGTTGCGTTGGTTTCCCGCGGTTGGAGATGGTGACAATTCACTAATTCGAAAACACGTTCCATTTCCTGAGTACTTTCCTGAGAAATATTGATCGCTGCTCAGATCTAGTGTTGTTTAGTAGAAACGGCTGATGGGCTGATGAACATGATGACAGCTGTTATTAGTTGAGCCGACATCACTGAGTTTAGTTAGTTCCTTTTATCACCACTTATCTACGCACGGTCAATAGTTTTTCAAACGTGGACCGTGAAGTGGAACATATTAGGTCTGTTTGTTTGTCCTGAACTACTTGAACTAGTTCTTCAGTTCTTGCACTTTCGTGTTTGTTTGTAACCGTGGTGCTGCACCAAAGCTACACTCTCGTGTTTGTTTGTCCGAGTTCACTTGCACTAGTTCAAGTAGTTCTACACCAGCTACGGAGCTGGTGTGCTTAGTTCAGTTCAAGATGGCAGGCGCTAAAATCAAATTGTATGCGGACACTATGTTGGCTTACAAGTTGATGACGCTTAAATACGTGCCGATGAGAATGAAAAATTGTATATTTGAATAAGGGTTGTAATTATTTTGAAGTAAGTTGACATGCAGAATCACGTCTCTGGTGATTTTACCCTAATAACTTTTCCCATTTTCAAAATTCGTGTCTAGGAACCGTTAAAATTAGCACTATCGTGTTTGTTTGTACCTCAACATTTAGGGATCATTTCCTGCACCAAACCTGTAATATGACGCATTTCCTTCCTGCACCAGCAACACTTTAGTTCAGGTTGGTGCAACACAAACAAACAGGCCTATTTTCACCATGGGAGCTGGACAGGAAGTGAAGTCCGGCAAACCAACGCATCTTGAGCCAACCAAGTATCGGTATCAGTTGAACTAGACGCTTTTCATTCAGTATGTTCCGAGCGATATGATGATCGATATGATTCATTTCGACTATCGAAACCATCTTTCAGTCGGTTCAAGTTTCCCTCCTTTCTGAGTCATTCCTTCAATCCTTGTGATTGGCCCGGGAATATCTTCGTCTTCTGCTGGACACAATTCCGATACGATTAACAGGAGAGGAAAATATCAAAACATTACGATTAATTATCGAAGTGATGTGAACGATAATCGATATTAGTTTTCACATCGAGGATCAACCTTAATTGAAACTAAGCCTAAAGTGCATGCATAAATGTGCATACAGCGTGTGTTTACCGCATACCTACAACACGTGAGCACATCCTGAGCCTCTAGCAGTGTAGCACTCCTCGCGATGACTGCATTGTGCCGCATCACTCACAGGCACGATGTGGTGATACCAATCAACATGCTGCATCCCTCAACATGCCCATACTAATAACATGGTCGGAATCTGTGGTTTCTTGCGGTCAGTCCAGAGCCAGAGGTCACGATTTAGCGGATTCCGTTGTGAACTAGATGCAGATAAGAGTGGCTATACGGTACCAGTAGCATTGTTCAACTTGCAAGATCTATCATTTTCATGCAAAACAAATGCAACTGCTAACGTAATCATTCTTCTGAGCTGTGTATAGCATTGTTGAGCATTGTTGTTTTATATGGTTCGATATAAAAGCGATAGTTGCGCTTGAGGCAATCGGGACGATGGACTCAGATTCTGAACCTGGAAATATTTCACTTTCAAGACCCGACTTGGAGCACCTTCTTTATATGATGATGAAGTATGTTGGTATCATAGTCATGGTTCTTGCGACCCGGGATCGGCCGAAAGGTGGGAACCGGTTAACTGGCAGTGACTCAGTTCCTTCCTGGTACCAATTACAGATCAATCATTTGCAATTGCTCGATCGTATCCAAGTATCAACATCTCACGTTTCATCATAATGTATTGTTGAATTATTATCATTTGGCTCATCAACATCGAAACTTGATACAACATTATTGTTCCCTAATTGACTCCATGATTGAAAGGTAGGATCGTTCGGACGGGGTACCACAAGGGTGGATCGCCCCAGAGGGTGGTTAAAATAAGATAACTCATTTAACAAACTATAAATCTTGAGGTAATAATTCAAACATTTGTTTACATTGTGAAGAGAAAATCTCCATGCAATCTTATTATCTTGATCTTGTTTCTCTCTTATTCTTGGATTCTTCTGTGGCCTTGTTTCCTCTCTGTTCTTGTATCTTTCTATATAAAATCATGGGAGGGAGAGCGTGTGTCCGCGCGTGTGTGTGTCCGTGTGTCTGTCCATTTGCTTGTCCGTCCGTCCGTGTTTCCGTCCATCCGTCTGTCCGTCCATCCGCTGTATGAAGCGTGGTAGAATGGGTGTTTCGAGTGCTTAGACGGTCGTTAGTGTCGGATAGGGGTATAGTGTGACTGGAAGTGGGGGTAAACTGGTTTTACCGAGGCTGGTCAACTGTCAGTCACAACTCGGCTGGGCTGAGGGGGCGTGGGAAGGGGGGGGGGGGGGGGGGGAGGAAGAGAAGGCATACCATTTACTTCATTTCGTTAGAAGCACACAATGCTGTTTCAATATAAGACAACATAGAGGAGATTGTTGTGTTCTACTATTTCATTTTGCTTTGAGCTCAGTCCGCTCCATAAGAAACCGTTGTAGTTATTAACACGGGAGAGTTCTATTCGAACGCAGCAGTAATAGGTCATTGAGACAAAGAGAGAGAGAGAGAGAGAGAGAAAGAGAGAGAGAGAGAGAGAGTACTTTCGAAGGCAACCATCGAAATCAACGAGTCAGCATGACACTATCTTAGGCAGGTATATTCTCTAATTGCCTCGATGAACATTTCGGGATCGAAACTAATCATTAAGAATGAATAATTGTTCATATAACCTCAAAATATAAAACAGCGTGTGAATTTACTCGCGACTATAACAGTAGGCCTAATATCGAAATAAAACGGAAATGCGACGATGCGATCCTACATTCTATTTTTGGTACTCTACACGACATCCGCAAATCGTCGGTGCCGTGCCGTGACGGACGTCAAAAGTTAAAATTGGCTCTACTTGGACGGGGAAAAATCGTTCCCTCCCTCCGATGCATTCTCTTGCGTATGATTGGTTGGAAGTTGCCTTCGGCCGAAGATTTGACGGCCGGGACGTGAAAAAATCGTCATGGGAACCTAGCTTAACGCGTTCGCAACTCCGCATCACTTAATTCACAGTCGCGGCGCGTCGAATACGACGGGCCCAGCCTGCTAGTTTATTATAATAGTAGTAATTTTAGTTTCGATTTTTTTTCAAACATAATATAGGCTTAATCATAATATACCTAAATAGACACCCAATATATTATAAGGCCTATAGCCTTAATTGAGGAACAATGATTGTGTTTCAAGTTTCGATATTATTTAAAAATATATATATATGAATATATATATATATATATATATATATATATATATATATATATATATATATATATATATATATATATACATATATATATATATATATATATATATATATATATATATATATATATATAATCATCATAGATCAATTAGTTATCAGAAATAGTAGATATAGGCTTCTTTCAATTGATGCCACACATTGTTGTTATAAGTAACTCCACTAGATCTTACAAGAAATTCTATATATTTCCTTCGATCGATTCGTAATCCTCATTGTCTTATTTGTGCTCACTCATGTTTCGCATGTTGCCTCCCCCCCCCCCCCCCTGTTGACAGTCCGTGTAACGTGTGCCATTGCTTTGCGGCCTCCTTGACCCGTCCGTCCTTCGCCTTCACTCTGTGTTCAAACATCATCATTATATGATAACTAATGGAGAATATCCCATGGTATACCTGCATGGTATGTTTGTCCTTTACGTCTCACAACCCAGGAGTAAAACCGGCAGGGAACGAACAAAACAGGACAAAAAGCCTTTAGCTCCCAACACATGGTGGGTAAACGGTGGGGCCAATCAGTCTAATTCTTTTCGCAATTAAACAACAATGAGTATATCTGTGCCTCTACGTTCACTAAAAATCATGATTTCACATTATATCACTCTGAAAAAATCGTCAAAACAATGAGAAACAGGTAGAAACATGTTGATTTTTGTCAATTATTTTGAAAGGGTTGAAAACATACCACGAACTAAAGCTCTTCGTACGAGCACGTATCGAATACTGGTGATCATCTAACCGGAAACTGTAAGTTGATACGGTGATTAGTTTTCTGTTGCCAACTTGGGCCCCGAACGTCTGCAATCAAGCCAGTAGGCAACATGTAAAGAGGCCTCTTAATCAGCTGTCTAAACACTTCGGCCCCAGCTGCTGGACGGCCGATGATTACATTTCCGGTAAAACATTGGGAATAACTTATATTGCCTAATTGTTAAACGTATATTTTGTGTAAACTACGATGTTTATCATACTGTTGGTTAGTCTCCGATGATAACAGTACCGTAAAGTGGGTGACTTTGCCCGTTTGTTGGACACATTTTCAAACTGCTACAAATGAGAAAGTTTCAATTTTATCTTATCCATTTTGATACGAATTTTGATTGTGATACGAATTTTGATTTTGATACGTATATCTTTTGAGATATCAAAAAAATGGATATACGATAAAATCAAAACTTTCTCATTTGTAGCGGTTTGAAACTTTTTCCAATAAAAGGGTCAAGTCACACCAGTGGGTTGAAGTCACCCCACTTTACTGGTAATTATTATTATTATTATTATTGATTATTATTTGCTCAACGACCCCCACCAACAGCTAGGTTATACGGGGGTACGAATGAGCATGCGATCATGAAACTATGAACTGATGATAAGTGAAAGGACGTTTACAAAAACCTATGCCTTATGCGGGACTCGAACCCACGCCAGACGGTGACTTCAGTTTCTGAGGCGGTGTCTCAGCTGACCGAGCTACAGAGGGAGGACAGTTATATACAAGAAGCGTGCTACCCAAGAGCACTCAAGGGAAGTACTCTTCCCTAATCAAAATATTGAAAATCACAACACAATTAACTGATGATAAGGCAATAGAAATATTCCATTAGGATTTGTATTCTTGAAAAGTATACATATCCAATAATATCCAATATCCAAGTCCAATAATATACCTATATATAGACTTCTATATTATTCATGTTTTTCAATTATCCTCTTTTTAATTATATATACTGTTACATTCCTGATTCATTGTTATTCCTATATAATGACTCTTTCATTTTTTATCTTCTTACTACCGTTAACTACTATATCCATCTTATATTATACTCACACTTTTATGTTGATGTTTTCAAGTATTTCGATATTGTAGGCCTATATTATCCCAAAACCAAACTGTCAGGTCAGAAACGATGAAGGTCAGAAACGATGAAGGTCAGAAACGATGAAGGTCATTTTATATTTAATTGTTTTTTGATGATTATGTTGTTGGCTCAAGCGAAATATCAGTTTGCTTGGTGATAACTTTTGAACGGTATGAGATATCAAAATTCCAATGCGAGAAAAACACAGTTCTTTTAAATACCTTGTAGATGGTATAAGTAAAAACTAATTAACTTATGTCACATAATTGTCAAGCCTGTGGACCTTGAAAATATGTTTTTAAGCTGTAAGCGTTAGACAAGTAGGTTATATGAGTTCAACTGTCATAACTTATAGTCTTATACCATCTTCAGGTATTACACATATCTGTGTTTTCCTCTATATTGAAAGTTTGATATCTCATACCGCTCGAAAGTTATCACCAAAAACCACCCTTACTATCTTAACCCACCAACAGCTGTCGATCGCTCTTGAAGATATACCAAATAAGCAGACAGATGGGGGTTGTTCACAGAAACCCATACCTTATGTGGAGCTCGAACCCATGCCTTTTTGCCTTATATATATGAGGTATCCAAACCCACGCCCGACGTGGCTTCAATTCGTATCTCTTTTAATGACAATTACCTATTGATGAATTGTGTTGAAAGGATCGACCGGCATAGTAGCTGAGTGGTTAACGCACTCGCTTCATGTGACCCGGGAGGTGAAGGGGCATATCGGACCCGGTTCGATCCCCGCCACCGCCCATCTTTACAGGGGTTTTTCGTGGTTTCCCTCTGTAGTCTAGGCTAATGCCGAGATGGTTCCCACAATATAGGCCACGACCGCTTCCTTCCCACTATCCCTCCCAATACCTCAGAAACCTTCATCTCATCATCCCATCATCTCATCAATCATTGATCCGACGCCAATAGATTATCATTACAGTGCGTCGTTAAAACCCAATATAAAAAGAGAGGATCGAATTGGCAACTATTCTTGTTCCGGGCGGTCGATGGTGACTCCTAGCCGTACCGTGACGACAACGGGACTCGAACCAGGGCTTATTGACCTGAAACCGTGGAGCGAAACGGCTGTAGCCGCGGCTGGCAAGCTGCACGGTACACGAGTGCCAAGTTCGAATCCCGGTACATGTCAGGTTCTGACAGTCATCATCACTTCGTAGTTTCAGTGGTCGAGTGGCTAACACACTGCGAACCGTCATTCGGGAGACTGGGGTTCGATTCCCGCCACAGCAGACCATCCTGACAGGGTTTTTTCGTGGTTTCCCTAGATGTCGTTCAGGTCAATACTGGGATGGTTACCTAACAACAGGCCCCGACCGACTCCTTCCCACCATCCATAAACACCTGATAAAATAACCTCGTCTCGTATAACCTATCAATCACCGACTCCAGTAGAACAAGTACAATGCGTCGTTGAACCCAATATAAATAAATAGATTGAATTATCAATAGATCTTCAATAGAGCCAATAGATCTTCAATAGAGCCAATAGATCTCAGTCATCAGTATAGTGCATCGTTAAATCCAATATGAATATATAAATAGATAAAATCATCACCTACTTATTTTTCACCCCAAATGACCTCGTTGTTGCTGGGGGTCATTGAGCAAACCATATAGAACTATTCACTCAACAACTAAGCTTATAGAGACTATAATCAAGACTAGGTTATACAATTGAATAACATCGTGGTCATCAATAGGCCTACCGCGCGTCATAACCCAGAACCTAGGCACCATGTTAAAAGGATAGGGACTAGGAATTAACGACTGCCGTCTTTTCCACTGTTGTGCCCATCATTTACCATTACCGATCGGTAGTTTCGCTGCGCACTTGATCGCATAGTCCACTTGGCCGCGGTGACTCAGTCGGGGAATCTGTCGAGATGCCGGAGGATGACTAGCACGACTCACTCCTCTTCCCACTCCACTGGGCAAGTGTTTATTATGTTAGCCAGGAATAAGTTGAACGCCACCCAGACGAGGTGCGAATAATGTGCTCAAGGCCTCGAGATCAGGGCTGCCAATCGTAACTATACCCAGCCCAATAAAACCTAATGAACTGTATTGGGTTTATCGTGGGTTATAGGCTAGCTTTCGCGTCGATAGATGTAGACCTATAGGCCTCGGAGTTCCAGAGCTGTGAAACCACTCATATATCACTGAACAAAATTGTGCTGTTACCGCGGTAGAAAACGTATACACTATACTTCATACCGATGGTTATTACACTGAACCGTCATTCAGTAGACCGGGACTCGATTCCCGCCATGGTCGACCATCCTGACAGGGGTTTTACGTTGGTTTCCCTCTGTCGTTCAGGTCGATACTGGGATGGTTCCTTAACAACAGGCCACGACCGACTCTTTCCCACTATCCAAGAACACCTAATAAAATAACCTTTCTCCTTATCATCCCGTCATCCCATATTTCATTCACCGACGCCAATAGATCGTGGATCGTGCGTTGTTAAAATCAATATAAATAAAATAACTATAGCCGGCCTACGGTACTTCATCAACTATTTACTATTTCATTTACATTTATATGAGTGTTAATATGAGTGTTTTTGCATTCTGTTAGTAATTTAGAAACGAAGGTTACCGTAAATACAGAATTTCGAACCAAAAATTTGTGATTTTTCAAATTCTTCAAATGGTAAATGGAAAAATTTCTAATTTACGAAAACCTAGATACATATTTTCTAATACCGAAAAAAAACATAGAATGTGAAATATATCAGAGGTGTGAGCTAGGGAATTACCGGCGTTTATGTGAATCTGAGTTCGGCGGGCTAATCTATGGGTGGCGCCTAGCACACGATGCATGTTAAACTCGAGTCTGAAGCGAGCGAACAACGAGCCCGTGTAGAGCGCCTGCGGCCTCTTAAAACCCTAATATTCATTCACGAATTTAGTTGATATTATATTGCCTACTTTATAACTTTGTATTCGCCCACTTTGAGAAAAACACTCATCACCCACGTGCAATGTTCTTTTTATTGTATACATAATGTATAGCCGTTTGTAACTCTATTTGACTGGCTACATGTATGCTGCTCGCGTTGAATCAGTCATGTCCATGTACCTTCATCTCAGGAACGGTTCGTTCAAAATACTTTGACCTCTGTCATGACTTTTGACCTCTGTCATGACTTGAGATGCAACTGATCCGAATTTAAAAAAAAAAGTTTTTAACATTTTCATTCAAAAAGTTGCAAATTTTTAGGATTTATGACATTTCATTGGTTTCATTAGACGAGCGAAGCGAAGACTGAATTTCACCATACCCGAAAAAGAAGTGCCTTTTCTTTCTTGTTTTATTTTTTGTTCGCGCTCCACAGGCCGAACGAAATTCAAAATTGGTTGAAACTTGGCATACACAAGTGTTCTTATCTTATTCGATAACTGTATAGTTTTGAGGCGTGATCGGTTGAACCACTTCTGAGAAAACTCTTTTCGAAATTTCCAAAAAATCCCATAAGAATAACTCTGAGGAAAAAAATCGTGAAAAATATTTCCTTCGAGAGAATTCAAATTTTCAGAGAATTTCAAAATAATAATTATACACATTATTCCGAACTTTCAGTCAAATCCGATCAGCCGCTTTGATGTAAAAAAATATATGATATAATTATTTTGAATCACTCGAAGCTATTAAGAAACCAATTAAATCCAAGCAACAGCTAGTGTCACCAATTGATTGGAAACGATTAAAACAAAGCCCCTTTTTTATTATCAAAGAAATTAATTAAGAGATAGGATGGCAGTGACGTAATTGTTTGGATCTCAAGGTGGATATATATAATAACCAATCCAGAGATAAGTTGATATGTTCTAGCTCATCCATCGACACGGCAACACGTAACGCGTTTTCCTGGTTATAAAATGGCGGGCATTGAAAAGTGGTAATAATCAGGCAATAGCGGGAATAGTACTGCGCATGTAACTGAAAATACTTCCTGACCCAATGTAATAGAAATGTGTTCTAACAATATATTGATCACACTTGAGAAGATGTGTCCATCTGGTTTTGGCCAGCCCTGCTTGAAGATCAAGTCCAGGACCGTGCGGGTTGCCTATAATGAGGGACAGCAGCGAGCACGTGACGGTACGAGGCAACGCCCTACATGCTCTGCATAGCACGTCATTATTCGCCGCTTTTAGACGAGAGCCAACAGAAAAACGCCCTAAAAACTTCATATTCGGTGCAATTATTGTAATTTTGTGGAAATGTGATTTGCTTCCTCAACAACTGTATATAATATCTAGACGGCAGTTAATCATGATTGGCAGATTAGACCACATATTTAGTGACCATGGTGAACATCAGGAAACAGCCAATAGCCGACTTTCAATATATCAACTAAACTTAGCCTGTTAATTTGCTACCAGAATGCGTATTGAAGTTCTTATCAAGAATGTATTTGCTTTTATCAAGCTCTCTGATTTTTAACAGCTGATTTGTGATCCGAAAGGTGAGGGGAATATCGGACCCGGTTATCGGAACAGTGTATATAGCGTGTATAGCTGGCTTCGCGCGGGACTTGGCTCCCGTTGAGCTACCGTTCGACTAGATTATTGATTCAATTATCAAATCTTTATTAGCAAAAGGGAAGCCCGAAGCCCCACACAAGTGCAATATAATATTATCATTTACATTTGATTTTCGCACCATTCATGGAGGTCGCCATTGCGTTTACATGGGTTTACCGGGGCTAATAACTCCAGGGTTTCCAGTACCAGAATTTACTCATGGGTGGATTTCGGAACGTCCCGTCAAATAGGTTTCGGAACGCACTCAGTACGCTCGCAGTAGATTCTGGAGGTTTCGGAACGCACTCAGTACGCTCGCAGTAGATTCTGGAGGTTTCGGAACGCACTCAGTACGCTCGCAGTAGATTCTGTAGGTTTCGGAACGCACTCAGTACGCTCGCAGTAGATTCTGTAGGTTTCGGAACGCACTCAGTACGCTCGCAGTAGATTCTGGAGGTTTCGGAACGCACTCAGTACGCTCGCAGTAGATTCTGTAGGTTTCGGAACGCACTCAGTACGCTCGCAGTAGATTCTGTAGGTTTCGGAACGCACTCAGTACGCTCGCAGTAGATTCTGGAGGTTTCGGAACGCACTCAGTACGCTTGCAGTAGATTCTGGAGGTTTCGGAACGTCCAGTAAATGACTGAGTAGGTTTCGGAACGCACTCAGTACGCTCGCAGTAGATTCTGTAGGTTTCGGAACGCACTCAGTACGCTCGCAGTAGATTCTGGAGGTTTCGGAACGCACTCAGTACGCTCGCAGTAGATTCTGTAGGTTTCGGAACGTACTCAGTACGCTCGCAGTAGATTCTGGAGGTTTCGGAACGCACTCAGTACGCTCGCAGTAGATTCTGTAGGTTTCGGAACGCACTCAGTACGCTCGCAGTAGATTCTGGAGGTTTCGGAACGCACTCAGTACGCTCGCAGTAGATTCTGTAGGTTTCGAAACGCACTCAGTACGCTCGCAGTAGATTCTGTAGGTTTCGGAACGTACTCAGTACGCTCGCAGTAGATTCTGGAGGTTTCGGAACGCACTCAGTACGCTCGCAGTAGATTCTGTAGGTTTCGGAACGCACTCAGTACGCTCGCAGTAGATTCTGGAGGTTTCGGAACGCACTCAGTACGCTCGCAGTAGATTCTGTAGGTTTCGAAACGCACTCAGTACGCTCGCAGTAGATTCTGTAGGTTTCGGAACGTACTCAGTACGCTCGCAGTAGATTCTGGAGGTTTCGGAACGCACTCAGTACGCTCGCAGTAGATTCTGGAGGTTTCGGAACGCAGCCATGGTGGATCTACTTGTTATCACCCTTGGTGACGTGTATACTGTTCTCGTAGCTTAACCAACGGTTAGCTAATTAATACTTGTCTAATAGTTCGCACAACCGACGCTCTAGAAGCAACATCGTGATCGCGGTTTCAGCATTATAGGCCTACATTTCATTTGATTCACTCACAACACTTACAAATCGCTCTGTAAACTGTTATGACTCAATTTCATTCATTATTATCGTGTTGGTATTACTAAGAATTAATTACGTTTGTACTCTAGTATTGAACTTCGATGTCGTTACTTTAACATATTTACCAATAAAAATAATTCTGATAGTAAATTACCCACTCTGAATTATTGCGAAGATCACTTATTTCCAAGCATGAATGTGGTTTAATCGTGCATTCTGTTTTAATCGATACACGACTATGATGAAATCTCAATCTCAATGTAAACAATTAAAATGTGCATTGTGCCAGTTTGATATGCAATCTAGTTTTCTGTGATGTGCTTACGTTTTGCGGAAAAACAACCAAATGATGTTTCGTAATTGAAATATTTCGTCATTATTTCGATACGATATAAGTTCTATCATCAAAACAATGACCTTTGAATTGACTGCGCGAAACGCAATTAATGTAAATTAATTACTGATTGTTCACGGTATTTTACATCTACATTTGTCGTTCAATTATATCAGCCTACTGTTTACGAGTCTATGAATTATATCAGCCTACTGTTCACGAGTCTATGAATTATATCAGCCTACTGTTTACGAGTCTATGAATTATATCAGCCTACTGTTTACGAGTCTATGAATTATATCAGCCTACTGTTTACGAGTCTATGAATTATATCAGCCTACTGTTAACGAGTCTATGAATTATATCAGCCTACTGTTTACGAGTCTATGAATTATATCAGCCTACTGTTTACGAGTCTATGAATTATATCAGCCTACTGTTTACGAGTCTATGAATTATATCAGCCTACTGTTTACGAGTCTTATGGGAGTTGGCGAAATCTCAGTTTTTGTTGATAAGTTTCGAATGGTATGAGATATCAACATTTCAATACGAGGGAAGGACAAATAATTCTGATACCTTCTAGAATCTAGATAGTACAAGTAAAAACCATCTAACTTATGTAACATAATTTTCACAGCTATAAGCCTATACAGCAAGAATAACATTTATTAGCTGCATGTAGGCCTAGGTCTATAGGCCTGCCATGTGAAAATGTAAGAATTCAAGGTTATAATAATGATATTATTTCATCATTTTTGAGGTATTAAAATTAAAATTGTCTGTTTTTCCTCTGTTTTATAGTTTTGATATCTCATACCGTTCGAAAGTTATCACCAAAAATATGATATTTCGCTGAATCGACCCCCATAACTTGACTCTCATTATCTCCTACTATCACTGTCGGAACTTGATAGTGAGTATATGTAGTTAACGTTGTGGCTCGCCCGCACATCTGTGACTAGGTGGAAGATAATGTAGCTAGGTGGAAGATAATGCTACTAGTTGGAAGTTAATGCGGTCAGGTTGGAGATAAAATGCAGCTAGGTGTAAGATAATGTAGCTAGGTGGAATATAATGTAGCTAGGTGGAAGATAATGCTACTAGTTGGAAGTTAATGCGGCCAGGTTGGAGATAAAATGCAGCTAGGTGGAAGATAATGTAGCTAGGTGGAAGATAATGCTACTAGTTGGAAGTTAATGCGGCCAGGTTGGAGATAAAATGCAGCTAGGTGGAAGATAATGTAACTAGGTGAAAGATAATGCTACTAGTTGGGAGTTAATGCGGCCAGGTTGGAGATAAAATGCAGCTAGGTGGAAGATAATGCAGCTAGGTGGAAGATAATGTAGCTAGGTGGAAGATAATGCAGCTAGGTGGAAGATAATGCGACTAGGTGGAAGTTAATGCGGCCAGGTTGGAGATAAAATGCAGCTAGGTGGAAGATGATGCGACTAGGTGGAAGATGATGTGGCTAGGTGGAGAGCCAGATGGTCACGAAGTTGAAGGTTATGCGATGGCCAGGGCGTGGAAGAAGCCGCTGACAAACGCATCCAACACCTATCACTGCAAGTTGTATGCCTATTTGGCCTACTATCATAATAATCAAGCTCACATAAAACGTTCTTTTTTCACAAACTTCAAATTCAAATACAATCTACGCATATCATTTTTTCATAGCTTGTATATATAGCTTGAACGAAGATACATACTGAGACAAGTGGTCGAGTGGTTATCACACTGAACCGTCATTCAGGAGACCGGGGTACGACTCCCACCATGGTCGACCATCCTGACAGGGGTTATTCGTAGTTTCCCTCTGTCGTTCAGGTTGATACTGGGATGGTTCCTTAACAACAGGCCACGACCGACGCCTTCCTACCATCCAAAACACCTAATAAAATAACCTTTCATCTCATCATCTCATATATCATTCATCGTCCACCGACGCCAATAGATCGTATAGTCACAGTATACAATGTGTCGCTTAACTCAATATGAATAACTTTTCTTTTTTTTTTTAATAACATCGAAACTTGATACAGAATCATTGTTCCCCAATTAAGGCTTTGGATGAAAGATAGGATCATTTGGACGGGGCACCACAAGGGCGATCTTACCACCCCATACAAAAAAAAAAAACATCTGCATAAACGAAGGTACATTATCTTTTACTTTTATTGCTTATACGATGTGTGTACGTTTTCTTCTGGGGATACATTTGAATGTGTTTCGATCGAGCAATTTATGTGGCCGCGAGTGTCTAGGCTGAGCGTGTATGGGCATTTGTCGGGCATGCAGGCAGGCCCACTGCACACCAAGTCACGTGCCAAGTGATCTAGTCATGCGCAACCTTGTACTGCATGCCAGAACCAAGCCATTATACGGCATTTATTCTCAGCCATTTATCAAATGTTCGTCATGTACAAATTAATGTGAGTACAGTCTTATAATTGTATGGTGTATTTATGGATTTAGCTGCTGCAAAAATTTACAAAATTATTATTTAAAAAAAAAACTGGGTGGTAATTTAACCACTTGGATCGCCCTTGTGGTGCCCCGTCCGAACGATCCTACCTTTCATACGTAGCCTTAATTGGGAAACAATTATTCTGTATCAAGTTTCGATGTTAACTTTTAAAAAAATGTATACACATTTTTTTGAAATGAGTAATACCTTATTGACTTACTTGACGGTACACCCGGTATTATAGGCCTATATACATTTAATTATTTAAGACATGTTTTGGAAGATTTGTGTATTGATTAATTGGCCTATCATTCCAAAGCTGGTAGAAAAGTTTATGAAACACAGAAGATATCATCGATAATGAACCATATAGTAGTCAGTTATTCGTGACTGAATCGCCATTCTCAGAAAACATCTTGATTAGTCAATAATTTGATTAATCGTTGTGAATCGTTGTGGAAATTATGATTTTTTTATTAAATAATATCGTCTCATTGAAAATACATGATCTTCAGGCAAATTAATTCTATACATTTCTTTGCCGGTAATAATGTTATATAGCACATCGCGACCAATTTCATTTGTTGGATTTTTTCTGACTTTTAAAATTATATATTCTTCTTGCATAAATCGATATAAAAATTGAAAATTAAAAATATACAGACTATAATATTCTTTTTTTCTCCCTCAGTCGAGTCTCCCTCAGTCGAGTCTCCCTCAGTCGAGTCTCCCTTGGAGACTAATTGGATTTATTTTGACTGTCAAGTGTATTTATTATCTACGTACAAAATTGATACAAATAAAAAGAAGCAATTTGCCAAGAGCTATGGGTTAGTTTTTTTCTCTCTTTTTAGCGACCCATTGAAAGTATTTTGATGCACTTTCAGCAAAAGATGGCATCTTCGTACAGTTACCTTCATGTGTAATGCATCATGTTCTAGACTCTAGAGTGTTTTAAACCATTGAATGATAACAATTCATGAGCTTCAGTCACTCAACAGATCTGATCAAGATCTATACTAGGAAACACCGATTGATGATTATTGTTTGCTAAAGACCCCACCAACAGCCAGGTTATACGGGGGTACGAATGAGCAAGTTATTATGAAATTATGATGAAGTGATGATAAAGTGAAAGGACGTTTACATGGGCGGAACCCATGCCTTATGCGGGACTCGAACCCACGCCTGACGGCGGTGCCTCAGCTGACTGAGCTACCGAGGGTGACAAAACACCAAGTTCAAGGGTGAAAACATGACAACTGGTCGCTATGCACTGTCCAATTCACCTGCATATATGATGTAGACGTTGTCTTCAAACTGAAAAGTTTCATTTACTCTAAAATAATGTCGAGTATTTTCCACACCAAATTTGTTTCGAAACATGAACTCGAATTACAGTTTCCATTTTATTACATCTTAAGGGGACATTGAAAGCTATTTTTTAGAATTCTGGATTTTTTTTCTCCGAATAATGGTGTGATGTTTCGTCATTTGTATGCTGCAGGAACCACCAAATTATTCGAAGTGGCTCTAATTGAATTATATTTCTCATTTAGCACTTTCTAATCCCTATCCTCATATCTCGGTAACATTTTGTCGATCCCCGGCACCTGAGTCGTGAATCTCTCAAGCTATTGAAGATAATCACTCCAAATGTATATCACATACAAGTATGCCCTACTTGTGTGGAGATTGTTTCATTTCCACGTGATTCAACATCGTAAGTGAAAATGGTTGTATACTGTATAGGCCTATCCTATTCCTAAAAATGTGATATTTTTTTCACTTTTTTAAAAGAATGTAAGAATGAGCATTTTTTTTTCATTATTTTTCCAGTGCATGTCTTTTTTTTCAAGTTCTTTATTTATTCAATGTACATGACGTAGTCATTTCTAGACCCACTAAGCCTATAAGCACTAAGCACCTACTAAGTACTGAAGAAGTAGTAGTAGTAGTAGTAGTAGTAGTAGTAGTAGTAGTAGTAGTAGTAGTAGTAGTGAATTCTGTGTTTCCTTTAATCCTCTTTCGAAAAAAACGGTACACAATTTACATATTCAACAATATAAGTTATAAATAGCATCACAATTGAGTATCGCAGTAAGCCATCATTTATAATTCATCTCATGTAACTACATGTAACTACTGAGACTGTGAAAATGTTGTGCCTTCATCTTTCATAGTTTGTGATAAACAGGTAACATTCAACAATGTCGCTCACTGGCAGTATTGAAACCACATGACAAACCTGTGTGCAGGAGGATCAGCGCACTGAGGCACTGCCCGGTAAATCGAACTGTGGGAAACATTGCTAATCCACACTCAAATCAATCAAAATAAAACAGTTATATTTATTAGAAACACCACTGAAAATAAAAACACACGTTCTGTTCCCGCGTTTAGCACAACTTGAACTAAAGCACGCTCAACTATTTCAATTGAGAACAAACTTCAAAACCACGTGGGGTAATTTTTTTTAAATGTCAAAAAACTAAAATAACCGCTCAACGTTTGCGAAACACGAAATCCAGGTCATTCTATTTATACTTATATTATATAAACCTATACACAAAAATGCGAATTATTATATATATATATATTTTTTTTTTTTAAATAAATATTCCTACACATTTATTTGGAAAGATAAGTGTTTTGGTTTCGCGAACTCGTGCCCAAGTGTC